>CM014274.1:4146244-4169250 GCA_004135705.1 Alloteropsis semialata
AGTGTAGCAGTGGCCGCGGTGAAAGGACCTTGATGTCGACTAGAGGGGGGTGAATAGGCGAATCTGCAAATTACAAAAACTAATTCCAACTGTCAGCACCAAAACCGGTATTACCGGTTTCCCAAACCGGTAAAACCGGTTCCTATACAGATTGCCCTAACAAGTATAATTCCCCTCTACGAATTCTAGCACAAACCACAAATGGTGTGAAGCTTCCAGGGATGATTCCAAGTGTTCCAATGAAGCTCCTGCACACAGCTCAACACACCAAAGTAGATCGTAGCGGAAGCACGAGTAATATGCTAGAAAAGACAATATGAGGAAAAAGCTCAAACCAAGAGACAAGAGATTTTTCTCCCGAAGTTCGGATTCACCGCTCGCACCAAGCAGCCACCACGGCACGGTGAATCCTACTCTCCGTTGAGGAAGCTTATACGACCACCCAAGGTCAAGCTATCTCCTCCTTCCACTAAGTGACCTCTTCCCTTGCGGAGGCGAGGTGAAACCTTCACAAACGATCCCGTGGATCACCACACAACTTGGTAGCTCACCGGGCGACGCCTAGCCGTCTAGGAGGAAGAACCTCCAAGAGTAACAAATGCTTCAACAGCTGATCGACGAAACCACAAGTGCTCAAGGAATGGATTGCTCTCCAATGCTCACACACAAGTCACTCTCTCAACCCAACTCAAGAATCTCACAAGGATAGCTCAAATCTCACAAAGAGAGGTTGGGGAGAGCTTTGCTGGCCTCTGAAAGATGTTAGGGACGCAAGGAACCAGCAGCCCCTCCAAGAGGAGCTCATGGGTATAAATACCCATCCCTCCAAAAACTAGCCGTTATTCTGTCAGTGAAAACCGGTTTCACCGGTTACCAAAACCGGTTTCACCGGATTTCAAACAAACTAGCCGTTAGACACCTCAGGCCACAAAACCGGTTTAACCGGTTTCCAAAACCGGTAAAACCGCTTTTCCCAGGGAACCCCCACTAAGTTAGAAACTCTCATGGTTAGACTCACAAGGGTTCACTTGAGCACTTTTGGAGTTTGTCATTCAACCAATGTTGCATCCCTCTTGATAGTACGGCATACCTATACTCAAGACATAAGATAAATCATAATTCAACTACTTGAGCTTGTATGTCAATGATCATGCCATTACTTGATCAATCACTTCTTTGAGGGCTTTTCAACATTGTATCTTCAACTGAGCATATCCACCTTGAGCTAGTGACTTAGGATTTTCCATAACTTATATTTGAGTTCACTTTAATCCTTAGGTCACCCTCTTTATCAATCATAACATATATATGCATTGCATTGCTTTTCTTGATGAGACTTGAATATGATACTTCGAACACACCTCGGATACTAGATGCTTCACCCTAGCAATTTGCACCTTAGCTTGCTTAGTCCCTCGCTCTAGTCATCTCGATTTGCTTCTTCATCACTTACCCTTGTATCATCAAGTTGACTTTGCTTTGCCTTTGAATGAATTCCACTTGAAAGAATCTTCAAATGCTTGTTCTTGATTGACAAAGAATATCCCACATAATGCAAGCTTCCAATTGAAGACCAATATGTAACACATATGCTCATGTCATTTTTATCATTCATACATGAAGTCTTGCACTATCATTCTTCTTTGACAATTGGATCACCTCATAGTATTGGAGACCAACATAACATATCCCGAATTATTGCTTCATCATTGCTTCTCATGTAGCTCCATATCGGTTTGTATTGCATTTAGATTTCAATAGTGACAACTAATCTTGCAATATCTAGCAATCTTTATCAACCATGATCCAAGATATCCCATATGTATATGTTCAACAAGCCTTCATTATTTTAGAGACCAATATCTCACATATGTCAACATGTCTCCTTTCTTATTTCACCATAGCTTGCCATTTATCATATCCTTGCATAATGGGACAACACACTCGTTGGTATGCAACATTATGAGCCATACACATTGCATTCAACCCATGAACAATAGTGTATCATAAAATATTCATTTTAATCCCTGCTCATAACTTTAACAAACACATTAGTCCTTTAATCGCTTTGTCATTCAATTCACCAAAATCCACTTGAGGGCCTAGATGCACTTTCAATCTCCCCCTTTTTGGTGATTGATGACAACCCGATTAAAGCTTACAAATAATATGAATAAACAATAATGAATTCTCAGATCAGTTATGAGCTCCCCCTTAATATGTGCTTTGAATGGAATTTCAAAAATTTGGCCTCAAATGCCAAATGCACATCTTTAAGAGAAAAGCATGGGAGCTCCCCTAAATCTAAGCATCATGGATACAACAAGATACTGAGATAAACAACAACAACATATAGGAATAAAATATGACATGCAAATCACAAAAACTCAAAGAAGGTGCATGTGTGTTGCCCAGACCAAAACCGGTTTAACCGGTTTCCTGAACCGGTGAAACCGGTTCATCCAGTCATCACACATACAAGGCATTACATCACTCAATCATGCATATCACACTAGCAAAGGATAACTTAATTGAAATACAGGTTCATTACACACAGTAGCACACAATCAAGTTCCTCAAATCCACAAGAGATAAAGATTCGATAGATTTGAATTATTACAACAAGTTTCTGCAACACAGCAGAAACCGGTTTTACCGGTTTACAAAACCGGAAAAACCNGCGCCGCGCCGCCGACCCCACCCCACAGCACCGGCCGCCTACCCCGGCGCGCCGCCGTACCCGACCGCCGGACGCACTCCTTGCCTAACCCGCGCCGGCCGTCCTCGCGCTCCTGTACCTTGCCTAACCGGGCCCCGCGCCATTAACTCCGGCGTCCGGAGCTCGCAACGCCGCCGGCCACCCCTCCCCTCGCGGCCGCCTATAAAAGGGGCGCCCCCGAGCTCAATCCGCCGCACCACCACCTCCCCTTCCTCGCCCCCGAGCTTCCCAGCCACCTATTCCGCTCCAAGCCGCCGCGCGCTGCCCACCAAGCTCCCCCGCCGCCGCCATCTCCTCCCATCGCCGCCCGCACGCGGAGCCGCCGCCTCCCTGCTTCCCCGGCCAAGGTGAGCACGGGGGTGGATCCCCCGTGGCCCCCTGATGCTCAAGCGCTGCTCGCCCGGCGTCCCCGCGGCCCGGAGGGCCGGGAACGCCGGCGAGCCGAGGCGCCGCCGCCGCCCCGTCCGTTCCTCTGTTCGGCCGACGAAGGAAAGGGGGGAAAGGCTGCCCCTTTTGCCGATAACCCCCTGCCCTTCTGTGTTATCCATAAAGAGTCCTTCCACCGTTGCCAAATTTCCAGAAAACCCCCTGTGCTTTCCAAATCTTTCCATATATGCCCCTGGCTGTATTCCAAAACTCCCATATACTTTTCCAAATTCACAACCATACCCTTCCACCTTATAAAACCTTTACAACCAGGTCCCTGGCTCTTTATAAATATTATAAAGAGGTCCTAAAACCCCCGTTTAAGCCCTAAACCTCCCCTAATTCGTCATTTCATGCGCCAAATCACTCCAGTTTTCCACCAAACTTCACCATGCCTATCTTATAACCATTCCGGCCGAGCTTTACACAAACCATCCCCATATAACTCCGTTTCATATTTTATTTTGTTCTTTCCTGTTTCCAACTCATCGGTTAAGGAATGTGTTTTCTTATTATATGTTTGTTTGATCGTGCCCTAGACGACGGAGTGAACGAGGAGGAGCAGTACCGCGAGCAGGACTACGCAGGAGAGTACCGCGAGCCCGACTCCGAGGACCCGTACCCCGAGCAGGATCTCCCAGAAGCTTTTGTTGACGGCAAGTCCAATCCCATCCTTTGATGCATGTTTATCCCAGTTTTATAAACACAACCTATTAAGCCTTTGATAATTGCATTGTTTTAGTTTCAAAACCCGGTTGGTTAGCCACTCCTTGATTGATATGACATTCCTTGATCACCCAGTTATCACTAAATATGATTTACTCTGTTTAGGTGATAACTTTCTAGAATGCTTAGGTTTAGAATGCATAGGATTTGTTACCCTTACTCAACCATGACTATACACTTGTTTTATCAAAAGATCAACTGTGTGAGTTGGTTTTGGTTTTGGGTTTTGGGTTTGAAAAGAGTAAAACTGTGTGGATAAAATGGATGGGCATAACTTTGTGAAATGCCATTAAGGAGGCTTGTACCTTTGTGGTTAAGCATGTTGGGAGATATCCATTTTGTCCGGTTTTAAACCGAAGTGATGTGTCATCTTGCCTAACCCACTTATCTCGTACAACCACTCGACTCTTGTATGGTGCAAGGGCTTAGTCTAAATCCCACTAGCCGTGCTGTTGGTTATCTGGAGGCAGGTGTGCAGCGGGAAAACCAAGTGCCGTCTTAGTGACATGGTTGCCGTCTTAGTGACATAAACCCCTTGGTGTTTTCTCGTGATGGCTAGGCAGTTTTGGCTAAGGTGGGTAATGACTTCGATAGGATCCGCACTGACACTAAGGTGATCGTGTTGCGGTACCCTACTTGTGGTGAAAGTGTACACCTCTGCAGAGTTTCCTAATCTATTCGAATAGCCGTGCCCACGGTTATGGGCGAGTTATGGCTTGGTCACAATACTAAGGTTTTGGGATGGGTTTGGAGTGTGTGTTTGGAAAGAGTTCGGCTTTGTGCCAAAGCTACGGCGGATGGGAAATCCGGTAGCACTTAAAAGATGGATCCTTTGTGGATCAACCCCCCCCCACTTACTCGTCTTGTTTTAGAGAGCTTGCTTTGCTAAAGTGGTTCTTTGATAAACCATTGCATGAGAAAGATTAGCTTTGTTGCAAATTTAAACCTTAGCCTTATCCTTGATTTATCATATGCATAATTCTGTGTTAACCCCTCCGTGGGTGTGGTTGGACTTGTTGAGTACTTTTGTACTCACCCTTGTTGTTGTTAAATCCAGAAGAAGACCCGGACTTTGTTGAGGACGCTGAATAGGTGGTCGCTTCCGCACCCAGCTTTGCCTGTGGAGTTTGGTCCCGCCCAAGATGGCTTCGCTGTCGCAGAACTCTGATCCCTTAGTCGAACCAGTTTGGTTCATCCTTTGGCTCACCGCCGTAGTTTACCTTTTAGCAGTCTTAGTGTGTATCAGGTGCCCGCTTCCTCGTGGGCTGTAAGTTTCTGTACCAACTGTTGAATAAATGTGTATCAGCCTCCTGGGACTGATAATTTGTATCACATTTAGTCTCTGCTTAGGCAGGGGCGCTTCAGATAGTTTGGCAAATCTAGTAATGGTTAGGCTCACTTTAAATTGGCTAAAATATTGAAAATAGGGATTAACTGGTAGATGTTTTTGGCAAAACAAACCCCTCAGCCAGAAAGCCTTGCATGTCTAGAATTTAACCTTGTCGGGTAAGTCTTGCTGAGTATTAGTATATTGAAGCGCCCCTGCCTAAGCAGAGACTAAATGTGATACAAATTATCAGTCCCAGGAGGCTGATACACATTTATTCAACAGATGATACAGAAACTTACAACCCACGAGGAAGCGGGCACCTAATACAAACTAGGATAGCTAAAAGGTAAACTACTGCGGAAAGCCAAAGGATGAACCAGAACGGTTCAACCAAGGGATCAGAGTTCTGCGACAGCGAAGCCATCTTGGGCGGGACCAAACTCCACAGGCAAAGCTGGGTGCGGAAGCGACCGCCTATTCAGCGTCCTCAACAAAGTCCGGGTCTTCTTCTGGATTAACAACAACAAGGGTGAGTACAAAAGTACTCAACAAGCCCAATCACACCCACGGAGGGGTTAACACAGAATTATGCACAAGGATTATCAAGGATAAGGCTAGGTTTTATTTTTGCCATAAAGCTAGTTTTAACACATGCACGGGTTTATCAAGGTATTCTTTAGCAAAGCAAGTTTTAGTAACAAGTCATTAAGGGGGTTGATCCACAAAGGATCCAAACTTTTAGTGCTACCGGATTTCCCATCCGCCGTAGCTTTTGGCACAAAGCCGAACTCATTACAAAACCAACACACGCCAACCCATCCCAAAACCTTAGTATTGTGACCAAGCCATAACTCGCCCATAACCGTGGGCACGGCTATTCGAATAGTTTGGAAACTCTGCAGAGGTGTACACTTTCACCACAAGTAGGGTACCGCAACACGATCACCTTAGTGCAGTGCGGATCCTATCGAAGCCATTACCCACCATAGCCAAAACTGCCTAGCCATCACGAGAAAACACCAAGGGGTTTATGACACAAAGTCGGCAACCATGTCACTAAGACGGCACTTGGTTTTCCCGCTGCACACCTGCCTCCAGACAACTAACAGCACGGCTAGTGGGATTTAGACTAAGCCCTTGCACCATACAAGAGTCGAGTGGTTGTACGAGATAAATGGGTTAGGCAAGATGACACATCACCTCGGTTTAAAACCGGACAAAATGGATATCTCCCAACTTGCTTAACCACAAAGGTACAAGCCTCCAAAAGGTATTTCACTAAGACAATACCCATCCATTTTATCCACACAGTTTCTTTCTTTTCAAACCCAAAACCCAATTTTTCAACTCACACATTTATTCTTTGATAAAACAAGTGTATAGTCATGATTGAGTAATGAGTAACAAATCCTAAGCATTCTAGAATTGGTTATCATCTAAACAGAGCATATCATATTTAGTGATAACTAGGTTGTCAAGGAATATCATAGCAATCAAGGGGTGGCTAACCAATCGGGTTTTGAATAAAACAATGCAATTATCAAAGGCTTAATAGGTTGTGTTTATAAATCATGGGATAAACATGCATCAAAGGATGGGATTGGACTTGCCGTCAACAAAAGCTTCCGGGAGTTCCTGCTCGCGGTACAACTCTTCGGGGTCGGGCTCGCGGTACTCTCCTGCGTAGTCCTGCTCGCGGTACTGCTTCTCCTCATTCACTCCGTCGTCTAGGGCACGATCAAACAAACACACAATAAGAAAACACATTCCTTTACCGATGAGTTGGAAACAGGAATTAATAAAATAAAATAGAAAAAGGAATTATTTTGGGGTGATTTGTGTAAAGCCCGGCCGGAATGGATATAAGAGAGACGTGTTCGAGTTTGGTGGAGTTCTGGAGAAATTTGGCGCATGAAATGACGAGTTAAGGGAGGTTTAGGGCTTAAACGGGGGTTTTAGGACCTCTTTATAATAATTATAAAGGGCCAGGGACCTAATTGTGAATATTTTGTAAGGTGGAAGGACTTGGTTGTAATATTTGGAAAGTGTTTGGGGTTTTGGTAAACAGCCAGGAGCATTTCTGGAATTATTTAGAAAGAACAGGGGTTTATTTGTGGAATCTGGCTAAAGGGGAGGGGCTCTTTAGGAAATTCGGAATAAGGCAGGGGGTTATTCACAACTCGGCCGGCCTTTCTCCTCTTTCCTCTTCGGGCTCGAAACAGAGGAGGGGAAGGGGGGGTGCCGGGCGGCGGCGTCGCCGGCGATTGCCGGTCCCCAGGGCATGGCGGCCCTCGGGGAGGTGCGCACGGGCACGAGGGAGGCAAGGGGAGTCCAACCCCCCACTCACCTTGGGCTGGGGCGGCGTGAGGGAGGCTGGCGACGGGGAGGGGGCGGCTGAGCGGGTGGTGGCGGCGGTGAGCGGCGGCGCGATGCAAAGGGAGCGGAGGAGCGGCGTTGGGGCTCTGGTGGAGAGGCAGAGGAGGTGGTTGTGGTGGTGGACGGCCGGCTGGGGTGCCTTTTATAGGGCGGGGGCGAGGGGGTGCGGCCGGCGGCCGAGAAGCTTCGGGCGCGGGGTGTTAATGGCGGCGGGGCCGGCGTTAGGCAGCACAGGCGGCGGCGAGGACGCGCGTGCTCCGAGGAGGTAGGCAGGATGCGGGCCAGGGCGGTGGTCGGCGCGGCAATGCGGGGAAGGGGAGGACGGCCGGCGGCGGCGCTGTGCTGCGGGTCCCGGTGCCGGTGGCGTGCGCGCGGCGCGCGCGTGGAGCTCGGGCGGCCGCCTTCAATGGCGTGGGGCCGGGTTCGGCGGGCACAGGGCAGCGGGGACGAGGTTAGGCCGGTGATGGTGTAGCGGGCAGTGAAGGTAGGCAAGGAGGACGTCCGGCGGCCGGCGGCGTTCGGACGGCGGGGCCCGGCGATGCCGCGGCGTGTCGGAGCTTTGGGCGCGAAGCACAGTGGCGCAGCGCGCACGCGTGCGCGTGAGGGNCGCGCGTTCGTGCGTGCCTGGTGCGCGTGCGTGGCGTGCGCGTGCGCGGGAGGGTGAGCAGAGCGTGCGGTGGTGGTGCGGCGGCGCGAGCACAGGGGAAGGGTGGCGCACGGCGGCGTGGAGCGGGAGGCGGGGGTGGATGGCGCGGCGCTCGGGTGGTGGTGATGGCGTCGGGTTTGGACCGAGGAGGGAAGAAGGAGGAAGGAAGAGAAAAAGAAAAGAGAAAAAGGAAAGGAAGGAAAGGAAAAAAAAAGAGAAAAGGAAGGAAGAAAAAGATAAAAAGGAAAAGAGAATTAGAAATGGAAATTGGGAAAAAGGAAAAAAAAGGAAGAGGGGACGACGGGCCGGGATTCGCGGCGTCGAGGACGCACGCGCGGCGGTCGGCCGATCGGCGCGACGCGCAGATCGAGAAAAGGAGAGAACGGGGTTAGGGTTTTCGGACGATCGGGATTTCTTTTGGAGATCGGATTTTCTGGAGATCAGATGATTGGACGATTTGGATTTAGGAACTCATCGATCAAAGGTTTTTTTTTGAAAACTCGTGATTTAGGATTTTCGGATTTTTCCGGGACGTTACAGTATACTCAGCCTTGCTTGTGGCTTAACTTTTTAGATATTGGTGATGGCTATGACCTTGTTGCTGCTCTGACTTGGCCTTGTGTGCTTCCTAATGGTTGGACCGTGGAGCGGGTGCCGTCTGAGTCCGACTCAGGCCGCGGTGATTAGATGTTGTGCGAGGGCTCCGCATAATGTCTTTTGTTTCGACGTTTAGACTTCCGCTGTATTATAACTCTGGTTTGTAATAACTAAAACTTATGCACTGTGTTTGTATATTTATCCATGTGAACCTGGTGATGTAAAATTTGTGATGAGTTGTACTGCCTGAGCCCATCTTCGAGTGGGACTGCTGCTATTTCATTTCGGTCGAGAGAAATGGTGGTTTAATCGGGAAGGTATCCGACGGATTACACGATTAGCTCGTTTTAAGGGTGTGGAGCACCGCTGTGATAGTGGTCCCATGCTTTTAAACCGGATTAATTGGGGCGATCTGCCACACGGGCTAGGTACCTTCTAGTACATCTGGGATTTGCATGTTTTGTCCAGAGCCGACTCAAAACTCTTCAGGGGACTGCGAGTGGGGTAGAAGATCTTGAAGAAGTTGTTCCTGCACCTCTTAGGAGGCGAAGTGCTTGTTGCAGTCTTCAAAGGATGCACAACCTATTTCCATGATGAGGATAGGTAATCCCTAATGTACTGTTTGATGTGGGACTGGCGCTTCTTGATCCACTCGGCTCCTACCGCCAGGCGCAGTCTGATTCTTCAACTTGTTGCAGTATGAAATGTGCACTGTTCATCAGAAACAGGTACTGCACTCCTGCTTCAGATGCATATGTGCTAGATTGGACCTTGAGAACTGATTCCAGATCATCGATGAGCCCAGATGCCAAACGGCCCGTCAAATTCACACCGTCTGCAGTCAAGAGATCATCAGCTTGATCCTTGGACAGAATCATATCAAGTGACTCAGTGTGATTTAACAACAACCTGATGTATTTCATGAGGTATCTAGTTACCGTGAGAATGCTGCCTTCCATTGGTACCTTCTTTGGGCTGTATGTCTTAACCAAGACCTTCAGCTCACGAAGCATTCCCAGTGCAGAATCCTTCACTTCTGCAAAAAGTCCCTCAACCTTGTTCTTCATAAATTCTGCATCAAACACTCTTCTGAGAGTAGGCGATGCATCGGACATTGCTTTGTGCATGTACAATATGTAGAAGAGCTTCTCAGGTGATTTCTTCGCCTTAGCAACTTGGGAGGCAAGATTGAGTAGCAGACAGAGGGGCTCCTTTGCTGCCTCTGAAACATTGTTGGTTGTGAACACACTGCAAGCATGGCTATTCTGCTTAAGTAACTGCACCTGCAATGTGTTGATAACCTTTGCAACACGGTTCTGCTTGGGCTGCAGAAGGGTTGTGTTGAGAACCCTGACAATATATTCTAGTGCTGCAGGCCATATCTTGATGAACTGCCATTGTTCCTCTTCAGGAGAAAATTTTGTTTTCTCCTGTAGCAACGCACGGGCATAAACCTAGTACATATATATTTATATGTACCATTGTCGCCGCCGTAGCACACCGACGCCACAACCCGCAACCATTGCCTTGTGCTCTCGGACCATCTAGTTTACGGGCGACTAGTGGGAGCGCTCCTACCAGTCAATTTTTCGACAACCTCTTACTTTCTTTTTCTATAGCACGTCCCTCCTTATTTACTTTCCAGTTTCGGTAACTTTTCAAAAAAAAGAAAATTGGACACAAAGTTTAGAACAAATATTTAGAGAAACAAAAGCTATACATAAAAAATTAACAAAAAAATTGAGAAAAAAATTAAACAGAAAAGTTATACATAAAAAATGAACAAAAAATTTTGAGAAAAAATAAACACAAAAGTTATACACAAAATTTTCAAATATTTTGAGTTTTACATAAAAATTGACAGAAAAATTTGAAGAATAAAAGTTAAACAGAAAACTTATACACAAAAAAAAGGTAAAAACAAAAAAAAGACAAAAAACAAAAAAAAATAAGGAGGAGGGACAGGACTGGCTAGTGAAGCTCGCCACCGAGGCTTGCCAGCCGGCCGCCAGGACTGGCTAGTGGAGCTCGCCATCGAGGCTCGCCAGCCGGCCACCACTGCCCTTCATCCCCGGCGGAGGAGGAGGGGTGGGTCCGGCCTAGGCCTGCGGGGGGCGCCGCACCCGCCCGCCGGCGCCGCCGAGGCCCTCGCACCGGTGAGGCCGCACCCTCCTCCACGCGCTCGTGAGAATGGAGGAGAGAGGATAGAGAATGAAGAAGAAACTGGCCTTATCTCTAATGACGGATTAATTAGGCTTAATAGATTCGTCTCGCGATTTTCCGTCCATCCGTGTATTTAGTTTTATAATTAGATTATATTTAGTCATCCTAATCTTCGATTTAGTTTTGCTACAGTAAATTTCGCAAATTTTCTCACCGAACTAAACAGACAGGCCCCTAGTAACAGCAAGAGGCCGGAGCGACGACATCAATTCGCGGAAGGAAGGACAAGCAGGAGTCGTCCCGGCCGGGCATGGGCATGGCTCTTGTTGTCAAGAAGAAGAAGGGTCGTGCCGTATCCCATTCCCTGGCGGCTCTCTTCCTCCTGTGTCGTCTCTGTTCATCATCCGTGCGCCGCCGCCGCAGCAGCATGTGCTACGGCATCAATATCCCTGCGGACTGCGGCGTCAAGTACGAACCCTATCTCGTGTCCCTCCGGAAGCCCGGAACGCCGATCCCCCGGCCGCCGGCGCCGGGCCAGTTGTCGGGGGATTCCCCCATGCGGTTCGGCAGGCCCAGAAACGCCGGCGTCCGCGTTGTTTGCAGGTAACAGATGATGTTGGGGAAGGACCGGAGGAAGCCGGGCTTGGCGGAGACCTGCTTCAGCTCGTCCTCCGTCAGCCGCGCGGCGAAGCCGTCGAACACGGTCCGGTACGAGTACTCCAACCTCGGCTCGCCTCGGGCCGTCGTCACAGTCACAGACGGCAGGAACGACTGGTGCCATGCTCTAAGAGCATCGGCGTCCAGCAAGTCCCGGCCTCCTGGCGGCGGCTCGAGCAGAACGATATACGTCCTGTAGCCATCGCCGTCGGCCGGCTCGATGTGCGGCGTCCTGGCCCTTCTGCTTTCTTCCAGTTCGGCGTCGATAATGGTGGACGCGACCACTGCGGCTGGCTCGACATGCGGCTCCATAGCCCTTATGCGCTCTTCCAGCAGCCTTCTGCCTTGTTCCAGCAGCCTTCTGCTTTCTTCCAGCAGCTCGGTATCGGTGATGGTGGACGCGACCGCCGCTTGGAGAAGCAGCAGCAGCGCGATGCATGACGCTGCGGGCGAGTGGGAGCGGTGGCTCCTCGCCATGGCTACGGGGCGGCCGGGCAAGATAAGATGGATGGATGATGAGAGAGATGAGAGCTAGCCTGCCGCGGGGCGGTGCTGCCTCGCCCATCTTTATGGAAGCTGAGCGAACGAGGCCGGCCGCAGCCAGCCAGCCGTGCGCCGAGTCGAACATTTTGTTTCTTTCAATTTTAACCTTTTTATTTAAAATATAAAAGCCGCAGCCAGCCGTGCGCCGAGTCGAACATTTTGTTTCTTTCAATTTTAACCTTTTTATTTACAATATAAAACTAATCTATATCTATACCCTAATACTTAAAGAGAGGAACAAATTTTCGTGCGTTCTGCCCCGTTCGTTGTTTTGTCTGTTGTGTCGTTTCGTCCGTCATTCAAAGTGAGCCCGTCTTCATGTTTGATACGTAGAATACCTGGCAGACGGACTCGTCTGCGTTCCTCTGTGTCACACGATGCGTCCCCACGTGGGAAGCGCGTCTACCGAACTTTGGCCACCGTTCTGCGAGGAAAGATGTGAACGGCCCTCACGCTACATTGGCCCATGCCCGTCCTGGCTCCCTCACGCTACATTGGCCCATGCCCGTCCTGGCTTTCCGGTACCGGTGCCGCACACGCTGGCTTACATACAGGGCTAGCAGCTAGCATCCGGCCTAATGGTGATGCAGGTGTCCTTTAGGTGATGACTCGTCGTGTCAGTCTTAATCACTCATAGCGCACGATCAAACTTACAATATGCCGTGCGCCCGTGCCGACGAACTAGGCACACGAGTGACAATAGCTATGTATGTGCTGCAATTAGCATGAGCTCTTTCATATATACTATAAATTTTGTGCCTTTCGGATTTGATAATGTTCAGCCATCATGCATGCCTAGCTAGGTAGACAAATATGTTTGTTGTATATCTGCTTATTTTACTTGCCATACAGTTTCAAAAATTGGTACTTTTGTTGGTTATAAATTGCATTCTAATACTCCTCTGGTTAATGTTTACATGTCGTATTAGTTTTGTTTAGTTTATACAAATATATAAAAACATCTAAATATCATAATTATTTCATTGAGTTAATCATAGAGTATATTTTGACAGTACGTTGATTGATAAATTTGATCAAAGTTGTATAACTTCGACTTAGGTCATTTCTAAAAAAAATTGACTTAGGACAAAACTAATACTACAACAAGTATTAAAAACGGAGGGAGTAAATGGTTAAATCTAAATATTCTCAATTGATGATAAATTAATGCAAAAAAATATATCTATATATATCTTCTGACCATAGCAGCGCATGGGCATATTTGCTAGTATTTAATAATAACCTATCTCAAACTAAAATTTTCACCTAGCTTCATGGTGTTGTAACTGCGTGACTAAGATGCCACGCTCGCGCGATCCAAAATCAATATTCATGTGGTGCGTGAGGGAGTAGATCCGGTCACGCCGAGCTGTGTGGCAAAGCAGTCCCTCTAGTATGCTTGGCGTGACCATATACCCAAAGGCAAAAGGCACTTGCTAGATAAGTGGGCAAAAAATTAGTTCATTTAGCCTTATTTTCTCATCAGTTTTAATTAGATAATGAGTTCCTAAATTTTTCAAACTTACATGTATAATATATAGTGTACACATTCTATTTTGAACCTTTGCACTCCAAAATATGGTGTAGAAAATATAAAATCCAATTTCTAAGTAGGTTAAGTGTTATTGGAACTTAACTGCTCATACTCATAGCTTAATTCACAAGTGCTCATACTCATGATTTTACAATTACTTAACTTCTCCATATTTCTCGTTGCACCCACCAGGTATCCACAATTCTTCTTCGCATCTATTATAAGATGACACCCTCTCAGTCCCCTCCAAAGGAAAGGGGAGGGGGGAGATAATAGAGCGTAAATAACAACAGGAAAGGTTTAAACCTCCGATTTGATGATAGAGCGTACCAACAGGAAAGGTTTAAACCTCCGATTTCTTCTAGTGATCTTTCCTGTAAGCAAATGCTTTACATGTACGGCTGGTTCCGCCAGCAAAATGTACCGTCAAGCTATGCAGCTAGTGTTTCATATATAAAATTAAAACAAAGCATCAACTTGAACTGTGTTGTTTAGTATTCACATATCAGATTATTGCTTATGAGATACAGAGGCAATTCTTCATCCCTCAAACAATTCACTGAGTTTTCTCTTCAGTTTGGGCTCCAAATCCTCAAGACCGCCTCTTTCCGACTCTTCCAGGCCATCCCAGTATGCGCGATATGCTTGGACAACATACTCTATGACGTTTGCGCGAAGCTCGATGCGAAGAACCGGGCTAGGCACCTTCCAGTGCATCTGGGATTTGCATGTTTTGTCCAGAGCCGACTCAAAACTCTTCAGGGGACTGCGAGTGGGGTAGAAGATCTTGAAGAAGCTGTTCCTGCGCCTCTTAAGAGGCGAAGTGCTTGTCGCAGTTTCCAAAGGATGCACAATCTGTTTCCATGATGAGGATAGGTAATCCCTAATGTACTGTTTGATGTGGAACTGGCGCTTCTTAATCCACTCGGCTCCTACCGCAAGGCGTAGGTCTGATTCTTCAACTTGTTGCAGTATGAAATGTGCATTGTTCATCAGAAACAGGTACTGCAGTCCTGCTTCAGATGCATATGTGCTATATTTTTCGTTGAGAACCGATTCCAGAGCATCGATAAGCCCCGATGCCAAACGGCCCATCAGATTCACACCCTCCGCGGTCAAGAGATCATCAGCTTGATCTTTGGATAGAATCATATCAAGTGATTCAGTGTGATTTAACAACAACCTGATGTATTTCATGAGGTATCCAGTTACCGTGAGAATGCTGCCTTCCATTGGTACCTTCTTCGGGCTGTATGTCTTAACCAAGACCTTCAGCTCATGAAGCATTCCCAGTGCAGAATCCTTCACTTCTGCAAAAATTCCATCAACCTCTTTCTTCATAAAGTCTGCATCAAACACTCTTCTGAGAGTAGGCATGGCATCGGACATTGCTTTGTGCATGCACAATATGTAAAAGAACTTCTCAGGTGATTTCTTCACCTTAGCAACTTGGCAAGCAAGGCTGAGCAGCAGACAGAGGGGCTCCTTCGCTACCTCCAAAACATTGTTGGTTGTGAACACACTGCAAGCATGGCTATTCTGCTCAAGTAACTGCAGTTGCGTTGTGTTGAGATTCTTCGCAACATGATTCTGCTTGGGCTGCAGAAGGGTTGTGTCGAGAACCCTGACAATATACTCTAGTGCTGCAGGCCATATCTTGATGAACTTCCATTGTTCCTCTTCAAAATTCTCTACTCCGAGAACTGAGTCAATACCTTCAGCAAACCGACACCTTGTCAGGACTTCAACATATTTGTTGCGAAATGCCTGGTGCAGTTCTTGTGATTGGTCAGCCAGATTCGGGTGACTAACTGCTATCTCCTTAAAAGCACCAAGGGACGCATGATCAAAGATAACACTGAACCTGGTATCATCAAATATGGAGGCATGGTCGTCCATAGTAACGTCATCTAGCCATGCAACATCGAATCCGCTGCCTGTGCTACATGAGTTCCTAAAGAATGAAGACAAAGTACTGCTGGTGTAGTTGCTGCCACTTGAGAGGCAGTGGAAGCTCCCGAAAGAAGGCACGTCGTATATCCGAACCCTATAAACATTTTCATTATCCCGCCTGTATGTGCATGCAAAAAATGTGTAAGAGATGTTGATCTAGGACTTTTGAAGATCTCTGAGCATACATAACGAATGTGTAGGTAAAAGAAATTCTTTGCTTGTTAAAGAAAATATAGCAAGATATCTTAGCACAACTGTAAGCTGTAAAACAGAAAAGAGATGTTTCTTTGGCCAAAAGTTTTTTCATGGGAAAAAAAAAGCATTTCAATTACTTTGAACTACACTGCAGTAATACATTATATTGCATAGTTTGAGGTGGCAATAAGTGGATGGCTTTAGAGATTATTAATAATAAAACTGATAAATTGGGGCGGTCAGTTTCTTTTGTTTAAAACTAATTCCTTTTGTCAGGCAGCAATGAACTAACTGAGTTGTGATGCGCCTAAAGCACCTTCATTAGTTTCATTTGCAACTGTCTCATGAACAGATAAGAATCTATTCTGAAGAGCCATCTCTTGCCTTTTCTTAAAGGAAAACACTCGGTATGCAGCTTGTATGCGCCCTGCAGCCTGCATAGCATTTTGGATAGCTCCTAGGGAATCCTTAAGCGCAAGCTGATCATCAGTTCCGCCATGCACATGGGTCCTTTTGTCTTTTGATTCAATAGAGTCAAGATGAGCTGTTATCTTTTTCCGCCATGCACATGGGTCCTTTTGTCTTTTGATTCAATAGAGTCAAGATGAGCTGTTATCTTTCCTTCTGAAAGAAATGCAGAAAGGCCCTTGAAACCATATGTCAAAGCTATTGAGGCAGGTGTTTTACGCATATGTGAAAGTGCACCAGTTGCAGCACCGGCAGTAAGAAGAGCCACCACCATATCTTCCCTGTTTTTTTTTTTATTACAATGAAGGGAGGAAACACAGATTAGAGAAAGCCATTAAACAAGACATCTACTGGCTAAATTATGCAAGGAACCATTTTTTGTCTAGGTGCCAAAATAAGAAGGTTCCTGGCAATCAATACATGTAAATGGTAAATAGCAGGAAATACGTAACCGGCAAGATCCGGATTGGAAGTTTGAAACTTGTACGTGAAAAAGAGTTAGAATAATGCTGCATATGATGTAAATACTTTTGTATACCTGCCAAATCTTGCAGCCCAATGTAGAGCAGTCCATCCATTTGCATCACGGTAGTTTATAGGCACTCCAGAGCTAAGCAGTGGTTCCAAAACCAAGTCATATCCCAAGGCTGCAATTGTATGTATAACATAGTGATATTGCTTAGGAAGCAAACAATCTCCAACACTATTCTGTTCCAATTTGGATGACAGCCATTGCTTAAACTTGTCATTAAGCAATAGTTCCATGACACTATTTACTGTCTTCTCAGGGTCCAGCTGCTCATATGTCTTCTTCATAATATCCATTTGGTTAACTAGGAATCCACAGCCAGGATTTGGGAGCTGCGGGCTAAATTTTGAAAATACTTCACAAGCATGTCCATCAAAAAGGATATGCATATAATTGAGCAGCAGCAACAGCTCATCACTACTTTTGGTAGGTGTCTGACAGGCTTTGATATCTTGTGCTTCATTGCACGGTTCCCCATTTCCATTAATCATATTCTTGGTAGGCTTCTCATGAAATTCAAATTCTCGCGCTTCACTGCAGGGATTACCGTTCTCATCAATCAAGCACATTATCACTTTTCCAGCATTGAGGCATGGAGTATGGCAACGGATAACCCCTTGCTGCATAATTTCCACCGGTACCTTAACATCCCCAAACAGCATTGCCCACGAACTGTGAGAAGGATTGCAGATGAAATCTCCTACAACGATAACCTGCATCAAATTTACATAAGTCTCCAACCATGTTATATCACTGCAAAAATAGTCCTGATGCAGGTTTTCCCTAACTAACAAGTTCTTTTCCATGTCATTAACCATAGATGAACTCAGGCTTCAAGCACAGTCAGATCATGATAGTTTATATATAGGATTACCCTGTCTGATTCTAAAAGTAAGCCATTTTAGACTTTTCCACTCTTCTCTATATGTAAGTCGTTATAGGATTGTAGCTACTTGTCCCCCATTTTTTTGCACTTATGCCCTTGCTATGCTACCACTCTTATGAACAAATGAGGTATCATTTCTAATGTATCATAATCTCAAGGCAATGCCCAATAAGGTTCTTAATTCCTATGTACCGGTCTAAAACAACTTATATTTGCAATCAGAGGGAGTATATAGATACCACATGAGGATACATCGGCATTTTTCAATATCTTACAAATAGAACAGAAGAAAGAGGGATGCATGTTGTTGATCCAGAATAGCAGCTTATAGTTACATACGGTACCTTTGTACTTTCAGAAGAAAACGCCGATTGTGGAGAAACCTCATGGATCTGGAACCATTGGTTTTCAGTTGGTGTCATAGAAGCTGGATGCAGAATTCCCTCAAGTTGATCCTCCTCCAGCCATGTGTCTGATTATTGAGAAATACATTCAAAAGGTACCAATTTTAATATTTCTCATCCAGTTTTTAGCAATAAAAGAATTGGAATACATTGTGTTACTAGCACGAGATTACTTCACCTGAATATTTTAACACATCAATAGCACTGGGACAGGGGTGGGTTCCAGTTTCCTTGGTATGATCTCTGCTAAACTCCAGTACATTAAAGATATCCTCAAAACTGGTACAGTTGTCTTGCTCCCCATTCTGAATCCCAGGGAAAATAACATGTTTTTTATTTCTTGGAACTTCATCGGCTATAACATAGGAATCTTCTTTGTCTTCCAGACTCAACTGCATTTTAAGCTTCCACAAGGCTTCCTTATGTTTAAGTGAATCAGATCCACCTGTGCTATTAGTTTCATTGTTTATGGTCACAGTTTGTGAATTAACTTCTTCTGCAGATCCTGGACTGAATGAATTGGGACATGGCAAAATTAAATCACTCATCCAACCAGGAAAATTGTGTACTTCAGCTCTGCTAGCACTGCCGTTCTGGTTTGATGTTGAAGAATCATTTCGTGCTGATACTGAAATGCTGCCCTGGTAAGCAATCAACAAATCAAGGTGAGGCAAGACACAAACGAAAGCTCAAAGATGCATCCAATGCCAGTCTTGATCTGTAAGATTATTGATTATCAAGGTAGAGTGGTGTCTGGCTAATAGAGCCAAAAAAATCCTAATTGTTAAGCATCAAGCATATTTTCGTTGACAAAAGAAAGAGTAAAGGAATCAAACCTCAGGAACATCTCTATAATGGACAAGAACAATGTGCTCATAAGCCCTGCAAAGATGACATGCTCGTATCAATATGCAAATTGATTTAAATACTGGCCAATGAGAATCAAGAAAATAAAAGAACAGATCATAACCAAAAGTAGAAGTCGTTGTAAGTCATAACAATGGAAGGCCATGTTTACTGAGACTTAAGGGTGTGTACAGGGTGTTTGTACTCAGGACTTGTACCCTTTCTTCTTCTTTAATATAGTGATGAATTGATGATGATATGTTGCTGTCCTACATGTTCAAGAAAAAAATATCGATGGCAGGTGTAATGCCATCATTTCAGCAATGCATTGTGATTGGTATACTTCCATCAGTGCCTGGTATTTGTTAGTTCTGGAAGAAATGTAACACCTTGTTGGGAGGTCCTAATCTATGCTGTATGCAGGTTTTAGATTTTCAGAAATATAATCTCCAGAACCATTTTGCAGCATCCATAAAAGTGTAGAAAACTGGTACTCTACAAATCATAACAGTTCTACAAGGCAATGCACAATGATCCAGGATGATTTCTTCAATAAAAAGGACCCAGAAAGATTTCTAGCTCTTGGGAATGGTCATTGATAGACGTTCAAAGTAAGCGCATCAAGTTAGGTCATTGGCATGAATGACTTGTGAATGTGGGTTAATGAAACAGCCTATCATAGGACACAATATAAGTACTACGTGGAGTTATGATGAATATAAATACTTTATGTAGTTGTGAAAACATATTTTTCTCCATAAGTGGAGACCCAAAGGACAAGAAATAACTGTATGACGACTTTCAGAACCAGAAAGAACAAGAAGGGATTGAATAGTTCTTACGGATCAAGCATCCAATATATCCGCCTCTGAAATGAAGGTTTTTTGTCTCCACGAGCATAGTAGCAATCCAGTGCTTCCATGTTATTAACCTGAAATTTCCAGCATCAAAACAGAAATAATCTTAGCTAGACATCTAACCATTGTAGTGTCTATTGCCTATCCACAGCGGCTAATTCAGCTCTAGCCACAAACACCTCTCGATAACCCATTCGCTTATCAAGCTGATCACTCAACATATTCTGATTAGCTAAACATGTCTGTTAACTTTCTAAAAGATCTTTAACCTAGACATGAACATGAGTGTTCAATAAAAGGTAAATGGACAGACCTTGAGGCGCTCATGGGCTTCATTAATGGTCTTCCCATTCTTCTTCTTTTGCCATTCGAATCCATCATTTCGGAAGTACCCAAGTACTCTACGGTCGAAAAGAAAGTAAGAACCACCTGCAGTTTCAGAAATTGGTTCGGTGAATCACATTGAAGGCTAGAGCAACAAGGGGCAGGTTTTGATCATATATTTACGAGCTAAACCAAAGGATGCATTTATTACTCGGTGGCTTCTGAGGGGGCTTATGTGCGACCGTGAACAACTCATGATTCTGTAGTATCTGCAGAACTTCTTGAGGCTTCAGCCAGCGGGTCTTCACTACCTGTTGTAGCTTGTGTATGTCTAATCCTGAAACAGTAAAACCATAGGCAGAGTTTGCTGCTAAGAGATAAGAAATGACTGCACGCCAATGTCACGACAAGAAGCGTGAGTTGGTGGTCACAATTCAATTTGGTGCATTAATGAAGGGCCAAATTCGTAAAACCTAAATTCCTACTATAGGCCGCTTGACAAGAGGCGCCGGTCACTCAAGTGAGCATAAAGAATTAAGGGCATGTTTGGATCCATCTATAAACTCTACTAAACCTTCAAGATTTGGAGCCTTCTTATGTATCCTGGCCTCACGTGGGACCCATATGGGACCCACACACATTCAAGTGGGGCCCGCAGCACTGTTTGTGTGGGTCTCACTATACTGTTTTGTGTGTAACCCGCATAGGTTTTGGGTGGGTCCCACATGGGCCCATTTACTACTTATGTGAGATCCATGATATATTTTAAAAAAATATCAAGTTGGGTCCATGTAATATTTATGTGGGTCCCATGATATATTTTAGAAATAACTATCAATTGTGGTTTTTTCTGTTGTGTGCTACTACATTTATGGATAGTATAAAATGTATTTATATTTTAGCATAGTTTCATATTAGTGAGATAATAAATCTCTAACTTATCATAATTTCATATCAATATATTTTTGTAGAGGCGGGCATGGCGCACCAACCTGACTAGTTAAAACTAATAGTTAGCAGCTAAAATCAGCAGCTAGAGATCGCAACAGGCCTGCTATTTAATTGGTCCATTAAATAGTGGACGGTGCTAACAGTGCAAAACAAGCCTATTAGCAGGTGGATCCAAATACCACCCTGCTAATAGTTAGATAGATAATAATTAGCAACTATTAGCTCTTACTCCTCCGTCATGTACCCTCTGACATTCTAGCAATTCTATAACAGATAAAGAGAGGACAAAAGACGCATGTACCCTCGGACATTTCTCGTTTACCTGCCATAATTAAAAAAAATTTTAAGATTAAGCGGTCAGGGAATAAATAGAAAAAGTAAGTATGCAGCGAAAAGGCAAGAAAAATTAATGGTTTTCTTTAATACTTAGCTAAAATTTATATAATGTATTTTATTTGAGTACAAATTTTGAAACCTCCAATAACTTATATTCCAGGATGGAGGGCGCAGGTAGCTAACCATAACCATTAGTTCTAAAGATCAAACAGGCCCTAAGAAGTCGATCTAAAAAAACCATGGTATCGCAGTCTCTTTAATATGAAGATTTTTTTTCCTGTTCGTTCTTGTCAAATATAAAAGCCATATAAAATGAGTGACTAGTAGGCAGTAGCATACTAATAGCGGAGTAAAAATATCTAACACAAATCGGTAGCATTTTTCGATCCAACGAGCCACCTTCCAGCCAGCTTGGCGTAATCCCCCTCCCCCCTCTTCGTTCTATTCCAACCCCACATCAGTCCTTAAGACCCAAAATCACACTCGGAGATCGCTCAGAAGCAACGAAAGATGACAGCTTGGAAGCGAGGCGTCGCTGGATGCTGCCTTACCTTGCTGCTGCATCGTGCTAACCCAACGAGTCCGCGCCCCGCCCCCAGCGAATCCAAGAACCCGCGGCGGTTCCAAAAGCTGTGGCGCCTCCTCGCTTGGAAATCAAGCAGGAGTCGGGGCCGAGTGGCGATTAGTTCCCGCGACAGCGGACAGCAACGCGCACCCACTGACCGCGACCGGTTGACGGGGGAAGCGAGCAAGCGGCAACGATGAACACGTGAGCGGGCGGATTGAAGAAGGGGAAAGTGCGCGACAGATTGATTCCTCCCTGCGCAATACGGCGGTCGCTAAAGACCCGAGCATTTTGCGGGCTGCACCGGGCTCGGGTGCGGCGGAAAGAAAGCCCAGTTTTTTGGACTAAAAAATTCCGCTCACGTCTGCCTGGGAGGCAGATTCAGGCCCTGTTTGGTTCTTTATAACTCTAAAAGCACTAAAGGGAATCTTGCATGTATGGAGTACTAAATGAAGTCTATTTGTAAAATCTCTTTACGGATGAGTGTAACTTTTCGAGACGAATCTAATGAGCTACAGTAATCTATGATTAGCTACATTGACGCTACAGTAACCATCCTCCGATCATGTGGTCAAACGCCTCGTTAGATTCGTCTCGCGAATTAGCACAGGGATTGTGGAGGTAGTTTTGTAAACTGCCTTTATTTAATACCCCTAATTAGTGGTCAAAGTTGTAAACAGTAGTACTAAATTTTATAACTGGTGGATCCAAACAGGGCCTCAGTGACTTACCTTGAGTAAGTCTGCCTTGACTCCCTCCATCCTAACCTGATGAAAATGAAACTGTGATTGGATGAATGATTCTCTGTTGTATTTGATTGAACGAAGATATATATATATATATATATATATATATATGAAGATATATATATATATATACACACACACTTACTCTGCTATTCAGTACCCTGGTACAGAATAACTATTCAGTGTCCCCCCTCCCTTCGTGCGCACCCTCCCTCCCATCACCGAGCTT
>CM014274.1:4180314-4210545 GCA_004135705.1 Alloteropsis semialata
CTGCACACTGAAGTTCAAAAGAAAATGAGTATTACGTACCATATGCCTTCCGATACATTTTTCAGCAATTCGTGTCCTAATGCTCCTGCATGCGTCAGTACCCAGTTTATCTTGAACCAGATAATTGGCTTCATAAGTTGTTACGAATGATTCTGGATCATTCTCCAAAATGGCAGCATAAGCATTTATGACCTGCAAAGGGTTGATTTAGTACATATGTGTTTGCATGTTTGTATTGTCAACATGGATCTGACATGATAGTACCTCATCGGCAATATATTTGTTCATCACATTATTGACAAGCCATTTTGCTTGAACAGGCTGGCCACCTATTCGTACCACATAAGCGTCTTCGTAACTCAAGGTTACGAATAATGCAGCCTCAGAGTCAGCACCATTCAATTCGTAATCAGTGTCGATAATAGTCTTCCTTGGTTGTATATGTGAAGAGGGGTCGCCAAGCTGCTCTGTAGAGGGGCCCCTCTGCTTCTGAAAGTTCATTTCCCGCTTTCCGTTTGTTGCAGTGGTTGCTTCAGCATCAATTCTCTCGAATGTCTTATTGAAAAGTGATGGGATTTTTGATATTGGCTGCTGGACCGGTATGTGTGGTGGTACCTGAAATTGGTATTACTTGTGCTGTAGAGATCAACTGGTTCACTAGGAATAACTCTTGTTTATTAGGAGTATGTAATGGGCCATCTAATCCTGACTGCCGGAGCAATACCTGACCATGTGAAGATGTAGGCATAGATGTCTGCCCAACATGTGCAGGTGGAGGCATAGATTGCTGAACATGTGGAGGTGTAGGTGTACATGGCTGAACCGTACTTTGCAGCATCCGCAGGATTTCCTGTTGTACCTGTCGCAATTCCTGTTTTCGGACAAATTTTGTTAGAGACTGAAGGATGTACAGGTAGCTACAATCAGTACTCTCACGCTTGTTACCTTCATATCCATTTGCATTTCTGCAGTAACATCTTCTATCTTTCTCACCCTGACCTCCATTCTTCTATCCTTCCTAAGTTTAGCTAACTCCTCCTTTTGTGCTAGTATTTTCCTATCAAATTTCTGTTCTATGTCCAAAACTCTTCGCTCCATTACTAGACCAATGTCCGTTTTGGTATCTTTTGCCCAGTCTTCGAAGAGATAATTCTACATAAATAGGAAATAATGAATTAGGCACACAAACTAGGTTGGGCACATAAATAGATGCCTACTTACTTGTTGATCGTGTAGACCATGCTCACGTACTGGCTTAGGTTTAGGTTCATGATCACGTTGCTTGCGTTGTGGTATGCTTGCTGTCTCTGTTGTTTTATGTTTAGGCTGCGTGGTCCCGAAAAAAACAGTGCGCTTGATAAGCTGCAAACAATGGATAAGACAGTTAGATTGTACATGTAACAACAGGCACATGTTGATGTAATCTTTGGAGACTTACAGTTCCTCCATGTACACCTTCTTGATTGAAAGCTTTCCATCGATGGGTAGCATTGTCATCATTCCACCTCGCCATCAGTGGTGGTTGGAGCGCCTTGTAATTGACCCCAAACACGCTGGCCGCAATGACGCGCTCCCAGTACCAAAACTATGATCAACATGCAATAAATACATAAGATGGAAAATAAACATTGTACATAGATGTTGGCTGTAGCATATAGAACTGACCTGTAGCAGAGTCAAATTGCCCTGTAAGGAGCCACGACGATCAGGATGAGCTATTACATAGTTATGACATGAGGTTATTAAATAGTCCAGAGTGAATCGGCCCCAATTGAATTTCGGAATTTCTGATATTTCTCTAACGAGGGCCAGATAACTGGAATGAACATAGTCCTTTGTTGTTGGTGCTAGAATAACACCAATTGTGAACAAGACAAAGGCTCTTTTGAAGTCATCATCTGGAGGGCAAGGAAGAACAATAATGTCTCTCAGCTTGTTTATCGACAGTTTGCCTTTTGCATCAGCATACCTGACAAACAATTGCTGGTCCACAAAGGGGCCCTTTTTTTGGTTCACTTTTGTGCCTTTGTGTGAGACAACATTCAAGCCCTCAATTGCAAGTCCCATTATTTCCTTGACATCCAGTGGGTCAATCTGAATATGCTCCTCACATATTAAGAAGCTTTGGCTGTTCTGATGGAATGATTTTACAATCTCCACTAACATTTGTCTTCTGAGACACGTCGCTGGCATTTGAAGCAGCCCCCCAAATCCCAGAGCCGTAACAGCATCCTTTTTTTGGGACGATAACAGTTCTACGGCGTTTGCAAACTTCATAGTTGAGTTTGTTAAATGCATAGGAGATTCCTGCATCAACCAGTTGAACGATGATAGGCTGCCAAAATGTACAACCCACTTACAAAATAACTGACACTATATATGGAGATTACCTGATTTGGAGTACTTGGTTCCCGTTTTGAAGTAGAAGCCATGGTGTTGTTCTCTGCATCGAATTGTGTGAATAAGAGCACAGCAGGATCGGATTGAAGGAACCCGGCGGTTAACAGTGTTCAAAATGATGTTTTATGTACCACAATGCATACTTAGAAGTGGGCCCGGAGTAGAAGCCATGGTGTTGTTCTCTGCATCGAATTGTGTGAATAAGAGCACAGCAGGATCGGATTGAAGGAACCCGGCGGTTAACAGTGTTCAAAATGATGTTTTATGTACCACAATGCATACTTAGAAGTGGGCCCGGATCCTTCGGCTCTTCCTGATCCTCCTTGCCGATTCCTGGAAAAGAAATCATAGACTGGTCTCCAACTTTTGTTGTATCCGTTGGGGTCGAAGAATTAACAGGACCAACTCTTTGTCCTTCCGTTTCCATGAGTGTGTGAATTCTAGTGTGGTCGCCGGCGGCAAAGGAGCGTACCTACGGATTCAAATTGCAAAGCAGGTCTCGGTGCCGCGGGTGTCGCAGTGGGTGGGGTCGATGTCTGGCTGGAAAACGAGGAAGATCTCCGACGGTTTTCCGGGCGGCGCCAACTTGCCGTGGAGGACCTGCTCCGGCAGGTGGCGGCTCGAGGCGATGGATGGGGATGGTTGTGTGGAGTTCGGCGAGCCCCGAGGGAATCGAAGGACGGTGTGAGGTCGGGGAGAAATTTGGCAAGTGGGCGGCGGTTTTGCACTCGATGGGCGGCTGCTGCAGAGGAAGGGCGCGCGGCGTCTGCGGCGGAAGAGGGGCGGCGTCGTTGTCGTACGTAGATGGTTCAAGGAAACTGAAAAAATGGAAGAGTAATCTTCGGGTTACCACGATCTCCATAACGGATACGGGAATTTCCAAAGGAAATTTAGATGGAAAGATCAGCCTTGTGGGCCAGGAGCACCGGCAAGTGTGAGAGACTCGTTTTTTTGTGAGAAACAGCGCGCCTTGGACACCGCCGCATTTGGTGCACGTTAGGCAAGGCAATGCAAGCAGATTCATTCCTCGCGCCGCCGCCGCCGCTAAACACGCACGCATATATTATCACCGGACGATAACCTCGATATGCTACGCATACGCTGCTACGCATCAACATTCCAACCCACCGGAGGCACCGCTGAACACGGTTCTTGTGCACCGGAATAACATTCCATCGGATGCGGCTAGCGGGTGACGCAGGTGTTAGGGTCAGAACACGCTTGGACTTGCAAAATGGAGTTAAAAAAACAAAGATAAAAAGTAGTATTCGTAACGTGCTTTGTAACGCCCGTTACTAGAGCATGTAACACTGACATGTGGAGCCGGAGCCCACACGCCGTGCGACCCCTCAAATACGCCTCCACCTCGCTGCCAAATACCTAATCCGCCTCTCTCAGCATCGCCGCCTCCGAAATCCCTAATCCGCCTCCTCCGTCGCCGCCGCATCGCCTGATCCGTCGCCGCCGCAGTCCGTGTGGCCTCCGCCATGGCGCGTGTCAGGTACAAGTGCAGCCGGTGCGGCCAGCCCAAGGCTGGCCACGTCTGCGCTGCCTCCCCCGCCGCGCTTCCGTCCCCGTCCCCATCGCCGTCGCCCTCCACCTCGCGCGATGCCTCCGTCCGTGTGGCCTCCCCCATGGATGAGGCAAGTTCTCTTCCCCTGGATCTACCTAGATAGAGCATGCAAGCCGGTTTCTGTGGAGGATAGGTTATTTGGAATTACTTGTGGTAGTGTATTGGTGTTCTTGATCTTGTATTATGAGTGGCTAGACTAGCATGCAGGTATTGTCAGAATTGCTATAATATAGATATGCTATTCTATATTATTTCCCTGTCCAGTGGCTATACTAGTGGTAGTGTATTTATTGTTTTTCCATAATCTGGTGTAGATTAAGCAATGCTTTGTACATGCTACTCCTATGTTTCCATGACTGCTTGCAACCTTTTCCTTTGTCGTTAATTTCTTGTAGTGCTTAATCTATCTTATTGGTGTTTCCTGTTTTAGAATGAGTATGTGCCACGAGAGGAGTTTGAGGAAGCATGGGGGGAGCTGCATGAAAGTTATGTAGCCCTCTTTGCAAATGTGTTTGATCTT
Source organism: Alloteropsis semialata (assembly GCA_004135705.1). Lineage (NCBI taxonomy): Eukaryota > Viridiplantae > Streptophyta > Magnoliopsida > Poales > Poaceae > Alloteropsis > Alloteropsis semialata. The sequence goes on from CM014274.1 coordinate 4,184,808, forward strand.
CAGCGAAGGGCTAACAAGGAGAAGAAGGAGAAGGCCATTGAAGATGCCAAGATGGCCTCGGCTCCGGAGCGCGCCCTGGGTCTGCAGGTCGTCACCGCCGTCGTTGTTCCGGACCCTGCCCCGGCTCCGGCGGCCTTCATCGGCCCGGCACTGCCCCCTCGCCCGACTTCGACAGCCTCGACCTCGACATCGGGCCCTGCAACCTGTCCGAGCGGCCCACCTCTGCTCGCTGGCAGGCGGCTCACCTCGTCACGGAGGTCTCCATCCCCCTGCCGCCCAGCGATCTCGGTGCTACTGTCGAGCTCCTCCCAGAACCGCAGCTGCCGGTGCTGCCGCCTCACCCTCGCCAGGCTCCACCCAACGACGACGACGAGCTGGGTGATGGGATTGATCTGCGCTGCAACGAGAACATCTCCACCGCCCTACTCCCAGCTGATGACCAGCGTCGCGGTGAGCGTCTCCGAGCCAAGGAGCCCCCAATCCGCGAGACTGTCACTGCAGCAGCTGTTCGGATCAAGAAGCGCAAGGTCGAGGCGGTCCTGCGGTCCTCCTCCACCTCCAACTCCTCGGACTCCTCCACCGACGACGAACATGAGACCGAGGACGACGCACCTGCTACTGCGACATGTGCCCCGCCACCATGCCCACCAACTGATCACCCTGCTTGGCGCGTTGAAGACCTCCAGCTACTCGGCCGTTCCTGCAACGTGCCACAAGATCAGCTCCGCACCATCGGCGGGCTCGCATCGCCCCGCGTGGACATCTTCGACTAGATGTCGCAGCTTCTTCGACCTCGGGTCCTCAACCTCTTTTGCTGGGACGCTCTTAGCTCCCGAACCTGTCATGTAATCGGCTCTAGTGTCGTCAAACCTTACCCAGCTGCTGTCTGGGCTCGCCGAACCTTTAAGACTTGTATGAACCTTCAGAGGTGCCTCTGCTATGGCAGACTCCTCTCGGTGTCGATGCATGCTTTTGGGGGGGCGGCTTGTTTCCTCGGTATGTATTGTTGTGTGCCTGTCTCCATTCCTGTGTTCTGGGTCCTTCTCTTGCCAAGATGGTGTAATGGTTCTCCCATGGCTAACAGGCCATTGTCCATCCTGTCTTGGAATGTCCGGGGCCTGGGCGATCAAGACAAATGCACCAACGTTTGACTTGCGTTCCCCGACCCCGCCCCAGCTGTTACCTGCCTCCAAGAAACTAAGCTCCAGTTCATCGACCGCTTCAAAGCTGCTGCCATACTCCCCCGCCCTTGCTCCTCCACCTTCTCCTTTCTCCCTTCTGTTGGTGCCTCCGGTGGACTCCTCACTGCTGGAATCCATCCCTTCTTCATGGAGAAGAGGACAAAAGGTACATAAGTGAAAAAAAACTTGGAAGGCAGATGGATGATGGGATATTTCCTAGAGTCATTTAGGACCTAGATGTAAAAAGCAACAGCTTCCATGTTGTAAAGTTCACAAGAACTTGTACCGTCAGTGACATCCAGTGAAATGTGCTTCAACCTCCTTAAGACAGCGCATGAGGCATGAGCAAGGTTTAGTGTGGCGCCAACTTGTGAAAGAATTTGAGTTCGAACCCAGAGGACTTGAATTTGGACGTGTGCATCTTTTACTGCACTCACCGGTCGGAACCCTGGAGTCACGGGACGTTTACTAGAGAACTCGGCAGATAATCCTGATGGAACAGTTCTTTTCGTACACCATTTCGACCGGTGTTCATCGTTCTTCATCACCGGTTCAAATTTCAGGAATCTACGAGCCTGCCGATTCAAAATTGTCACTCCAACTCTTTGTGGGCTGGGCCCGGCGCCCGCCCCCATCCGGCCCATCTTGCCGCGTGGCGTGGCATCACCAGTCGGACCGGTGCCACCTCCAACGTTGTCCGGTGATTTTGGTGTTCAGCTATGCCTATATATTGTTGTCCTGCCTCCTGCGTACTAAAGTTCATTTGAAAAGATGAATCAACTATTTTTGCATTTGGATGAACCGAACTTTGTAGCTTGACTTGAGTACCTCAAAACACTTAGAGTTACACAAAACTCAACACCTACAGTTACACAACTAACACTTGAGATCTGGACATTCCAAACACAACACCTACTGTTACAGCAACTAACACTCGATCTCCTGATGTAATAAGCAACAAACTTAAATAAATTTATAGCCTTCCTCGATTTGCAGACGCTTCGCGATCTCGTAGGACAGGTACGCGTCTACGGTGGTGTAGTTCACCTGCGAAGGTGACAAATACCACGCGTGCCAGTTATTGTGGTCGGCGCCCGCCGGCTTGTGAAGATGAGGCAGGTGCAGTACCGCTTTTCCGAGATCCTCGAGCGACCTGCGCGTTACTCCGTACTTGGGATGGGGGGTTCCACCGAGACCCTTGTATTTTGAGGCAGCTTGGTGGACTGCCAATTGGAGGTCAATCGGATTGGTTATTGTGATGCCGAAATCCTCCCGCAGCCGCTTCACGTCGTTGTCGATGTGTGCACCAGTGAAGATGTGGTCCTCCTCTGTCAGGAACCTCTTCAAGACTTCGGGGAGGTCTCCGGCGGCGGCATAGAGGACCTGGAAGACGAGGACACGAGTTTCGACGCACAACTGCAAGAGGGCCGTCGTGAAGGCGCCGCCATCGAGCTTTTTCCACTCGGTGTCCAATCCAACGATCATGCCGCGTCTTGGTGGCGTACCTCGGATTTCTTCGAGAAATTTCGCCGCCACCGCCGCGTCACATGTTGTCGTCGTGCTGAGGGTCCTCCCCTCGAAATAAACCAATTCCTGCCTAGTAGGAGTCGGACCGGTCGGCGGGGCGCGCTTCTCCGGAGATCAGACGCGCACGAGATCATACCACGAGGGCCACGACGAACTGGGCATTGAAGCTTGCGGCTCATCCCAGACCGTCGTGTGCGTGATCTCCGGCGCCGGCGTCCAATCCTTGTCGCCGCAATCTCCTTGGGCGTCCTCCAGGCGGTTGCCGGAGCGGGAGCGGGAGCGGGAGCGGGAGCGGGAGCGAGCCATCGGGTCACACTACGGCTTTGCCTGCGAGAGAGAGGCTTTCGTACGTGAGGGCTGGCAGAGTTGTATTCCATGGGTGGAGGAGAGCCCTATAAATGGCGAGCGACACGGGAACGGCCCTCGGGAATCCCAAAGGACGCGTCGGTTACTGCACCCGAGGGCGAGGCGCCGTCTTGCCACGTTGTGCGCCCGTCCCATCGGCTTCTCTGCCGTTTGCGCGTGCTCTCGGGCTTCCGGATGGTCCGTGCGTCTGGTGCTTGCCACCTAGCACATCGGACGGCTCCCCGGCGGGCGTCTGGCCACCTGGCGGAGTGCCGGTCATCCGCTCCCCCCGCGGCGTGCCACGGGCACCGGCCTCCTCCCCCTCACAGTCCTGAATCACCGGTCAGTATTTCAGGTAACTGCGAGCCTACCGATTCAAATAGTGCCCCTCCTACTCTACGTGGGCTTGGCCCAGCGCCCGCTGCCATCCGGCCCATCTGATCTGCCTCGCGGCCTTTTTCGGTTGCTTCACGTGTTTCTCTTTTTACTGCACTCACACATCAGACCGTTGCTATCACCGGACATGTCCTCTAACGAATTGAACCGGTTCTCATTGTTCCATATTACCGGTTAGTATTCTAGGATGAGCCCCACATCGAGGGACGCAGCACCGGTCGGGCCGATGCTCCCGTCAAAGGTGTCCGGTGAATGCTGTCCAGCTTTTGTTGCACTAAAGTTCATTTGAAAAAGAATCTTTTTGCATTTGGATGAACCGGACTTTGTACCTTGAATTGACTACCTCAAAACACTTAAGAGTTCCTCCGTCTCTAATTGTGAGTCAACTTGGCGTTTCACACCCATTTTGCCATTGCAAGTTCATGCCATTCAGCCATTAGAACTGCAAACACATCTTTTGCCAATTGGTCATTGAAGATGAAATGTCAATGTGACACAGTAACAGCACAAAAAGACAGATGATAATTCCATTCAGTCGTTAGGCCGTCCCCAACCCAAGACACTACTCATAGTTTCTATAAGCTCCACATCATCAAGAAACTAGTGCTAGACACTACCTCTCCAATGCAAACACTACCCTTTCATATCCAAATTTAATATCACTCCTCTCTCATTGTGTCTTGGATATCGTGTAGAAACCATGTCTCATGCAAGACCCAGTTTCCTTCTCTTCCTTCATTTAATCACTTGCCACATCACCTTTCATCCTAGGTGGCAGCTCATTTAATTCTATGGAAATCATCCTAGTCATTGGGTTGGGGATGGCCTGACTTACAAGTTACAACTGACCCTTGCCACATCATTGTCACTAACAATATGAACTCAACACCGGTGCTCACAGTCCTTAATCACCGGTCAGAATTTCAGGTAACTGCGAGCCTACCGATTCAAATAGTGCCCTCCTACTCTACGTGGGCTTGGCCCAGCGTCCTCTGCCATCCGGCCCATCTGATCTGCCTCGCGGCCTTTTTCGGTTGCTTCACGTGTTTCTCTTTTTACTGCACTCACACATCAGACAGTTGCTATCACCGGACATGTCCGCTAACAAATTGAACCGGTGCTCATTGTTCCAAATTACCGGTTAGTATTTTAGGATGAGCCCCACATCGAGGGACGCAGCACCGGTCGGGCCGATGCTCCCGTCAAAGGTGTCCGGTGAATGCTGTCCAGCTTTTGTTGCACTAAAGTTCATTTGAAAAAGAATCTTTTTGCATTTGGATGAACCGGACTTTGTACCTTGAATTGACTACCTCAAAACACTTAAGAGTTCCTTCGTCTCTAATTGTGAGTCAACTTGGCGTTTCACACCCATTTTGCCATTGCAAGTTCATGCCATTCAGTCATTAGAACTGCAAACACATCTTTTGCCAATTGGTCATTGAAGATGTAATGTCAATGTGACACAGTAACAGCACAAAAAGACAGATGATAATTCCATTCAGTCGTTAGTGCGGACTTACAAGTTACAATTGACCCTTGCCACATCATTGTCACTAACAATACGAACTCAACACCGGTGCTCACAGTCCTTAATCACCGGTCAGAATTTCAGGTAACTGCGAGCCTACCGATTCAAATATTGCCCCTCCTACTCTACGTGGGCTTGGCCCAGCGCCCGCTGCCATCCGGCCCATCTGATATGCCTCGCGGCCTTTTTCGGTTGCTTCACGTGTTTCTCTTTTTATTGCACTCACACGTCAGACCGTTGCTATCACCGGACATGTCCTCTCTCACGAATTGGACCGGTGCTCATTGTTCCATATTACCGGTTAGTATTTTAGGATCAACCTCGCATCGTGGGACGCAGCACCGGTCGGGCCGATGCTCCCGTCAAAGGTGTCCGGTGAATGCCGTCCAGCTTTTGTTGTTGTTGCACTAAAGTTCATTTGAAAAAGAATGAATCAACTTTTTTGCATTTGGATGAACCGGACTTTGTACCTTGAATTGACTACCTCAAAACACTTAGAGTTCCTCCGTCTCTAATTGTGAGTCAACTTGGCGTTTCACACCCATTTTGCCATTACAAGTTCATGCCATTCAGTCATTAAAACTGCAAACACATCTTTTGCCATTCGGTCATTGAAAGATGTAATGTCAATGTCACACAGTAACAGCACAAAAAGACAGATGGTAATTCCATTCAGTCGTTAGTACGGACTTACAATTGACTCTTGCCACATCATTGTCACTAACAATACGCACTCAACACCTACAGTTACAACTACTAGAACTGCAGATCTTGTCTTTTCGTTCACCGGACGTTGGGGACCAGCCGGCGACTTAATCCCGTTCGTTTCACCGGTCCCTCCCGTGGTATCGGACTAAAGACTCGAAAGGACGGCTTCACCTCCAGAGATGCATTCACTTAGTCCACACCTGGAACAGAAATTGCAGGCCATTTTCGTGAGCTCCAACAGAAATTGTGGGCAACGTGTCTTGATCTATTAGCATGACACCATCAATTCTGTTAATGCAACTATAACCACAGCAGCAGATGCAAAGTAAAAGAAGCATCAGTAAGAAGGGTCAGTCAAAGTTCTTTACTTATAGTTCCCTGTAACATTTCTTGATGAAAGTAGTTACAAAGAAAATGACCATGTCGTCCCAACCATTGTAAAAGAACTCAGTTGTACACAAGCATAAGTGCACAAATCAGTCAACTTAGTCTTCAGAAGTAGCTTATGATTATCCAATTTAAAAGAGCTAATCAAAAGGGTCGTCAGATGAAACCATCAACTACGGCCGATTGCAAACAACATACCAGATAAAACAATGACTCAATGAATTAATTTCATTGCAAGAACATACCGGTGTCTCATTCGTTGAATCCTGATGACTGGAGCTGCCGCTCCGCCGTCCGCCCTTCCACTGCCAGGCAGTGGCGGAACATGGAGCTAAATCAAGGGGGGCCAGTTGAGCTATGACTGCATGCCGCACACGGTGAAATCATGTAAACAATCCAAATGTCAACAGGCACTGATGCAGACTTGCAATGGGCAGCGCGCGGAGGAAGCAGGGGCCTGTGCCCACTTTTGCCTCTACTACGGTCCGCCACTGCTGCCAGGGACGTCGTGCGCGTCGGCGCCACTGGAAGCGTCACCGCCGGCCACGGCGCTGGCCAACGAGGAACTGGACGTCGTCCATTTCTCCGTCGAAGCTGCCGTCGCGAGTCGCCTGGGCCGTCCTATCTCCGCCGTATCAACATCGCCGCCACCTAGATCACGGAGACACGGATCGCCGCTGGGCGCCTAAACCGCCGCTTCTCCGCTAGAGATCAACATCGCCGCCACCTAGGGTTCCTAGATCGCGGCGCCTAGGGTTCATCCAAATCGGCACCTAGGGTTCCACTGGATCACGAACCGTGGGCCTAGGTTCATCCAAATCTAAGAAGGTCTAACTCCTATAAGGCTCAAACTATACTTGATCAGCAATTCAATTCAAAACTATAGTACTCTAAACGTTATCCCCACAATTATCAATTTACTATTGTACCCTTGATCAAATAAAAAAAAATCGGAAAGACATTTTTCCCACCTCAACTTCCCCGGTGCGGGTCCCACCAATTGAGTATGCACCCGGTGCATATGGCCCACCATTTTGGTATGCACTGGTTCCTCTCATTTTGGTTCCTCCTGGTTCCTACACCTTCTTATCCGTCGGATCGTGCGACGTGAGCCCTTGAATTTTTCCACAACCATTCTAAAAAGTTAATAACTTTTCTGTTTAATTTGTTTTGTCAAAATTTTTTGTTAATTTTTTATGTATAGCTTTTGTTTCTCTAAATATTTGTTCTAAACATTGTGTCCAATTTTCTTTTTTTTGAAAGGTTACCGAAACCGGAAAGTAAATAAGGAGGGACGTGACGTGCTATAGAAAAAGAAAGTAAGAGGTCGTCGAAAAATTGACCGGTAGGAGCGCCCCCACTAGTCGCCCGTAAACTAGACGGTCCGAGAGCACAAGGCAATGGTTGCGGGTTGTGGCGTCGGTGTGCTACGGCGGCGACAATGGTACATATAAATATATATGTACTAGGTTCATGCCCGTGCGTTGCTACAGGAGAAAACAAAATTTTCTCCTGAAGAGGAACAATGGCAGTTCATCAAGATATGGCCTGCAGCACTAGAGTATATTGCCAGGGTTCTCAACACAACCCTTCTGCAGCCCAAGCAGAACCGTGTTGCAAAGGTTATCAACACATTGCAGGTGCAGTTACTTAAGCAGAATAGCCATGCTTGCAGTGTGTTCACAACCAACAATGTTTCAGAGGCAGCAAAGGAGCCCCTCTGTCTGCTACTCAGTCTTGCCTCCCAAGTTGCTAAGGCGAAGAAATCACCTGAGAAGCTCTTCTACATATTGTACATGCACAAAGCAATGTCCGATGCATCGCCTACTCTCAGAAGAGTGTTTGATGCAGAATTTATGAAGAACAAGGTTGAGGGACTTTTTGCAGAAGTGAAGGATTCTGCACTGGGAATGCTTCGTGAGCTGAAGGTCTTGGTTAAGACATACAGCCCAAAGAAGGTACCAATGGAAGGCAGCATTCTCACGGTAACTAGATACCTCATGAAATACATCAGGTTGTTGTTAAATCACACTGAGTCACTTGATATGATTCTATTCAAAGATCAAGCTGATGATCTCTTGACTGCAGACGGTGTGAATTTGACGGGCCGTTTGGCATCTGGGCTCATCGATGATCTGGAATCAGTTCTCAAGGTCCAAATCTAGCACATATGCATCTGAAGCAGGAGTGCAGTACCTGTTTCTGATGAACAGTGCACATTTCATACTGCAACAAGTTGAAGAATCAGACGTGCGCATGGCGGTAGGAGCCGAGTGGATCAAGAAGCGCCATCCCACATCAAACAGTACATTAGGGATTACCTATCCTCATCATGGAAACAGGCTGTGCATCCTTTGGAGACTGCAACAAGCAGTTCGCCTCCTAAGAGGTGCAGGAACAACTTCTTCAAGATCTTCTACCCCACTCGCAGTCCCCTGAAGAGTTTTGAGTCGGCTCTGGACAAAACATGCAAATCCCAGATGCACTGGAAGGTACCTAGCCCGGTTCTTCGCATCGAGCTTCACGTAAACGTCATAGAGTTTGTTGTCCAAGCCTATCGCGCTTACTGGGATGGTCTGCAAGAGTTGGAAAGAGCCAGTCTTGAGGATTCGGAGCCCAAGCTTAAGAGCAAACTCAGTGAATTGTTCGAGGGATGAAGAATTGCCTCTGTATCTGATAAGCAAAAAAAAAACTGATATGTGAATACTAAACAACACGGTGCAAATTGATGATTGGTGTAATTTAATGTATGAACTACTAACTGCATAACTGTACATTTTGCTGGCGGATCCAGCAGTACAGGTACCAAGCAATTGCTTAGTGGAAAGATAAATCGGAGGCTTTAAACTTTCTTAATGGAATTTAGGCTCTATCATNTTTAGAACGAACTGAAAGGGTATCGTCTTGCAATAGATAGCTACATAGCTTACAATGCAGATATTAAGCATTTGCTTAGTGGAAATGTTACAACAATATAGGAGGCCTGAAACTTTCTTGATGGAACCTGTGCTAACCTTAACGCACAACTGCATTCATATTCCATAGTAATGTCGGTGCACTAACAGATGGCGAATAGTTATGGATACCTGATGGGTGCGCCGGAAAACGAAGAATGCTGTCCGAGCAAACGGATTAGCCTTCACTGGCATCCTCTCTCGTCGGTGTCGCGCTCTCAGCACGAGGAGGCGGGGAAGGCTAATAGAGCCGTTGTAGAGTGATGGAGCCCACTAGCTGTGGCCTCCTTCGCGGGGGCACGGCGGCAAGCACGACGGAGACCGGCGTCCAGAAGTTGCCGGAGCCGCCTTGGCAATAAGGAGGTCGTGGCGGCCGAGGGCGGCGGAGATGGATCTTCGTGGCTCCTCTGACGGCAGTTGGAGAGCATTTTACAGAAAGGCCTGAAAAATATTTTTATGAGGCCTCTATTTTGGTTCGCGATTAATAATCGCGATCTAAATATTTGCATAAATAACCCTGGTTTGGATCGCAAATAATAACCGTGATCCAAATATTTCCATAAATCCGTCTAAGGTAACATGAATTTGTGATAATAGTCCCTCCAAGTCTGCCGCGAATATTCGGTTCCTTCTCCAGTTCTCCGCTTCCCCTTTCCGATCTCTCCTCTCGCGGACTCGTGTTATCTCCTGCTCTGCTGGCCACATCCGGTCCGGCACTCTCTACGCTCACGCGGCCTCCTCCCGGTGCCGGTGACGACGCGTTCGGGGCTTGGGGTTGAGCATTTCCCGGTGCCGGTGAACCGTCGGAGCAGGCAATGGAGTCCTAGGAGGTGACGCTTGCATCACGGAGCCAGCCTGTTGCGTTCTCGTTCTAGGCGTGCTCGCCGCCGCACCTGTGCAGCCGAGGGAGCGTACCAGTTCGAGCGAATCGCAGGCCGCGTCGCGTCCTGAATTCCTCATGCGGCATTCGACTTTGTCAGCTACACTAGCACCCAAGATAAAACAGACGAGCATAAACACAACCAGATATCACATAACAGATTGAAGATTAAATAGCACAGCACTACAAACCAGAATAACACCATCAGGAACAGGAGTGCCGACCAGAATAACATAACAACAGTATAACACATAAGCAATTAAGCTAATACATGCCAGTTCCTTCACAGACATCCACGAACACAAGGCAGATTCACCACCAATACCAGTCACTATGATTCCAACCAACATGCAGAGAAATTAATCGCAAGCACAACGACGCCCCTTCTACAGATGAAAAGGGGGTTAGGGTTTTAAGCGCTCCAAACCAAGGGAGACACACCACCAAGACCAGTCACTTTGATTCCAACCAAAATGTAGAGAAATTAATCGCAAGCACAGTGACACCCCTTCTAGAGATGAAAAGGGGGTTAGGGTTTTAAAAGCTCCAAACCAACAGTCGCCGCCACCATAGAGGGCTCACTTGGGCAGCATCTGCGCCGCTGCAGCCGCCTCCTGCTGCTGCTGATAGTTGAGCGGGCGGCGGAACAGCATGATGTGCAGCTCCGGCCGGTGGATCGCGTAGTGCACCCACCCACGGCTCTGCTGAACGCCGATCGCCCGCCATTCGTTCTGCAAAAGGGGAGAAAAAGAAAAGGGAAAACCCCCAACCCCAACATCAGACCAACCAAGACAGGCGTGCAAGAACGCGATCTACATGAATGTTGTTGAAATTCTTGGCGTTTACCTCGGAGAGGAGGCGGTTCTTGGGTAGGAGCTTGGCGACCTCGGGTGGGAGGACGACATGCCTGCGCCAGACAAAGGGGATCAGGCTAGTAGCCTGGCTAGGGTTTTGCCAACCACAACAAACGACAGAGATGGAGAAGGGTAGAGATCAGGGGAAGGGTTTGGCATCTACCTGTACTCGTAGGTGTCATCGAAGTACTTCTCGGAGTACTGGATCTGGCCCATGTCGACCACCACTTCTCGATCAACTTCTCTACAGACAGTGGCGAAGCACGCTTTAAATTTTAGGTGGGGCGGACATGTGCAACAAAACTATAGTAAAGAAAGATCGTGTACGCATTCCACACATTCTCATTGAGATCACACAAATAAGAGTTCAAATGATCAATAAATTGACGCTTAAAGATTGAAAGACGGTACCGCCTATAGAAAAGGTAGCAAAGTCTTTAATACCATAATATAATTCATTAACTCAACACAAACCAGGATCCAAAAGCTAAAATAACCAACTTTCGATTTGAAAAATAAATCACATAATTTCCTATTACCCTGTTGACTGTTGCTAAAATAAATCAGCACATGACAAGAAGGTGAAGGAGAGGGGCGTGCCTGCAGTGATGCGAAGCTTCAGCACAGAAATAAATCAAGGACTTTACTAACTCCTACACTTGCAAGTTTTGGGGCGATGGCATGCACAGTCCAGGTTCAATGAACCGGACTGCCGCCCCTGCCACCACAGGCAATGGTGCCGCCACTCGCACCACCCACAGGCCACCCTCCACTCGCCATTGGCTAACTGAGGAAGCCACTCGCCCCACCTCAAGAAACATATAAAAAGAAAAGGCCAAACTCCATGCAACTAGTGATACACTAATGCAATTTCTACCAAAGCTGAGCACAATTGCACAAAAAAATTCTAGAGTACCCTCCACCGCCATATCTAAATTCTAGGTGCCAAAGATTTAAGGTTTGTGGAACACGCTACACACCTTTCAAAGTCTTCATCCTACTTGCAGTATCTAGAATAGCACAAGTAACTGAGTACTAAAACCTAAAAAGAGATTCTATATGGTTGTGACATTCTATAATGTTTTTCTTGCTATTACAAAGAACACTAAAAATGTTATCAAGTGCAGGATTGAGGATAAAATACACATGACTTTTAGGGTCCCATTTGAATATAAAGCGAGGTACAGAAGGAGCTAAATATCCACGTCATCAAGTGATCAAAGATCAAACTAATCTACTTCCACCTGTTGATCCCACTACAGCATTTTGGAACATCGTAAGGTAACTAAAAAACTGGAATAAGAAAGCGATCAGGATAGGCTGAAACATCCTAAATACAACCCCAATGTATAACTGATGATAATAAAAGCATTGCTCTTTATTCTTTAATCTCAATATTGCTAAAATATAATCTTGTGTTCACTACTAGAAAATGGCCTATCGGTCACCCCCCTTTAGTACTCGTTGCTTATGACCCAGTACCAAAGGGGTCATTGGTACCGGGTCTAAATTTGGTAGGCCCCGAGGACCCTTTGGTACCGGGTGGTGTTACCAACCCGTACCAAAGGCCCCTCTACGGGTTAATTCAAAAGAAAAGCATCTGGGAGGTGGTCTGGACCCTTTGGTACCGGTTGGTAACACCACCACCTTTTGGTACCGGTTGGTAACACCACCCGGTACCAAAGACCCCTCCCCCCCCTTTTGGTACCGGTTGGTGTTACCAACCCGTACCAAAGGCCCCTCCACGGGTTAATTCAAAAGAAAAGCATCTGGGAGGTGGTCAGCTACGGTGTCTAGGTGAGATGGTAAGGAAGCAACGCGCGAAGCGAGAGGTCCCAGGTTCGAACCCCGCTCGCCGCACGCGCGTATTTTCGCGTGACTAGTGACTTGCGACGTGCGCGTGTGTGGGAGCCTCCCCGGGATTTAAATTATTTTTTTTAACGCCAATACCTTTGGTACCGGGTCGTGTCTTGACCCGGTACCAAAGACCCCCTTTGGTATCGGGTATTCACCCGGTACCAAAGGCCTTTGCCTTTGGTCACGGATGCCCGGTACCGGTTTTAGAACCGGTACCGATGGCCCTTACCACCCGGTACCGATGGGCATGTCTCTGGTAGTGGTTTGATGCTTATAAACAAGTAAGCATAATCAATATCATTTAAAAGAAATCACAATAAAAAACCATATAAGTTAAACCATATACCGAAATATTAAGATTGAAACATTTTACTTTAACCATTTAAAAAATGGTAACCATCCCAGCAAAGTGCAGGGACAACTCAACAATTGAACGATAAGGCAAAGTAAATGGAATTTCAACAACTCTATTCTAAAAGGGAAAAGAGTTTTAAATATGCATCTTTTTAATTCTAAGTTTGCAATTGTGGTAGGCAGCTACAATGGGACAACACCAGAAATCATGTGATTCGCTCACAAATCAGAACAAGAGTTCATGAAGAAACATGCTCCGAACGTTTCTAGTGTTGAGCATCGGAGTTCAATTGATACAACAGGGACGGACAGCCTGGACAGTTTGCAATTTGTTCTGATTAATCCAATGGCTAAGATAGATAGTAACCAACAAATGGACTGACAAGTAATATTTGTGTTGTTAGCCTTTGACCAGTAAGCAAGTATGGGTAACTGAACTTTCTGCTAACACCATTTGATAGAATCACTTTCTGCTAATCGACCTGTGTCAATTCACTGTGAGATGTAAACTGTCTATTTAAAATCGTGTCAATCATGGCTGTACATACAATCGCGACACTAAATCACATTTAAACTTTACAATGAATCACGAAAGCACTACCATGACACTTGAACTCAACAAGCTGGATCAACTTTATACAAAAACAAACACAAACCATGTGATTAGAGACCACAAGCAAGGCCACAGACCAACAGAAAACAAAAAAAAAACGTTGCAAAAAAAAACCAATAAAAACATTGCAAAAAATGGAGCACAAGCATGGCAACAGATCAACGGATGAGGAGGGAGACATCGTACAAATGCCCACCTTGCGCGTTGGCTGGGAGTGAAGGGCCTCGACGGAGATGAAGAGTGAGGCAGTCGTTGGGGAGCTGCAGCAGGGTGGCGGGTGGGGGTCGCCGACGAGGGCCGTGGAGTCCGGGCACGCGAGTGCGCAGGGGTCCCAGGGGACGGTGACCGGCGGGAGGTGCCCCTGCAGCTGCAGGACTCCGGGCGGCAGGTGCTAGGGTTGCGCCAGGCGAACCTCGGCGGCGGGGAAGGCAACTCGACAGCCTGCGAGTGAGCGGGCTTCTGAACAAACCTTTTTTTTTTTTTTTTGAGCCAGGGCTTCTGAACAAACTGATGGGCCGATTTTCGGCATTTGCTTTGGGTGTGCTCTATCTGCATGAATGTGGCTTTATATGAGATTTCCTTCATGGGCCGATATCACATAAGTGAGTGTTGGGCCACATTCCTTTATGTCTAATCTCATACATACACGGCCATATATATGTAATGTTTTCTCAAAAAAAATATTATATGTAATAATTTCTCGATGGACATTGGTAGCAGATTTGAACTAGGTCTCCCCCACAAACGCGCAACATTTCGTGAGCTTTATCCGGCAAAGACAAAAAGCTTCCCATAGGCAACAGCGGTAAATATCGGTCTATTCGGTCGAACCAAGCAGAGTTGTGTCGAACCCAGAAAAAGTAAGGGTTGGTAACCACTCCCCGTCAGCCGGAACCTAACGCACAGTTATGTCGAAGCCGACGACGAGGACGTGGCACATGCTGCTGCACCGGCTGCGGTTTACTGCTGCCACTTCTGCTCGGGGTGCGGCCACTTCTGCCGCCTGCACACTGGCCGCCTGGGCAAGAAGACAGGCCGCCGAAGGAGGGCCGATCTGTGCTGACTGGGCTCGATTGGGGAAGGTGCGCGGCGCCGGCTGAAAGCCCAATGTGAATGGGCCTGCCACTGTGTAAAAGGCCGAGAGTTTCTCATCGCCTCGGCCACAGCCAACAGCCGCCGCGGACGAGAAGGGAGATGGGCTTGGTTTCCTGCTTCCAATCCCCACCCGTTTATAGGACATCAAAGAAACATGGGTTTCTCAAAAAAAAAAATCAAAGAAACATGGAAACAGAAGAAGGTGCAGAGCACATGGTATAATTCCGACAGCTGTTTTTTTCCCTAAATTTCTTGATTTTAGTACTGTTGCCACAGTATAATAGGGGGTGTTTAGTTCCCCCTCCATTTTGCAAAATGGAGGCATTTTGCAAAATAGGTGCGCATCGGGTCGCGTGCATAGAGAGAAAAAAGTGCATTGGGAAGCGTGTATTTTGCAAAATGAGTCATTTTGCAAAATGGAGGGGAAACTAAACACCCCCGTAGTTGATTTCCTCTGCACCATCATACGCACCTGACTAAATAAGCCGGCGGTCTTCTGCACAACGAGGCTGATTGGCTAATGAGAGCAACTTCGAGATGCGAGACTGTGAGCAAACAGCTATTTTACAGTGGTCAGACAACGGTATCGCTGTTGTATGTTGATTCTGAAATCAATAGCAATCCACTGAATCGATCCTCAATATCATAACAGTCTCTCTTTTTCTCTCCCTCTCTTTTTCACCTATCCATCCAGAATAATTACAAGACACAAGTGGATCGATTTTTCTCCTAAAATCCTTTTTTTACCTGTAAACTTACGCATGCCTCCAATATGAACCCGTGCGGCACGGCATGTCTTTCCATCTCCACCAAGACCTATGTGCCACTCAAAGACCAAAGTGTCCGTTCTTCTCTTTTTAAAGAGGTTTGAGTTTCATCATAGCATTGACCTGAAAAGAGTCTCTCCATAAACTAAGAGCCAATTTTTATATTGAGTGGACCTTCAGTCCCAAACTACTAGTATTTTCTAATAAACACCGTACCAAATACTATCAAGCTATGCAAAAGATATTTTTTCTCCAAACCTTGCTGCATCTAAAATTTTTAAAACCAATTGAGCAGCCCAATGATTCGTAGTACACAAACACTTTCCAAACCCACAAGCAAAGCATATGCACACAACTGTCCACGACTGACACACCCGGACCGGGCCCCTGCAAGCTATACGCCACCGGATTGACGAACAAGCGAGCTGCATGCACCGCACCACTGCACAAAGAAAGCCTCTAAAATAAAAGATCATGTCCATCAATCTAATCTAATGTGCAGAAAGACGCAACGATTAAGGTAGCTCCTCGCCCGCTAATGGCCAGATTAGCGCCAGGCCAGTCTTAATTGTAAGTACGTGCTATCCCTCCCCCTCACGCTAACCCCCTCCGGCAACAGTGTTGACTCGCCTGCCCTAATCATGCAGCCCACGCCGCCTTAATCAGTTCCGGTGGCTAATCCCCCATTATTTTACGCCAACGTGACACCATGGCGGTGCCTGCCGGGAGAGCTCATCGCGGCAGCGAGCAGCTGCCGTTGACTAGCGGTAGACTCGCCGGATACTCAACCGGGCGAGCCCGGCTAAAAATACCAATAGGTTGCTGTCAGGGAACTGCAAAGTGCCCTATGTACAGTCACCATTGTCGGGACGACGTCTTTTCTATCATCTCTTGTCTTGGACGTATTGCACTGTAAAATAAATGTTTTCTTAGAGAACAAAGAGGGGCAAACCTTCCTGTAAAATATTTGTTCTTATGCTAGTTGGGTGTTGGGAATTTTCCATAGATGTGTATGTGTGTGTCAGAGCATGTGCAGTGTCTGTTCTTGATCAGTAGAGAGAGCATCTGTGCCTCGATCAATCAGCACCTAACAATCGATCTTGAGGTTGCTATCAGAATTTGTACCTCCACTAATAATACTAGGGCTGGAAGGAAGAGCAGAAGGGATTGCATCCTATTCTGTGACTCCGAAAAATGGCATGTTCTGGGCAAGGATTTCAACGTGTGTAATCTATAAGAGTCTAACACTGATCCAATAATGCAGATTGCAGAAGTGACAAGACATTTTGAAACACAAGACATATATTTGCGGTACAGTGGTAGGAATTCGGATGTAAGAAGTAGGTGCTGTGTTAGGTCCGGGGTCTATACTCTATGCCATAGGTAGCTGCTGCCCTTGTTGTTTTCCACGCTTGTTCAGCATGGAAAGCACATTTGCCGCAAGCAGACAGCTGACACATGGTCCTGATGAACAAACCGGGAGGTTTTAGCATTTTGCGGCTGAACTTGCCTTCTATATTCATCAATTATGCTACGGTCGACATGGACAGGATGCTGGATGCAGCACCAATTGGACTGTATACCCTTTACCTGCAGGGTTGCTTTCATGAGAGAGGACTGGTGATGTTTCTGGTTATGCAGTCAAATTTAACAGCACCTCACCTGATGTCAGAGCTTTGTCAAACGCCAGTCATAGAGCATTGGCGCGAATGAATGCGCTTGGCCTCTCCCGTTTGTTGCTATTGCACCTGTGATTTGTAAAGCTTTAACCTTTGCAACATTAGTTTCGTACAAAAAAGCATCTGATCATTTCTAGATTAATTATGCGCTTTTGGCGTCACCGAGCCAAATCGAGATTAGTTGACAGGCGACAAATTGCTCGAAACTGTAGTAGATTGCTAGGTCCTACAGCGGTTGCTGTTTCATCGGCGTCTGCTCCCTCGTTGTTTAACTTATCGGCTGTTCGGTGTGTACTGCATCTGCATCTGCATGTATCAGGCGTCCATTTGCCTGCTCCATGTGTGTTGACGACTCCAAGTTTAACAGCTCCCGGCCTTTTTTATGCTATCTTTTGAGCAACTCGGCTCACATGCTGATGGTTTCCATTGCTTGGGTCTGAAGAGTCGTTCGACATGGCCATGACAGTGCGGACAAATGTCAGGGAAACAAAGCTGTGAAATCATTCGTCTCTGCACTAGTACTAACTTTCATTGCTTTTTCTGAAATTTGGAGCAGTGCTGTTCAGACTGACATGCCGGTATCATGGTATGTTCCTTTATTTGTTTCTCTTTTATCTTTTTTCTTTACAGAGAAAAGCCTGCAACTGAAACATTTGTAATCATAGTTCCCATCTTATTCCTTTCCCGTCCAGGCAAACGGAATCATGCACATGGACTGGATTTCTTTCTCGGGTGCATCATGCATCTCTTTGTATTGTACTCCTACCAAAAAATAAATTCCAGTTGGAGAATGCGATTCTACCGGCGCCTACCTGAAGCTACTGGAGAAAACGATAGTCCATGCATACGGCCACATATACTGTATGGCAACAGTTCCATAGCTCCTTTTTGTCATCAGCAAAGTCAGGCTCTGATCCTGAAGCATCCATTTGCTAGTCAAAAAAGGTCCTGTCGCTGAAAATCACCAGTGGCTCGTGCTGTTCCTGAGTTTTCCATTGCGCGATGAGATATCGAGAGCGTTTCGTTTCCCTCAACAGCTGCGCATTGACCTAACCATGGGTGTAGGTTGCTCACTCGTTTCATCAGACACCGTCCTGTTCGTGCTCGCCAATAATCCTCGTCAGACTGGTCGATGCCTCAACAATCTCTATTCTTCACGAAACAGAGCTCCTCTTTCTTCAGTGCGTGAACAGCGTAAACAATAGGACATCGCAGCTCACCGCCAGCACTGGCCCCTGATATATCAACAAAGCCCGGCCCTTACTCGTCCAATCATGGGAGTCACGATCTCCCTGATGCGTCCGCTGTATTATTTTACAGGGACGTGACACCATGGCGGTGGCGGTGCGCCCCCGGCTGGTGTGCGTGCGTGGGTGCTCTCACCGTCAGATGCGCATCCATCCACGTCACTGGCATGTCGAACACAGTGTCTGTCAGTAAGGGTGCAGCCAAAGGAATTGGGGGGAAAAGGGGGGTTAAATCTTCCAGGTAGCAGTTGTTGCTGATCAAGTTTGGTCTGGTGTTTTAGCCATTTTAATTGGGTGTTCAAGGTTAACTTTGCTTGTCTTAACTATGGCCTTCATATCCTTGGGTAGCCATGACATAAGCCTATAGGACTAGAGATGTTTTGTACTACGTACAACTGCATAGCTGCTGCTGGTGTATACGTTGCTGTCAGAATTTACCATTCCAAAGTATTCGGAGTAGGTTCAGTTCGATGTTCAGACTGACATCGTCTTCCATTTCTTTAGACGTTCTGTTAGATAAAAATGAGATGAGATGCTGATGCTTTGAATCTATCAAATGGTATGCAAGCAGAAAATTAGAGTAGATCCAACATGTCTCCCATATAGAATTTGGAGCCGTGTTTTTAAGTGGATCGTACGCTAATTTGGAGATTGCATGCAGCTGTGGACATATGGCTTTACATGAATTGGAACTGAAGCGATCCATTCAACATCTATCTCTGAACTGATCAAGGAGTTGCGGTGTGTATTGGTGTCAGCACATCGTAAGGATTGGTCAGATGACCTTTGGCCTTAGCTTCAGGCTGTATATGCTACAAAATTGTAGAGTCTTCAGATTAGTTACTTGTGTCTGGAAGCTAGTCCTTATCATGATTGGTTTTGATGCGTATCAAATGCCTGGAACAATAGATTTATTAGTAGTTTGTGTTCAGCACTTTTTAGCGTCATCGAGGGGGGACTTGTACTGGAACGGCAACTTTGTACTATCTTCATCAGTCAGTTATGATCCTGACAGCAACACCGAGCAGCTGTTTTATTTTTCAGTTACCCAAATCCTCCCTCAACCTCAGCCATTTCCCTTTCTTTTTTGTTGCATATCGTTGTCTTTCTCCGATATTAATTACGACAATTCTTCTCATCCTGATTGACTAGTTATTTCGCATCGTCCAGTCTAAGCAAGTACATGATTATCGCCTTTTCTCATCACCGATCGATCGATCCATCAATTCTTGCAATTAATTTTTGTAATCCTCTCTTTCTCACGCAAGAGTTTAATTTGAGGCCTGAGCTCATTCGTCAGAGAAACTGAAGCCTGCACTTTTAATGCAGTGGTTAGCACTAATCAATAGTTAATTCATGCCACTGCGGGGAGATAAGCACAGGCGTGGTGGAGCAGATGCACGCACGCATTTCTGTTGGCTCTTCCCGCAGTTTCTGAAGCAGTAATCGAGCATGAGGAATTAGGTCAGCAAAGCAAAAGCACAGAGACTAATCTTCTCCTCTTCCTACTTTAGATGCTCCCTCTTCCAGTCTTCCTTCAGGCTTCAAGAACAAATAAAGCACCAGCTTGCCTGCATCTGTTATACTATTTCATTTGTATCTACATGTGAGTGAATCAGCATCGAGCTGAAATGCCAGAGCGATCTGATTAATCTAGGCACACTTGCACAGCTGCTACAGCTAACTCGTGCAACCACTAAACTACTGCTCTGATCCGATCATTTGCATTGGTTGATGCCAGAGCCACACAGATCCTTAACATTCTTCCAAACTACTAGTATAAAAGATGTCCTTTTGGAACCTTTGATGGCTCTCAATCAACAGTCACAAACCTAGGGCTCTACTATACTAATAGAGAATCATAGCTTGCAACAACACATGTAGTGTTCCTATTGGCTAGAAATGAAAACCTTAACCGTCATGTTAAGCTCATAGTTATAGACATGTTCATGTTATAGCCCAATTATTATACCTCGATGGTCTCCTTTTCAAGCGTCATTTCTAATCGGATGGGATGCGTGCCCTAGTCGCTCGCCGTGTCAATCCGCTTATTCAAAGCGGTGACACTATGCCGGCGCCTCCTGAGCGCTGGCTGCCATGACCTCTCGCTCTCAGAGGCAATGTAACCTGAACCCCACATTCACCACCTTTGCAAGTATCCTTTCTACCCTGGTCTGGTCTGATCTCCTCAATGACCTGACGGCGATGATTTAACAAAAAGGACTTGTCTCCTAAGTTTGGGGGACTGATATGTAGTATATCTCTTCTTGCTTGCATTTGCATGGACCAGTCATGGTACCAGTGATCTAATATAAATTGCTCCTCCCTATTAAACACCTCTTTTAGGTAAACTTGGCTAGCTATAATAGCCGCCCAAAACCTAATTTAGATCGTAATTAGGTTGCGGTTTGAAGAGTTGGTCTTTGCAGATTGTGGTAGGTTTGCCCCCATGTAGCATTCTCCTGCTTTTTTGTGTGCGGCTGGCTGGCCCCCCATGAAAGCATAGGGTGCCACGGTTTTCAGGGCTTTTTCGGCAGGGCATGAAAGGAACATTCCTGGACATGTCGACCATCCCAACTCCTGCAAGTTACCTAGAGGAGCCGTCATGTGTTTGTTTAGTACTACACTTGATTGTTTGCAAATAGCTTAATAAATTTGGTTAGTTCCACATTTTGCAGGAAAAGTAAAATAAAATGGTCCCAAGCACGCGTCGCAAACCTTATTGTATGGCTTGGTCATCCGTTATCAGTTACTACTCACCAAACAGATAACTTCCAGAGAAAAAACTGCCAGCAGGTTGACCATAGTTAAAAACCTTGAAGACGGTTAATTTATCTGTTAACTGTCTTTTACAGGGAGTTTTAGTGTTCCAACTGCCAGTTTTCGGTGAGAATGACAGGTCTAAGAGAGAAAAGAAGATAGGAGAAAATGTTACCGCTTTTCTTGGCATGTTCTGATTCCATGGAAAAAATGCGCACAGCACTACAGCTGGAATCTTGAAATGGAGAGGGGAGATGTGAATGAACACCGCCTGCACTAAAGTATATCTATGCGACAGTAACACCTTATGCAACAAACCCTAAAATCTCCTACGCAACTGTCAACTGTGGCCAAAGGACACTACTCTGAACTCAGACAGATACTTCTCTGCAGCTGCAACTATGAGCTGTTCTGGTAAAGAAACGTCTGGGCTTTCTGTCCATCTTTCGGGCGTGTTTAGTTCCCCTCATTTTGCATAAAGTTTATGCATCGGAAATCGTGTCAGTTCATTTTTTCTCTCTCTGTGCACGCGGCCCAATGCATAAACTTTTCACCTTTTCACCCATCTAAACACCCTGACACCTTTTCATTTGTTTGGCACAAGTGCTTCCTGATGACGGAAGAGCAGAAGAAGAATGATCTTGTCCGAAGTCGTAACCCGTCACATCTACTCCAACGATATTATGGAAGCAAAGTTTACACAGTTTTGTGCTGTCCAGTAGATATATAGATACCATCGGTTAGGTTACTTTCAGATTCTTCATGTCTGCCAAACTGGAACCCCCTTATGAAACTCCAACTTGGGAGTTGATGCCAACTCTTTTGCTCCAAAACAAACACTAACGTAAGTTAAGCTTTAAGACCATGTCTAACGCGTGCTTGCCAACTTGAGAGCTCATGCCAAATCCATCGGTTAATTTACAGTTGAAACCTCATCAGTTGACAGTGAAAACCAGCTCATGCCAAATCCATCAGTTAATTTACAGTTGAAACCTCATAAGTTGACAGTGAAAACCAGGGGACAAGATGCAAATATAATTCCGATGTCGGCTTCAATCGAGCTCAAGTCACCGCGGAATTCATTTCAAATTGGGCCGCAATGCGAAACGATCGGAACTGGCACGATGTGGACATCGTCATTCGGCAGGCTTTGCAAGCAATAAGATGAATGAGTGATGGACTATTTACCTTTGGTAAAAACCAGGGGACAAGATGCAAATATAATTCCGATGTCGGCTTCAATCGAGCTCAAGTCACCGCGGAATTCATTTCAAATTTGGGCCGCAATGCGAAACGATCGGAACAGGCACGACGTGGACATCATCATTCGGCAGGCTTTGCAAGCAATAAGATGAATGAGCTCAAGATGAATGAGTGATGGACTAGTTACCTTTGGTACTGGTCAAACAGAAAGTAACCTTGTTTTAACAAAAAAAGAAAAGCAAAAGTGAGAACAAAAATTAACCGGCCAGTGCTGCATAAAACCAACCGGCAATGCATGCGGCTCATTTCTAGATGACATGAGGTAGTTGTTTGGACGGCATTCTTTGTAGGAACTCCAGAGATGGCTATGTCACCCTATCTAATCACACATGAACAGTTTTGCTTGCACCCATTATCCTCCAATTGAATACTTAATGCCCTTTGTTTTGTTGGGATGCGACGATGTGTGTTAAGGCGCCGTGGGCACACCTAATGACAGTGAACTTTCTTCAGTCCCGGCTAGCTAGCTAGCCTTACGGACACCACACATTTGCAAGGTAGCTTAACCAGAGACGGATAGCGTGTGGGCCAGTCAACAGTTCATGACCATAACACGATCACCATCCACAGATTTGTGGCTACGAAATTCAGAACGCCTAATACACACTATCCATGCATTTCTGTTCTCTATTCACAAAAAAAAAAGAAGATTTGATGGTACTGCTGTTTTGGGAAGGTGTACTGCGAGTTTTACTTTAGGAGGTTCGGCAGGAGCAGGAGGATCTGGAGTACCAAGTTGTTGCAACCAATCCGATCCCAGCCATGCGCCGACGACGCCGCTAGCTTGTGTTGGATCACCTGGCATCATGTTGGGAGCAATTAAATTGTAACCTTTACTTTGCCCCTTTTCTTTGCAAGCAAGCTAGTGGAGCAAAGCTGTAGCTAGGCTTTGCCCGCGAGCAATGCAAAGCCCTCGCCTTTTTCTGTGGTACATGAACAGTGAGCATAAATCATATACAATTAAAACTCTACTACTACCACTGACCCCTTTTCCCTTTATGACGTACTCTAGCATAATCTTCTTTCGAGCGGTTTTGTTATATATTACATATATGCTATATATGAACGAGATTCAGTACATGATTACATGGTGCTTTCAGTAGTCTTACGTCGAGAACCTAAGCTAGCACCTCGATCATGTGCTCGATCTAGAAGCAGTGCCGTTTCGGTTGCTGTTCGTTTTGATGTAAGCATGACACAGAACCGAACAACTTTTTTCGTGCAATATAATGTTGGGCACACCGCACACGCACGTCTTCCTTTTGTTTTCTCGGCGATTGATCGAGCTTTCCATCGCGATGTATACACGCCGCGCACGAAGTGAACCAGCTTTTTTCGTGCCAGTGGGGTACAGATCGGACGTGCGCCACTATGGGGGGAACCTGGTGCGATAGCAAGTGGCTAATGCTGGGCTACGGCGCAAACCATGTTCGTGGACACTGCATGCGATCCGGCGGCGCGGCCTATCCCGTCCTATCGCTAAAGCGCAAGCGCGGGCGCGCGATCTAGGTGGATAAAGATAGGCCTTGACTGGTGCAAGCAAGCGGTGGAGAGGCGGGTCGATTCCGGCGGCGCACATGGCGCGTGCCGGCGAGAGCTGTGGAAGGAAGGAAACAGTGCGGGCCAAACAACAAACAAACACCCCTCGCGCGCGGCGCACGTACACCAGGTCTCCGTGAACCTGATCGGCGCGTGAGCCCGGGGGCTCGGCGGATGAGAAGGCAACGGGTGGAGGAGACGTCGTGACCAGCGGGGAGGGAGGGATTGGAATCGAGCGTATGGACGCGGGGAGCCGGCGGATCCGGGCGCGAGGATTGGGTTCGAGCCAGTGGCGCACCGCGACCGCGCCTTATCCGCCGGGCTGGGCTCGCGCAATCCCGGCGCGGGGTCCGGGTTGGCTGGGGCCGGCGCGGCGCGCGCTCGATCGGTCTCCGCGCCGCGCGGGGCTCATCTCATCGCGACGGCAGCCACACGCGCGGCGGCCTCACCCGCGCCGGTTTACTAGCCTCCACGTTTACCCACCAGGGCCGCACGTACCTTCGCTTCGTCTCCGCAATTGCCTAACCGATCGAGATCCTCATGATCAGGTGCGGCGCCGGCGCTGGAGCGAGCGATAGCGGCTGGCGCGGCGCGGCGTTTTTGGCCGGTTGGGTTTGGGGGGTTTCGTGCGCCGATGGTGAAACGGGGACGGGGAGGGGCGGAACGCCGGCCTGGAAAATATCGTGCGTTTTAATTCGGTGGCGCTTGTCCGTGGTTCCTTCCCCTCTGGCTCGATGTCTTTGATGTGGTCCGATGGAGAACATTCGTGGCCGGATAGCAACGGGTAGTTATTGGTCGAGGCGTGACTGAAAGCGAGGAGGAAAAGTAGCGAGCATAGCTGAAATTCGGACATTACTTCACATATTTAAAAAACTTTTTTTCCAAGGAACATTCACACTATCGCATCACACGAAAATCCTCCTAAGCATTCTCATCACACGAAAATCCTCCTAAGACGATGTTTAATCTGGTGAATTGGTGAAAAGTGGTAAAAAAATTTGCATTGAGAAGTGTGTCATGTGAAAGGAGACACGGGTGTTAGTGTGAAAACTTTTGATGACTTTTTAGTGAGTTTTGGAAATTAAACAGCGCCTAAGCATTCTCGTCCCCAGTCCCACAGTATGTCAAACTCGTCAGTCTGCCTCCGAGGAAGACCAGCACGCTACATTGCTGCTGACACAGATTTTGTCGCTGGTGCAATTTCAAACTGAGGGACCATTGTGGAACAAGCATAGCTTAGTTGGTTAGATTCCTTGTGGTGGAACCTGCCCACCCGGGTTCGAGTCTCCGACTCGGCACGGGTGTCACATTTTTCTGGATTTATTCCAGGATTTAACCGGCGCTTTTCTTTCAGTGGTAGGCGACGTGCCCGTCGATAGCGAGGCGCCTGTGGTGACTTCGTCAATCTCAAGATCGGAACAGCCGGCCCAGTCTCTCGGAGGTGCTCATAGGGGTAGGGTTTGCGTGCGTGTATTCATAGGGGTGAGTGTGCGTGCGTGTGTGAGCGTCTGCGTCTGTACTGGTCTTTCACAAAAAAAAAACTGAGGGACCATTTAGTTGCACAAACTTTTCAAACTTTTCACTATTTATCCATCATATCAAATGTTAGGACACTAATTAAAGGTATTAAACGTGGATTAATGACAAAACCCATTCCATAACCCCGGGTAATTTCACGAGACGAATCTAATGAGCCTAATTAGACCATGATTAGACAACATCGTGCTACAGTAAACAATCTCTAATGACAATTAATTAGGTTTAATAGATTCGTCTCGCGATTTCCCGTCCATCCGTGTAATTA
>CM014274.1:4244369-4300594 GCA_004135705.1 Alloteropsis semialata
AAGTATAAAACATTACATTGAAGTCTTACAATAGTGGATAACTCTGGAAGTACGTTTAATACAAGCCCCTTGGGCTAAATGCGACAAAAAGAAATACTAAGCGAAGCGGTAGCTAATCTTCTGTCTTGGCGATCATCCCCACAGGCTCTTCAGCTTGAGCGCGGCAGCAACCTCAATCGTACCAACCATCAGCTTGGTTGTCTTACTCACTCTCGTATCCTGCATCATCACAAGCTGTTCCCAAGGAATGGAACAGTTCCACGTCACCATCCGTAATGCAAGCTTTAAGTGGCCTAATTCTAGTATAAGAAATATCAAGGATAGGCTTAAGGTTAATCCTATGCAAGCAGCATCTTCATCCCAAAACCATTCTCACATCACCTACGAGCAATCCTGGCTCACCAGGTACCCGTCACCAATATCTTCCACTCATCACTCTCTAGGCGATGTGAAAGCTCCCACCCTTCACATCTCAACTGCCCGAGGCAGGCCCTACTCTAGAGGGGAGGTAGAAATCCCTAAAACAATGGCGGAAAGGAAGGTGGGAAGGCTGTCCTTAACCGTGGACTCGGCTTTACGTAAAGATTATACTCTGCAGAGTTTGTACCCCTGGACCCACTCGGGCTGCAAGTCGGTCATGACCCGACTGAGACACAACCCACAGCACAGACCCTAGCCAGTGAACGGTACCCTCCTGCTTTTCCCGGCCTAGGATACACTGAGGACGCAACTCGGTGCCCGAGAACTGTGATGGCCTCCCCCGCGGTGGCCAGATCCCGGGGTATGAGCCTCTTTCGGGGAACAAAGGTCTCCGCCTTTTCCCCCACACACTTCCGCTAACTCCTACAGTCCGGGTACCGCACTTAACTAGGCTGGCTGGAACACCCCCCAGTAGATGTAAGTGGTGGGCACGGGTTTCCTTCCTCCAGTTGCCAATCCAACTCGGTTTTTGGTGCCGGGGTGAGCGTCACCGTCAAATAGCGTATCCACCTCCAGTGGTCCGCATCGCGCACCCATTACAGGTATTGCCGCCATACTCCTCAAGTCACACATAGAACATGTACCCGCCACAGGTACCACACAGGATGTGCCCAAGCACACACCCCAAGCCCTCGATACGAAGATCGAGTTAATCTGCTCACCCCCGCAAAGTTCCCAAAACCCCTTACTCCTTTCCCGGGTTTTTGCCCCACACACGCCAAGAATCCTATCACAACCATCCCATAACACATGCAAGCATCGCATCAAAGTAAAGCAGGTTCATCAAGGAATACGGTAATTAAACAAGGCTATGCAATAGGACAGGATCATCATCATGCGATTAAAGTAAAGCGCTAGCATACTAGTTGCAATGTCTAAATAGGATTCAAAGCGGATGGGCGTGAACCTTGCGTTAAGTAGTGGTACTCTTCAACTTGTTCCTCAGTGAAGTGGTAGAAGCCGTCTCTTCCTGGATCCTCCTCAGCTGATTCTATCACGAGAAATAAAATACATCGGACCTATAATCAAATAAACTCCAAAGAAGAAGCAAGAAGAGCCAAAAGCACTCAACTCCTGTTCTAACGCGTAGAGCATGATTTTAGGAATTTATAGAGACTAGTTTCATAATTTTCTGAGCTAGGATGAATTTATTATGAATTTTCTTAGCTAAAACCTATTTCTGAAATTTAAACTAAATTCCGAAAATGCAAATAAACACAGGGCTGACACGTGGCAGCACCAGATAGTGACACGTGTCAGCTCCAGAGCGTGCCACGTGGCATGCTGACGTCAGCATGACGTCATCAGTGGGGTCGGCCACTGCTGACGTCATGATGACGTCAGCGTTGACCGGTCAACGGTCAACGGTCAGCGGGTCCACAAGTCAGTGACTCACGGTGTATGACAGGTGGGGTCCACAGGTCGGTGAGGCAGGGTGTATGACAAGTGGGGCCTCGGTGTCAGCTGCGGAAAAAGGAAAAGGCCGGACATGGGCTGTTCTCGGGCCGGATCGGGTTGTGGGCCTAAGAGTTCAAGGGGGGTTTCCGGACTTGTGGTTCTGGTCTGGTAGGAAAAGGTTTAACGGGCCGCACTGATACGGCCCAAGGCCGGTTTGTCTGCGATGGTGGGTGAAAGAGGGGCTGACAGGGCGGGCCCGCTTGCCAGCGGCTCAGGCGCGCGGGTCCACGAGTCGGCGACGGGGTTCGGGCGCGGGATCCTGTGTGGGTTTTGCGGCCAGCAGCGCATGTGGTCTCCGGTGTGTGTGGTGCCCGGCGAACGTTCGCGGCGCGCCAACGGAGCGCGGGCGCGGCGACGCGTTCGACGGCGGCGAGCTACAGGGCGTCGGGTTCTTCGTGCACGCGGTCCGGACCTCCTGTCCGTGGTGCACGCGGCCCTTGGGAGCGAGCCAGGGGGCTTAGGGACCAAGGATATGCACGGCAAGACAGCGGGGAACGCGGGTGCGGCGACCACGGCGACGAGCGCCATGGCGCGGAGCAAGGCGACACGGAGAAGGGGGAAAGGGCTCGGTTCGGGGGCTCCTGCACAAAAGGGCATGCGGCACGAAGGCCGGCCAGGCAAGGGACTCAAGGTGGCGCGAAGGCCGGGCAGAACACGGCGACCTCGACACGGCGGATCAAAGCAAGGCGCACGGCGGCGCACGGTGAGAGAGGGAGGGGGACTCACGGGCTTAGGATGAAGGGCGTGGTCGTCGTGGGGAAGAAGGCGTGCGGCTTGTGGTCCTGCTTGTGGTACTTGGCGGCGTCTCCTCCTCCTGCTTGATTCCGGCGCGGTGGCGGTGCGGCGGCTCGGCGTTCTCCGGGGAGCTTCACACGGACGGCTTCCGGCTTCCTCACGCCCGCGCCTCCACTCTCCTACTCCTCCTCTGTTCTTCCACGGGGTTGGGGTGAATCGGGCAGGGCTTCGCCCCTTTGGATTTGGGATGACCGGAGCCGAGGGGGAGAGGGGTTTTTGTAGGCGGGCTTCGGCTTGGGCGAGGGGTTGGGGTTTCCGTGGGAGCCAAGGGAGCGCGGGGAACAGGAGCACGTGGGTGTGGGGCCGGCGGTTGCGGGCTCGCGCGATTCGCGGCGGGCGGAGCGGCTGGCGCGCGCGCGGGCGGGAAAGAGAGCGAGGCGCGGCGGCGTCGCGGGGAAAAGGGAGGAAGAAGACGGTCCTGTGCGGGGACCCACGGGTCAGCGAGAGCGAGGGAGCGGGCGAGCGGAGCAGGCCGGCGCGCGAGTTGGGCTGACGCGGCGAGTTGGGAGAGAAGAGAAGAAAGCTGGGCCGGGGTTGGGCTGCGCGCGGGGAAAGGGAAGAAGAGGCTGGCGCGGGTCGGGCCGGATGATGGAAACGGGCCGGGCTAAAGGTTTAGGGAGTTTAGGCCTGCTAGAGTTAGTATAGGTTTTAGGATTAGTATAGTTAGATTTTGAATTCGAATTTGAACAGTTTGAGTTCAAATTCGATTTCCACTCAAGCATACACATAAAACCAAGAAAAATCAAATCACTCTAACATTTAAACTTCCCTAATGCAATGCACATAATTTAATTATTAGAGATTTTCAGAGAGAGATAAGTATTATTCTTGGAGTTAACACACATGTTGCACAAAAATTTTAAATTCACCAAAATTACAAACTAGGGATGTTACAGACAATCCACCCGAGGGTACTTGTTACGCATTGTAATCTGTACTCGACGAAATAATATAAGCAGCAACTGGACGTAGGGTTGTTACTCGATCTCGAGGGCTCGAACTAGTATAAAAATCCCGTGTCTTTCTGTTCATCACCGTGATCAATCTTCGCACGAAGCGGGGTGTCTGCCGGACAAATATCTGACGAGTACAACCTCGACAGAGGCGCGCCAGGTAGGGGCCCTTGCGTGAAGAAAGATCATGCCGATCATCAACGGAATCTGGATCGCCGACGCGTCGAGTTCCTCGATGCCCTACATGCCCAGTTCGGTCAAGTCGGAAGCGATCGGGACTTCTGCTTCCGCTTCCGATCTCTACGCTCACCGCCATCTAGTGCCCGCACGGGAGATCCGCTTCCGAGACCTCGTGTTCGAGCACCAAGGCGACTACGAGCTCAAGATGACAGGGATCCACGATCCCGATCTCACATGCGCCGGTCGGGAAGTTTTCGCCACCTTCACGGAGCCAACTCCTGAAGACACTGCAGATCGCACTGCGCAGTTGGATCTCGACTACAGTGGATCTAGCAATGGGACAGAACAATCCGAAGACCGCCGCATCCATGTGCTAAACGCAAACGGGACAGAGGCCGTTGCCGAGTCATCTAGCTCGCGTCGACCCGTGCCTCCTCCACGTTTGAGCAACGCACCGACACTTCAAACGGCTAAAACCCGTACACAGCAGGTTGCATCCTCATTGGCTCCCCGAGATCTCAACAACGATTTCCGGGCCGTCAAACAGGACAATCTGCAGATCCGAACCCTCTTGGAGACCATGGAAGCAATGGCCGAAGGGACTCCGATGGCCACCATAGCCAAGAAGGCTCGGGAAGCAGCGGACAAGGCCAAAGAGCGCATCGAAGCCGCCGCTGCCGTACCACCAGCTCCGTCAAACAGACCACGTGAACCATAGCCGGTTCGGTCTCGATCTGTTAACGGACGACCATACTATCGCCCACACGAGGGGCGCGACATGAGGCCACAACTCGAGCGCAATCGTCGCACTCGCGACGCTCGGGAAACTCTCAATTACAATCGAGATTACCGAGCACGTGAGGGTTACTACCGGTCCCATCAAGATTCGCCGCCACGTGACTCCCGACCAGGCACGGGGGGATGCCTTGCGTACTCCCCAGCCCTGCGCAAGGTCAGGTGGCCCGAAAAGTTTCGTCCTACTAACATCGAGAAGTATGACGGAACAACCAACCCCCGCGAGTGGATTCAGATATATTCCACGATCATCGATGCCACCGGGGGTGACGACTATGTCAAAGCCAACTACTTGACGACTGCTCTGCAGGGATCAGCCCGTACGTGGCTCATGAACCTGCCCGAGGCCAGCATCAAGTCATGGACTCATCTCCGGGAGACGTTTGAAGCCAATTTCCAAGGCACCTATAAACGCCCCGGACATGAGGGAGATCTGCTCAACTGCGTGCAGAAGCCTGGAGAATCCCTCCGGGACTACATCCGCAGGTTCAGCGACACCCGTAACACCATCCCTGACATGGTGGATGATCGGGTGATTGTGGCCTTTAATCAAGGTTGCAAAGACGAGCGAACGGCGGAGAAACTTGCCAAGAAAAACCCGAAGACGGTGGCAGAGCTATATGGGATCCTGGAAGAAACCGCCAAGATGGCAGACGCCCGAGCACGGGTTCACGGAAAGCCCGAACAAAGCCAGCCAGCCGGGGAAGGCAAGAAGAAGAATAAATACAAAAACAAGAAGCGCAAGACCGAGGGTGATGAAGTCATGGCCGTGGACAACAAGCCCCCATACAGGCGTCAAGGCAAACCGGAGAACCTCCCGATGTACTGCCCGATTCACCGATCCACGAAGCATCACTTCGTGGACTGTACGGTGTACAAGAAGCAGAAGCAGGAGGAGGAGAGCCAGAAGCAGGGGGCTCCACGTGACCAGGCAGCTCACAACCCTCGCGCGGCAAACTACATGGATTGTGATGATGAGCCAGATCTCTCCGAAGATCTGGAGATCGCCACAATTTTCGGTAAACCGCCCGAAGACAAACGGGCAAGTAGAACGTGCTAATGGCATCGTGCTCCAGGGCATCAAGAAGAGGATTTTTAACAGATTGCAAGCTTACGACAAGCGCTGGATTCATGAGGTCCCAACAGTACTCTGGTCAATGAGGACCACTATGAATTGGGCAACAGGCGAAACACCTTTCTTCTTGGTGTATGGAGCAGAGGCGATTCTACCATCCGACATCCGACTACAAGCCCCTCGCGTGGCAATGTTTTCAAAAACTGAAGAGCCTGACAGACGCACTGATGAGCTAATCCTCCTGGAGGAGGCTCGTGACGCAGCTGCTTTTAGAGTAGCCAGTATCAGCAAAAATTGCGACAGTACTACGATGCTAATGTTCGACAACGAAGCCTATGCATTGGGGACATGGTGCTCAAACTGGATCAACGCACCAAGGACAAAACTAAATTGTCTTCTCCATGGCAAGGACCGTACATTGTAGTAGATATCGCCCGACCAGGAGCCTACAGGATCGCAGAGATAGATGGGGACGTACTGCCAAACACGTGGAATATGGATCAACTACGCAGGTTCTATGCCTAAACAATGAAGATCGTGCACAGTTCTAGACCAACCATCAGGTTTGGCAGGTATAAACCGTCGTCTGCGTCGCCTACAGCGCCAACAAAAAGATAAGTTCTATATACTCTACTCACCCTCGCTTTTATGCTCGGGGGCTGGGTTTTCTATTTTCTATTCTGTTTCTACTCTTTGTTATCATATCGCATACACTAACAAAGAGCCGGGGACTACCATGCTGAAAATTTTCTTTTCAGACCTATTCTATGCGTCCCGAGCTCTATGCTCGGGGGCTCCCCATTTGATCGGGAAGTTTCTTGCAGTTTGTACTTCTAGACTCTTTTTTCAGCATGCCAGCATGGCTGTAAAAGAGCCCGGGGGCTACTACGGTACTACTACCATGCAAGAAACAGACTTTTTAATTCAAGAAGGCTAGGCTACGCTAAAATTACCGGACACCATGACTACAAGGAATTACACAGTTCAGAAGGCCGCCTGTGTCTCAGCAACTAAACAATTCCAGAATAGCTTGTGGTAACGGGACTTTTTGGCTATGACAAAGCTATAAGTTAAAAAGATCCATGAAAATACCGATCAGCTCTAAGATTTACGCAAAAACATGCAAGCATATGTTTAGCAAAATGTAACCGCATTCTAAACTGTTAAAGTTTTGCCTATTACAGGAATTTTGCACAGTGTTCAGGGTGATTCCTCCGAATCACTCAGATGAAGATCAAGTTTTCTGACAAACGATTCCACCAGTGGGGTAAAGCTATTAAACATTACCTCAGCTTCTGACTCCGAGCACTTGAAGCCTTTTGAGAGCAGAGAAACGTCCAGATCAGGGAGGTGGCTTTTCAAAGCCCCGATGGTGTGAGTTGCAGCAACGCAGGCACCTTCCATCAGCCTGGACTCCAAGGACGAACTGCGCTTCTCTGATGCTTCAAGACGCGCGGTCAGATCAGCCAGTCTTCCTTCCAGATCCGAGTTTTTCTCTTTGAGCACCTCAATGCTCTTGGAGTCAGCTACAGGGTCAAAGGCAGCATGTGAACAAAAGTTCGAAGATAAAGACTCAATAAGCAAGGCATGAGATTTAAAGCATGTACCTTCTTTCTCGGACTGGAGAACAGTCACCTGGGCTCCCAGTCTGATCACAGACGCTTCTGCAGCAGAGGCACGAGCGTCTAACGAACGCCATTGCTCTTCGGCTGTCGAGAGCGCACTAATGATCGGGCCCAGGGGCGTCGGGATAAATTCCACGATCTCTGCAGTCTTCTCTGAGCGGTCAAGTTGTGCTGTCGAATCTGGCTCGGGAGTTTTCTCTCTGGCAGATGGTTTGACAGGAGGAGAAGACGTGGGATCGGGATGCCTGAATTCCCGAACATTCAAATACAGTAAAAACAGCATTTAAGAAAAATGCTCATATATAATCAAAGGTTGTCAAAGCTCTTACTCGGCCGTCGGGATTTTGACTTTAAATCTCTTGGCACCAGGAATAAACTTTGATGATTGTCTAGTCGGACGGTTTTCCTGTCGAGAAATCTCCCGATCACGTTTAGCTTTGGTTATACGATTAAAAGCTGCGAATAAACGCCCGAATACGATCATGCTCGATACCTGGGCAACAGGACGAGGCTGATCACGACTGGGCTGCAGATCGGCGGACCCAGGCGATCCAAAGACTCCCGAATCTAGAACTGTCCCCTCCACACTGCGAGAGCGTTTCCGGGTTCGGGGGATAATCGCCTGGGGGCTGCTCGGGACCTCTTTCTCCAAACCAGGTGATGATTCAGGTTGCTCGTTAGTCGGGGCCCTGGTGCCTTGATCAACAGGCTGATCTCCCTCCTCTTCAACATTGATGGCACCGCTCTGGGCGGGGGCATCAACAATAGCTGGGGCCTGGTCGAGATAAAAGAGGTGTATCATATCACTATTAAACAAGAAAGAGCTTTTTCTGAGTAACAGTTTACCTCTGGAGGAGGGTTGTCAGCGCTGTAGGGTGCTGGGACGTTTTCCCAGTCCGGGAGATCAACCCCGAACATCTTCTTCAGGCGCGCGGCCACTTCTGTCTCTGGAACAACTGCTAGTTAAGAGTCATGAATTCAAATGACTGAACGAACTCGGAAAAACAATCGAACAGAAAAACAAACACTCACCATCGGGTTTCATTCTGTTCGGGTCGTTGTAGCCCCTAAATGTCCAAGCGTAGCGGTCGCGTGTCATGAGTGGAATGAATCTCCATCTAATGAAGATTTCTGCTACATGAACCACCGTCAGACCAGCATTGCGGAGCTCCAAGATCCGATCAATGTGCTTTTTCATCTCCGGGGTGATTCTTGGCAGGGCTTTGGCCTCATCCTTGAGATAGGGCATCAGATACTTCCCTTTTGCCAATGAGGTTTGGGGAAGGGTGATGTAAAACCAATGATGTTCATATCCTTTTCAGCAATCCTTAACTGGGAAGGGGATGTA
This sequence comes from Alloteropsis semialata, assembly GCA_004135705.1. Classification (NCBI taxonomy): domain Eukaryota; kingdom Viridiplantae; phylum Streptophyta; class Magnoliopsida; order Poales; family Poaceae; genus Alloteropsis; species Alloteropsis semialata. The sequence continues at coordinate 4,253,079 of CM014274.1, forward strand.
CATTTCCCGATTTCTCAAGGAAAAACCGATGGACCCGAGCATCACTTGGTTCTTGTAGTATGAAGGGCTATAAAAATATCTCCACAACAACAGTGAAGGCTTAATCCCTAACCAGGCTTCGCACAGAAAGGCAAAGACGCTAAGCATTGTCAAAGCGCCGGGCTTAAGGTGCACAAGCTCTATCTGGTAATGCTCGCAGACGCTGTGGAAGAAATCAGAAGGAAAAACCCCGAATCCACAGTGGAAGAACTCCAAGAACACCACCATCTCGAGAGTGTTGGGGGTTGGATACGTCTGACCTTTGGCATGGCGACGGGGAAAAGTGCGGTGTCAGGGAGTAGTCCAAGGTCTTCCAGTTTCTGCAGCTGCTTGGCCGTCGTGGTTGATCTGTACCAGTACTCATCCGAGGTGGGGATCGAGTTCCCACTGCGGAGTTCTCGTCCGGCGGCGGTGCTGATCTGGTCCCCTGTGGACTCAGTGCCAGAAGATGATTGGTGCGTGGACGCCATGGCGATTGGAGGCTAGCAGGATTGGAGGAGCAGGTGGACGAGGGAAGAAAGCGGTTGAAAATGGCGAATGTTTTGTGGATGCGAACGAGGAAGACGAAGGCCCAAATAGATCTCAAGCGGCCGCGCTTGGGGGCTTTATGGTTCTGCAAGGGAGCACGAACCCCGAAAAACCTGCCCTTGAGCCGCGCAATCCGCAGTGACTGTTGGGTCAAAAAGATTCTTTCCTTTTTCTACGGCACGCGTCGTTTCGAAAAATGTGTAAGTCCAATTCAATGCATTTAGGGCTGTTAGCTTATTTGGTAAGTTATCAGTTTTAAATGACCAACCGATCGGTGTGAATCAAGGAAATGCCCCGATCATGTCTGATCAGGGTCAAATTTCCCGACCACACTAAAGATAGTCAGTCTGGTCGGAAGAAATTTTTCATTCGGGAATTTTTTGTTTCTGGATGAGCAATTTCGTGAACAGATTAACGCGGATAAAATTCCAGAACTCAAGGGATTTAAGTTACATCCATCAAGTGAAATTTCTTCATTAAATCCAAAAGAGGAAACATTTCACAATGGATTGATAACTATCTTGAAATCAAAATACTAAAGCGCCCTGATCTTGGGTTGATGATTGACAACCAATCTGATCAGGGCGACGACGGTGTGCTCGCCGGTGGATCATCATCTACCGCGTTCTCTTCTTCAGAGTCGCTGACGAGATCCACGAGCGCTCCGTCTCCAGGGATCCCGATCAGGTCGCGGTTCAGGGAGACGAAGAGGCGCCGGGCGAATTCCTCGTCGCCGCTGGTGTCCACCGGAGCAGAAGACGAAGATGCGCCTGCGTGCACCACCTCTGGCTTCAGCCGGATTCCGCTCCCTCCTTGCTCTGGCTCGTCGTCGGAGGAGAGGGAGACAGGAGATGCCGGGGCTGGGGAGGAAGACGCAGGGCGTTTCCCGGCGGCAATGCTTGACGGAGCAGCCTCGGGAGATGGCGGCGCTACCACCAGAGCCTCTTCCTCTGGTGGCTCGACCTCGACTCCATCATCCCCATACCAGGGGAGAGCTAGGAGCGGAGCCTGAGGAGGAGCGGTGGGTGGTGTCGTCGCCGGCGGGTCCTCCGGCTTGTCGGGCGGTTGTTCGCCGGAGCTGCGAGGGGAGTCTCCGAAAAGGAGGCGAGGAAGCTTGAACCTGCTGCTAAGCTTTTTCTTTCCCATGGCGAGTGGAGGAAGAAGGCTTAGGATGGAAGTTTCAAGTGCACGTCAATCTAGGAGATCTGATATTTAAAGACTCAGGGGTGCGACGCTTCGCGCGAGAATCGAGGAGCCAGAGCAGAGCCGTATCGCGTGCGCTGCTAAAGTTCCGGGAGACGTGCGAAATGGGTTTTTAATGCACTGGGCAGCAGTTACATCAATCCTGGGGCGTTTCACTTTCCAAGACGGAACAGTTCTATTTTATTATTATGGCTGATATTTTTCTTTGACCTTATCATTCAGATGCAGGTTTCTACATTCAAGAGTTCGGGAACTTTTCTGGCTCTCATACAAAAGTGATTGACGAGGTATTAACATATCCAGAAATCACCCGAAGAGCAAAAAGACCCGAAGGCTATTGAACAATCAACCTTTTCTGAACAAGATAAGCTCGGGGGCTACTGTTGAGGCCATAATACCAGGGTACCCGATCACGAGGTTTGCCGACTACCGACTCCAAGACTACCAAGACTCCGAACAAGACACGATGGCCAGATCGCAGAAGGAAAGCCCGAAGATAGTTAGAGTCCTACTAGGTCTAGATCTGTTTTGTCATGTAAGGCACGTCTCCCTGGATATAAATAGCGGGGGTCCTGTGCGTAGAGGGTATGTCCATTGATCTGTAATCTTAGACAATCCACCCGAGGGTACTTGTTACGCATTGTAATCTGTACTCGACGAAATAATACAAGCAGCAACTGGACGTAGGGTTGTTACTCGATCTCGAGGGCCCGAACCAGTATAAAAATCCCGTGTCTTTCTGTTCATCACCGTGATCAATCTTCGCACAAAGCGGGGTGTCTGCCGGACAAATATCTGACGAGTACAACCTCGACAGTTTCAATAAAACCGAATGGTAATGTAGTAAAGCAACTAAGACAGCTTCTTCTGGGACATCTTCATTTGGGCTTCCACACATGTATTCCCATCTCAGAGGCAAAACGAGTGGCAGCTTAAAGCTTCACGACGACATTCATTCAAGCAGGCAACGCACCATGCCGCATTTGCATGAGTAGAATTTCACCTAGACGGAAAAGGTTTAGGGCATGTGACCGCGACAAAGTTTCTTGCAGATACAAAGGATGAAAGGAAATAACAGATTTTGAATTCGGCAATTAAGATCAATACCTCTTGCATCGATAATGATAATATTTCCATGTATCTAGCCCTCACTCTCATCGGTGTAACTCTCTTCCTCGAACTCTTCCTCACTGCTGTCATTCCCTTCCTCGCCATCTTCCATTATTTCTCCGATAAATACCCTGGGACGATTGGGGTGGGCATTTGCTTCATCACCTATGGCAGCTTTTGCAGCCTTGCTTTCGGAAGCTGTCGCGTCAGTATTCTGAAGTCTAACTTCGGCATGTTTCAGACATGGAAGATGGTTAATACCTAAGTTAAACCCATCGGCTTTTGCCACTGACACAAAGAATGGCACCTCAAGCCTCTCGAGCTTTGGCATCGCCCCTTCTTCAAACTTCAAATATGTTGGCCTTGTGTCATAAAAAGAACTAACGACAAGGAGGAATTCCTTCAAACATGGGAATAGATGGCCTCTGACAATAAGCCTTTCGTTCTCGACGCCCGTGAATGTTAACATCAGAGAAAGTAAAGCACGCATCTCTCCAAGTACGCGCAGATTCTCCTCCATTATTTCTATTAAATTAATGTTTAGATATGCAAGACCGGCGAGTTTTGGCCCAATCCACTTCGGCATCACCGGAAAATAGTAACCACCAGTGGTCATCCCAAATCTCTGGAGAGAAGCTGGCAGAGGGGACCAAGATTCTAAGAACTGGAGTGGTGTTGAGTTGACAAATATCCATAAAGACTGGAGTCTGCATGTGCCGAGCTTGCATAGAGAAGAAAGCAACATCTCTTCATGCCTCTTGTATTCCTGAGTTCCTCTGATGTTCAGCTCTACATGGAGTTCTTCCAAAGCTGTCAGATTTCCCAGCTCCTCCACTGCACTTGGTGGACTACGGACAACATTAAAGCCTGAGATCACGCGTAAGTTCTTCATATTTCCAATCCCATTTGGTATCTTCGCTCCACATGTAATGAGTAGATGCTGTAGCTTAACGAGCCGAACAATCTCGCTTGGCAACTCTCTGATATATGTATCGCTAAGATCTAGCGTCTCTAGACCATATAGCCTCACAATTCCTGATGGTAGCTCCTCCATGGCAGTGTCCCTAAGGCTCAAGTACTTCAGCTGGAAAAGTTTGTCTATGCCATCCATATCATACTCTTGCAGACTCCGACAACCTTCAAAATCTAGCACACGCAAAGCTTCAAACTCAACAAGACTAGGCAAGTGTTTGATGCAAGCTGATGTTTTCACTGTTAGAGATCGAACATGACTTAAGTCTTCATTTGCAAATACTGATGCAAGCTCTTGGTCAATATGATGAACCGACAGTCGCCGAATAAGACCATGTGGATTTGCCAGATCAGTCTGCCCGTGGCCTGCGAAAGTGATGAAGTTATCTTCCAACTGATTTTGAAATAATGAGCTCAAGCATCAAGTCGTGGACTTGACAAGCACGAGCCTTGCCATCATATCCAATTTCCACCGGTTGGACCATGCTTTTGTTGATTTGCTCATAGAAGTGGTTCTCGGCAACCTCTTGTTTGCTCTGTCCACGCTCTTCAGAGATAAAGCCTTCTGCTATCCATCGCCTCACTAAATCCTCTCTGTCAATGACATAATCCTCGGGAAATATACTTAAATATAACAAACAGGTCTTAAGATTAAGTGGAAGATCATTGTAGCTAAGGGACAGTATGCTGTTCATTCCCTCTAAGCTTTGGTTTTTGTCCAATGCAGAACCAATAGACCTTGCGACCCTCTCCCACTCATCTTTGACTGCCGGCCGGGTTGCCAATAAACTTGATATGCTAATAATTGCCAATGGTAGGCCTCCGCATTTCTTCAATATTTTATTTGAAACTTGTCTTAGCACATCAGGGCAACTGTCCTCGGAACCAAATATTCTTTTGAAAAATAACCTTTGGGAGTGAATATCACTTAGGGCTTCCATTTCATAGATGCGGTCATTACCACGCAGACAACATGATTTTGCTACATCAAAAATTCTTGTAGTAGCTATAATTCTGCTAGAAAGATTATTCTCCGGGAAAGCACATTCAATAGCATTCCATGCTGATATTGACCATATATCATCAATAACGATAAGGTACCTACAGATATAAGTACATATTGTTATCCTAATCTGAAAAAGATTTCAATAGGGAAAATAATGACATCAGCATCACCCTAAGGCCAGTATGTGGAGTTTTGTTTCGTTGTTTTCAAGAGTGCTACATAATTTAGACCACTTCTAGTGGAGAGTATCATTTCGCTATTTCTAAGAGTACCACATCACACAATTGTATTTAAGTTGATTAATGAAACATGGCCCCAATACATAATTTCATTTTATGGTTTCATAGACTAGATACACCATTTAAGTGCAATGCACAAAATTGGACAAAAACGAACTGCTCAATGCATGTCCGCAAGAATATGCAATGGGAGACATAGTGACACACAGCTCAGCAGTTGACTTTTTGTGACGCAGCTTAATTGAATACTAGAGTAATCGAAAAGTTTAAATGAGTAAAAAAGTGTCTCATCATTGAACTGAAAATCAGACAGGAATCTGATGAGATGTTGGTTACGGATGTTGCATGGATATATGAAATGAAACTCTCTAGTCTCCAATGATAGTTTCAATATGTTTTGTAGTCTTGGAGACAATTTATACATAGTTTTATCCTAATAAAACTCTCACACCCGGTTTTAAGGACAAAACCGAATGATAATCATATGTGCGCCAGGATCAAGTTTACACACATATGAGACTTCATCAGTGATAAACAATAGCAGTATCACGTAAAACAATACAAAAGACTTACAAACTATCAGAGTCACAGCTTATCCTGGAAACGAAGGCTCCAACACTTCACAGGCAATCGACTGGGGGTTGCGTACGCCTAGCACCATCTTCAACGACTTCACAACAGCTTCTGAACAGCAGTAAGCAAGGATGAGTACACTTATGGTTGGTACTCAGCAAGGCCACAAGAAATAACCAGAACATCGATTCAATTCCATCTTTAAGTTCATTAATCATGTGAGGGTCCAGGCCGCTCTTAACCGTGAGCACGGCTGTTATAACAGTTTTTAACACTCTGCAGAGGTTGTACACTTTACCCACAAGAAGCGTAAACCCAACCACGCGGTGCTGATCAGGCACACTCATCACACTACCTTTGGTGTGACTGCATAGGGACGCTACAAGGCCTTTACAAAGACACACAGATAACTAGCAGCCCGCTAGAGTTTCGGCAGCGGTGAGGTCCATAACCCTCCCTAATGAGGACGTACCTTAGCAGAGGCTACTCCTCCAAGAGGACCGAGCTATGACCCCTCACCGGCCCCCTCCTTGCCCTTACGGTAAGACCACTAGTCACCTATACATCTAATTAATTAGCCAAGACCAGAGCCATATAGTACTCGTGGTTGTACTGTTTTCCTGGGTGGTTCTCCATGTTCCAGTTAACATCATCACAGTGATATATTAAAAGCATAGATAGAAGGATGGTTAGGGACACTTGCCTTTCTCCAACATAAAGTTACTCTTACTGCTCTTCTGCTCTTGCTCACTTGGAATTCTTGATCTTGAAAGCAACGAACGACGATCCTTCTACTCGAAGCATTCATCGGGCACAAACAGACAAAGCAAACAAACAAGCACAACTAAGAACAATACATCAACCATAGAGAAGCTTAAAAGAACGCACTAAAGGACGAGGCTCGGAGCTATGGTTACGAAGGCTCAGAGAAACGCTGAAAACAACGCACGATTGAAAAGACAACTCTCGTACATTTGCATTTATGAGAGCAAAACAGACTATATGCTTGGTTTATTTTAATTAAATAAAAGCACATGTAAAAGGATATTTCAAAGAAATACCCAAGTTGACTTATTCATATTATTTTCAAATTTAAAAGCGAAGTAAAACCTAGTCATATTTTATTTATAGATATTCCATAGGAATTAAGCCATTTAACAATTAACTTGAAATAAAAGACATGTGATGCATCTATCGAATTATTTCATGTGACGTGTTGAACTAAGCAAATTATTATTGAAAACACATTTATTTAATATTAGTCAAATTAACAAGAATTTATGAAATACCGAGGTATAAACCTAAACATGTTTTATTAGAAAACTAGTGGAATGTTCATTAATCAATTTAATATCTTATTTAACTTTAAAAACACGAACTAGACTAAACAACGAGACTAAACGATAGCTTACGCTAAACGGAGACTAACAAAACAAGAACGACCTAAAACGGAGCTAAAACACGGATTCTACGGCTAAAACAAGATAAAGGGCTAACCTGCGATAAACCGAGGACGTATACCTAATTAACCGTAGCTTCTAGGGGTTAGCAAAGAAGAGTCACAAGACACTATAAATAGTGCTCGGGAATTTGAGGAAACTCAGGGTTAGATATGCAAAAGGGAGGTGAATAGGACGGCTGGTTGTATATGTAGAAGCTCAGGGTGTAAAGCATAAAAAGGGAGGGCATGGTTGTGAATACTTTGCATTGAAGGTGGATGGCGGGTTTATTAAAGGAAAGTTTAGGGGCTCTTTAACAAAAGTGCCAGGCTGATTTGGTTGACTAGATCTGAACCGCTTGTTTCATGATGGATGGCCGGATCTTTATGAAACGAAGGGGTATGGGCCTTCTAATCTGAGCCATTGATCAAGGATCCTACGGTCTACGGCCATCTTCTTCCTTTAGCTTCAAACACCAGAAGCAGGGCACGGTGGTGCCATGGCTGTGCCGTGGTGGTTGCTCGCCGGAGAAGAGGGGCCTAGGGGCTACGGATGTCGGATTTCGACGCGAAGCGGCAAAACGGAAAGAGGAGGCGATGGGGATTCTTACTGTGCACTTCATTCGGGCGGAGAGGCAGCAGTGGAGGAGCGCCACGAACATGGGTGGAGCAGATCACTGGCGCGCGTGGGGGGGCGGATTCCTGACCTCGGTTCTGCTTTTTCGGGCGTCAGTGCTGGTTCCTGGGGTTCCTGCGCGAGCGAGAGGAAGGGCAGAAGGGTGAGGGCAGCACCGTGGTTGTCTTATCCCAAGGGCGACGGCGGCGGCTCACCGGTGGGGCTTCGACGTCGAATTGCCGGCGGGTACGGCACCAAGGCAGGCTGGATTTGATGGCGCAGAAAAAGGAGAGGCTGGGGGTTCAATTCTAGCCACTTATAGGCGAGAGGAGGCTCGGGAGCAGCGGCAACATGGAGCGGCGGGCTCTACGGGCGTTACTGCCATGAAGGCAGTAACTCGCCTTGATTCGTGGTTTGAAGGAGGAGGACGGTTTCTGCCGAGGGAAGGCGACTGTTTTCTTGCGTGCGTGAAAAGAGGAAGGGGAGGATGTACGTGGGAGGGGGAGGTCGGCCTGGGCTGGTTTTGGGCCGAGTGGAGAAAGGGCTCACCGGGTTGGGCTTAGAAGGAGAGAGGAAAAAAAAAGGGAAATTTCTTTGGATTTGCTTGGGGAATTTGAATAGAAATTTAGGTTTGGGATTTTGGAATTTTGGGGTGTTACAAACTCTACCCCCCTTAAAAGGAATCTCGTCCCGAGATTCGAAGAGCAAAGAAACAAGGAGGAGAGATAAATGCAAACAAGATTTTGTCAAGGAGAAGAAATAAGACAAAAGGCAAGGAAGAAATGGAAGCGAACTTAGATATGAAACATTTGAGAGACTCTATCTTGTTGTATTCTCCATTTGATTCAAGGAGAGGATAGAGAAAACAAGGATAGAGTGAACACAAAGGAGAAGTCAACTAGAGCGATAGTTAGACACAACAATAGTCATTGCAAAGCATCAAACAAAAATTAGCCATACAAAGCAAAACGAGACTAAACGTTGTTAGAACTGCTTCAGGGGATCCTATAGTCCTACAAAGGTATCTTTAGTCCTGATATCTGACTTCTTGCTCTTGATGATTCCTAGTCTTGAGTGTGACATAGCCTTCAATTGCTTTAACTTTACTCCTAGTAGCTTGATTCTTCACTTGGGCTTGCGTAGGCATTAAGGCACATGGTACCAAGCATCTATTTTTTTTTCCTAGTATAAGAGGAGATGAGAAAACCACTTTGAAATAAATACAAGGGGAAGTCCAAAGTGTCAACTTAAGAGAAATAAGTAGGAGATTGAAAACAATGAAGAAGAGGTCAACAAAAGCCATTTCAAGGTAAGGGATGAAAGATCAAGGAAAAAGTCATCAGCTTAAATGATAGTATAAACAAGAATTGGGAATTAGCAATATCAAGGAAAGGTAGGGATAAATGACCAAGAGTCAAGCATGAATAGTAAGCTATCAAGGAGGAGACAGAGGGTCAAGGGTTGAGAATCATCATCGGTAAAGGTCAAGGATAAGTCAAGGAAAGTTAAGATATCAAGGAGAACCTTAGGAAACGACCATTGCTATCTAGGCTTACGTCCTATAGTCGATACAGCTCTGATACCACTTCTATCACACCCGGTTTTAAGGACAAAACCGAATGATAATCATATGTGCGCCAGGATCAAGTTTACACACATATGAGACTTCATCAGTGATAAACAATAGCAGTATCACGTAAAACAATACAAAAGACTTACAAACTATCAGAGTCACAGCTTATCCTGGAAACGAAGGCTCCAACACTTCACAGGCAATCGACTGGGGGTTGCGTACGCCTAGCACCATCTTCAACGACTTCACAACAGCTTCTGAACAGCAGTAAGCAAGGATGAGTACACTTATGGTTGGTACTCAGCAAGGCCACAAGAAATAACCAGAACATCGATTCAATTCCATCTTTAAGTTCATTAATCATGTGAGGGTCCAGGCCGCTCTTAACCGTGAGCACGGCTGTTATAACAGTTTTTAACACTCTGCAGAGGTTGTACACTTTACCCACAAGAAGCGTAAACCCAACCACGCGGTGCTGATCAGGCACACTCATCACACTACCTTTGGTGTGACTGCATAGGGACGCTACAAGGCCTTTACAAAGACACACAGATAACTAGCAGCCCGCTAGAGTTTCAGCAGCGGTGAGGTCCATAACCCTCCCTAATGAGGACGTACCTTAGCAGAGGCTACTCCTCCAAGAGGACCGAGCTATGACCCCTCACCGGCCCCCTCCTTGCCCTTACGGTAAGACCACTAGTCACCTATACATCTAATTAATTAGCCAAGACCAGAGCCATATAGTACTCGTGGTTGTACTGTTTTCCTGGGTGGTTCTCCATGTTCCAGTTAACATCATCACAGTGATATATTAAAAGCATAGATAGAAGGATGGTTAGGGACACTTGCCTTTCTCCAACATAAAGTTACTCTTACTGCTCTTCTGCTCTTGCTCACTTGGAATTCTTGATCTTGAAAGCAACGAACGACGATCCTTCTACTCGAAGCATTCATCGGGCACAAACATACAAAGCAAACAAACAAGCACAACTAAGAACAATACATCAACCATAGAGAAGCTTAAAAGAACGCACTAAAGGACGAGGCTCGGAGCTATGGTTACGAAGGCTCAGAGAAACGCTGAAAACAACGCACGATTGAAAAGACAACTCTCGTACATTTGCATTTATGAGAGCAAAACAGACTATATGCTTGGTTTATTTTAATTAAATAAAAGCACATGTAAAAGGATATTTCAAAGAAATACCCAAGACTTATTCATATTATTTTCAAATTTAAAAGCGAAGTAAAACCTAGTCATATTTTATTTATAGATATTCCATAGGAATTAAGCCATTTAACAATTAACTTGAAATAAAGACATGTGATGCATCTATCGAATTATTTCATGTGACGTGTTGAACTAAGCAAATTATTATTGAAAACACATTTATTTAATATTAGTCAAATTAACAAGAATTTATGAAATACCGAGGTATAAACCTAAACATGTTTTATTAGAAAACTAGTGGAATGTTCATTAATCAATTTAATATCTTATTTAACTTTAAAACACGAACTAGACTAAACAACGAGACTAAACGATAGCTTACGCTAAACGGAGACTAACAAAACAAGAACGACCTAAAACGGAGCTAAAACACGGATTCTACGGCTAAAACAAGATAAAGGGCTAACCTGCGATAAACCGAGGACCTATACCTAATTAACCGTAGCTTCTAGGGGTTAGCAAAGAAGAGTCACAAGACACTATAAATAGTGCTCGGGAATTTGAGGAAACTCAGGGTTAGATATGCAAAAGGGAGGTGAATAGGACGGCTGGTTGTATATGTAGAAGCTCAGGGTGTAAAGCATAAAAAGGGAGGGCATGGTTGTGAATACTTTGCATTGAAGGTGGATGGCGGGTTTATTAAAGGAAAGTTTAGGGGCTCTTTAACAAAAGTGCCAGGCTGATTTGGTTGACTAGATCTGAACCGCTTGTTTCATGATGGATGGCCGGATCTTTATGAAACGAAGGGGTATGGGCCTTCTAATCTGAGCCATTGATCAAGGATCCTACGGTCTACGGCCATCTTCTTCCTTTAGCTTCAAACACCAGAAGCAGGGCACGGTGGTGCCATGGCTGTGCCGTGGTGGTTGCTCGCCGGAGAAGAGGGGCCTAGGGGCTACGGATGTCGGATTTCGACGCAAAGCGGCAAAACGGAAAGAGGAGGCGATGGGGATTCTTACTGTGCACTTCATTCGGGCGGAGAGGCAGCAGTGGAGGAGCGCCACGAACATGGGTGGAGCAGATCACTGGCGCGCGTGGGGGGGCGGATTCCTGACCTCGGTTCTGCTTTTTCGGGCGTCAGTGCTGGTTCCTGGGGTTCCTGCGCGAGCGAGAGGAAGGGCAGAAGGGTGAGGGCAGCACCGTGGTTGTCTTATCCCAAGGGCGACGGCGGCGGCTCACCGGTGGGGCTTCGACGTCGAATTGCCGGCGGGTACGGCACCAAGGCAGGCTGGATTTGATGGCGCAGAAAAAGGAGAGGCTGGGGGTTCAATTCTAGCCACTTATAGGCGAGAGGAGGCTCGGGAGCAGCGGCAACATGGAGCGGCGGGCTCTACGGGCGTTACTGCCATGAAGGCAGTAACTCGCCTTGATTCGTGGTTTGAAGGAGGAGGACGGTTTCTGCCGAGGGAAGGCGACTGTTTTCTTGCGTGCGTGAAAAGAGGAAGGGGAGGATGTACGTGGGAGGGGGAGGTCGGCCTGGGCTGGTTTTGGGCCGAGTGGAGAAAGGGCTCACCGGGTTGGGCTTAGAAGGAGAGAGGAAAAAAAAAGGGAAATTTCTTTGGATTTGCTTGGGGAATTTGAATAGAAATTTAGGTTTGGGATTTTGGAATTTTGGGGTGTTACAAAAACTCCTTCCCTCTGCCTTCACATACCATGTCATCATGTATGATGACTTTTCACTCTATTTAATGTGTGTGAAACTTCTATGATATCTCCATTGGGTATGGCCTAAGAGGCGTTTGAGTTAATGAATGAAACAATCCCCTTCAATGCATAGTATTATTTTATTGTTTCATAGATTGACCATAGCGTTTAATGCGCAACCCATGCTAGTATGGAATAGTTTCGAAGTTTTGGAAACAATATACACACAGTTTTTACCAGATAAAATACATGTGCTCTTTCTTCATAATTCTTGTGTCATTTAATGAAATTCGCTTATATGAAACTTTATTTAATGAGCATGAAACCTCGGACTGATCTAAAGCAGCCCTCCTAGTAAAATCCTCCGTATGTATCATGCCAACTTAATTGAGGCTTCAACGACTATGGCCGCGTTTGGTTTGGCCGTGTAAAAAATTTGCCGCGTAATAAATGCAGCTTTGACCGCTAATTAGGGGTATCAAATAAAGTCAGTTTACAAAACTACCTCCACAACCCCCGTGTAAATCACGAGATGAATCTAATGAGGGCTTTGACCGCATGATTATAGGATGATTACTGTAGCATTACTGTAGCAAATCATGGATTAATTAGGCTCATTAGATTCGTCGCGCGAAGTTGCACTCATCTGTGAAAAGGTTTTGCAAATAGACTTCATTTAGTACTCCAATGCAAGAAAAATTCCTTGGGTAAAAAGTTTCACTGTAGTAACCAAACGCGGCTACCTGGAACTCAAAACTAAGTTAAAAAAATCAGCTTATTAACAATGATCGCCTCATCACGACCATCATTTCACAATACTTGTTTGATTATCTAACGCATGTGATAGCATACTGAGTTGCATATACAGACGGCCGGTTCATTTACAAGTCTAATCTTAAGGAATTCTCCTAATTATTACTATTTTGAATAAAATTACCTCTTATCTTGTAGCAGTTCTCTTAGCTTCGCAATATATTTCTTTTCGTCCCAAGTGTCGATATCTTCTGTAAATTCTTTCGCTTTTTCTCGAGCAAGCTCTGTAAATTCTTTACTGCAAAGCACTTGGGTAATCACATCCTTCATAATTTTCTTCACATTCGGCTTTTGAGAGATGGAGACGAAAGCCTGACAATGAAAAGGCCCTTGAATCTTGCGATACACCTCCTTTGCCAATGTTGTCTTTCCCAACCCTCCGAACCCAACAATAGATAGCACCGCCCGACGCTTTGTCGAGCTATCTTCTTCTTTCACCATCCAATTGGCAAGATCTTCTCTTGGACCATCAATGCCCACAAGGTGTTCCTCCTCGACAAAAAGAGCAGACAACCGGGGATCCACGCCGGAATGCTCGAAGCTGCTACCAGCAATATCATCCAGCTTGTAACTACTCTTGAGCTCTTTGACCTGCTTGACACGAGCATTCAGCTCGTCAATTTGGTTGGCTATTCCACGGCGAGACCCAAGAGTCTTGAGTTGGCGAGCAGTCTTCCGAAAGAACTCCTTGAAGCCACTGTGGTGGTGGCTGCCGTCGCCAAGGTGATGGATGAACTTGTCAATGACATCCTCAGTATCGTAGGCCAACTCCCTCACCAGTGATATCCATGCCTTCACTTGGACATCAGGATCTTGTAGCTTGCTGTACTTCCGGACCGCAGCATGCATGCCGATCAGCTCAGATCTGAGCGACCGGATCTCACGCCGGACACCTTTGAGACGGCTGCACTCGTCGGCCAGCAGAGAGGTGAGCTTCCCCAGTAGGGTACCCAACACGCCATGAGAAGCGCTCACCACCTCCATTGATCTCTCTGCTCCTACTACACTCTGCGATCCATCTGTGGTCTGTGTTTTAGTATGTGCTAGGAGCGGAGCGAAGTGAGGGAAGATTGGAAGAGGACCAAGCAATAATTAGGCGCTTACTTGGCTACTCCTACTTCGTACTGCCTGGTCACCTTCAAATAAGGCCAGTTCCCTCGATTTTAAGGACCACCGCTTATCTCTCTGAATCTGCGTGCCGGAATGAATTGTCTGCAAAAGCCAGCCTACTACATTTGTGAAACCAATTTCAATTTTTGTTAATGATGTAACCCTTTCATCTAGATACCTCATCTCTATCTTTATAATTCTAGCACTTCATTTAATGAAAATGGAAACCCCATAAAAATGGCCTGAGGAAATTGACTAGAATACATTAAAAACACTATGAATTTCAAGAGGATATTGATAAAGAGAAATCAACAGGAAAGCAATAAACAATAAACAAACCAGTGGCGCAGCTAGAAAAGCTAGGCAACTTCTAGTAGAGAAACTAAAAAAAAATGGATGGATAACACAAGTGAAGTTTTAAAATCTTATCGTAAATCTGAAAAATATACATTAGTTCTTACCTTATATACCTTGCAAATACAACAAATAAAATTGATGAAAACGTCAATTAGCGAGTATTTTTTAATTCTACACAAAAACCAGTTGTCAAGACGTTATAATTTTCAATCAATTAAGTTATGTTTTACGTTGCTGCTCACTATGGTTCTGGGGCGGAACAGGATAAGGATGGGCCTCTGGTGGCGTTCGGATTGGGGAGTAGGGGACTAAGAGCATCTCCAGCAGGTCCCCAATAATTATTTCTCAATAATCACCTAACGAGGATGTCCCAATATTTCTTTCATGATTATTAGGGGAGTTGCTTTTGCATTGCCTCAATAACCTTCTCCCAATCCAACTAATGCATTGGGAGAGTCACAACTCCCCCTCTATTTGGAGAGAGTTGAGGTGGATTATTGGTTTGTCCCAATAATTATTGAAAAAAAGGAAAGATAAAGGAAATCTGCTGGAGCAATATTTTTCAATAACCCTTCCAATATGATAGTTGGACTGGGAAATGGGGACCCTTGAAGATGCTCTAAACAGGGTCATCCGGTAAGTAGTAGTGCGCTTGGTCGCGAGATGATGATATGATGTGATAGCTGATAGGGCATGGTAATCGTAACGGGAAATGGCAGTCATTGTGCAAACTCCCTCCAAAAATTTTAAACATTTGTAAAAAAATCAGCTTGAAAACTTGTCTCCGCAATCAAAAATATATAAAAAAAAAACACACAACCAAAAAATGCAGCATGTGCGTGTGCAAGACGGTGTTCAAAATCCTAAACCATGAACCCTGAGGTTGAGCATAGTCGAGTCGCCATGTTTAGATACAACCTGTTCACGGGCAGGCCCAACTGATTAATTTTGTCTATTTTTTTGGAATAGTCCAAGGAGAGGATCGTACAAATGTATGAATCACGCCGGTCACGCACTCGTATTTGGTTTGGCTTTGTGCCGGACAGCAGTTATGAATATGCGAATCTCATCCAAACATAATTTGAGACAAACTGCTAAACCTCGATTCCTAAAGATCACAGCTTACCTATCTGAGTCTGCGTGTGCTCGTCAGAGGCTACATCCCAGCTTACATTTGTGAAACCATTAACCATGGACCAGTCGTCTAATTAACCTTGCATCCAAATATCTGGTGAAAGAATCAACACGTTAACATTGTTGGGAAGTAAAATCTTGAAATTATTATGCCCACCTAATACTTATTTCTATGGATGAGGCCACAAAGTGATGATGCACGTCGAAGAAGAAATGGCCACAAAGTGGGGCAATGTAGCCAAAGCTTGTGGGAACCCTGAGCTAGTACAGTTTCCTATATTAATTCCTTTTCAGAGAGTTTAATCCGTTTTTTATGTAATAGACCTATTTATTTATGCTTGAACTTGCTTCATCCGCTTAAATGACATGACACTGCTCCAGAAATTTTTAAAAAATGTGACGCGTATTCAGTTACTCTGCAACGCCTTTAACCGGACCACAAAAATGATTACAATGAGAGAAGCAGGTTCCTGCATTAGCTGAATGCCATATATCGTATAAATTTATTTGATGCATTGCCAAAAAAAAAGATACTGCTACATGTGTGGTACCTATGATAACATCCAGCATCACAGCGACAAAATTGACTAAAATCGCATCAAGTAATAGTTTTCGCCTCCACACACTAGAAGGTAAGCAAGTACACAATTATCCAGCACCGTGTGTCAATGATAACAAGGAAACCTCATCAAGGCTCAAGAAAAACAGGCATGAAAATCTGACCAAAACGTAACAGGGAAACACCATATCCTCATCTCCATGCACAAAGTAACTCTAGCAAGATTCATGTGTGAGGCACTTAACATATGCATGCCAAGGTTTTGTCGGCAGTGCATCCAGTTCACCTGGCCGGCGGTGGTGGTGGAGGGGGGATGTTTGCTCTGGCCATTCCAACCCATGCAAAAATGCCGACACCAAGGATCACCCATCCACAAACATCATACCAGAAGTCAGTATCCTTCTTCTTCTTCCTTGCCTGCTGAAAAGTGAAATATTGCCAGTTTAGGCACATGTCAAACAAGGTGTATGAAACAACACCACTACAGAAAGTCAAAGCTGATTTATAATTTGAACGAATTACAACGAATGGCTTATAATAAGAATTCATGGAATCTTTGGAACTTAGAACAGGTGTTCAATGGCTAGAAAACTGGGACACCATTTGAGTTCCCTAAACCGCTCAGTCAAGAGAAGCATCTGAATGCTACTGCAATCCCTCAAGCGCAGGTGGAGAGAGAAGGGGCAAAATCTCAGTGGCCAACCTAACATGTTGGCTACACTACCCAACTCTACCCCTCTTATTTTCTGCTCACACTGCATTGACTGGCATACAAAATCATAAATCATAATTCAAGATTGGAATATGAAATCAAAACACTTGGAAAGAAAATCAACACAGATTCTTAAATGAAGAATATCCACACGTAAGAACTAGAACATTAACACTGGGTCAATGAAGAGCTTGTAGATGATTTCTGATTACCAGACTGCAAAAGGCTAGTTGGAGAATGATACAGCTTGCAGTGACTAGTCAGAAGAGTAGAATAGAATAATTTTAGTATCTATTAGGAAAAAGGCTACTGAATCAATCCCAACCCATTTCTCCCTACATTTCTTCCATCAATAGAATGAGTCAGCAGGGAAAGAATGAGGTGCTCAAGTGCTAAAGTCGCAAACTATGCTGAACAAGTAGTATGTTTGCAAAACGGTTTGTGGAGTGCTACATAGGCACTTTTTGCAAAATCTAAAAGTAACTAGTCAAAAGTTTGGAGTATCGAATTTAGAATTCTAAGTAAGGTCTAATCATAAGTCCAATATACAAAAATGATGGAACTGTTCAAGTAACTCAGTCAATCATTTAAGTAGTTCCTCAAAGTAAGATAGTATACCCTTGGATTTGAGGCTGATGATGCTTGCGTCACCGCCTGAGAAGCCATTTGCCTATGGATCTCCAAATGTAGTTCAGGGGCCTGAGGCAATTGGAAGCAATGTAATGGCAAACCACTTAAGCAAGCATGACAAGAAAAAATGTTCCAAATAAAAAAAAGTTGAAGTTGTCAAAATTCTGTTTTTAGCACTGCAAGTAACGAGTACAGAGTTAAAGGAAAAGAACTCCGATTTCAGACAGAACAAAAAGGAGAGAACAGAACACACCTTATATGACAAGTCCAAAGACTTCCTGTACAGCTCATTTGCAGGTTCCTACAAACAGTGGAGTGCACATTAGTTTCCTTGAAGTGCACACGAGACAACAGAAGAAACTTGTTTTTGGATGGTCAAAAATAAACAATCACACATGAACTTCCAGATGCTTTCCATATCAATCTAACTTCATGTAGTGGTCTGGCCCACATATAAGCTACATAAAGGAACAATGGAAATGTGTATAAATGAAGCCAACACATACCACATCAACAGCCTTCTGGAAACACTCAGTTGCCTTTACAAAGTACTCATTTGCCTTGTCGGTATCTGGAGTGAAGAATCCATGAGAGGTCTGGGCATTTCCCAAGCACCAGAGTGCATCAGCCTTGCTGGGATCAATTTTCAGTGCCTCTTCCAACTTGGACTCCGAATCTGCAACAAGATTCATTCAATTAGTGCCACTTAATCCCTGTCCAGTAACATCTACCAGAAGGCAGAAACCTACACGCATATGCACAAGCTGAATTCAGTCATGCACACAACATAGTCCTATACGAACTCTCGAATAGTAAGTAAAATCCAGCGACGCCTCTTTCATTTAACAATATAACAAGCAATCAAAAGATAACTGGAAGCAAGCAGCCAGTCCCTAGACGAATACAAAGCAACAATCACCTGAAATACACATTTTGTTCATAACTGCTTGCTAATTATTCAAAAGTGCTACCATATTTTGGCAGTAAAGATTTAATGTGACCAACACAAATAACTATCGAGTAACAGCTTCTACAAATGATTAGAAACTTTGGAAGCAAATAACGAAAGCACTGATGAATATCACAAGCAACACAGCAACAAGAGTAGAGAGCGCTCAACTGTGTGGCAGAGGGAAAAAGGACTAAAAATCACCACAGAAGGCAGTCAACAATCAACACGAACATAGTAGCATGGATTGTGTCTTAATTTCTTAAATCTCTGGAACAGAAACACTCTGGACACCACATCAATCATTAGAGGGACCAAAAAAACAACATACAGGTCGCGTTAATCATGAAGCGGGGATTGAACTATGGATTTATGCATTCTTAAAAGCACACATTGAGATCCCAATCAGCTATATAGACGGGACTGCAAACAGAAATCATAAAACAAATTCACAACAAGGGGCTCATCCCAATCGCTTAATCCACAATAAGAGCATTCGTTTAAATCTGACGAAGGAATACCTTCAAGTGCCTTGAGGCTATCGGGGCCGTTCCGCACCTGCGACAGCTCCAGCAGCGCACCTCCCCATCGCGTCAGGTTCTGCGAGCGCTCACGAACACCCCCACCAGGTTAAACCAGATCAGATCGCACAGAGTTTGAGCCAAGCGGTGAGAGAAAGCTAAAGGGAAGAGGAGAGTCGCGAGATGCATCGTACGTCGGCGTCGAGAGGGTTCTGGTCGTACGCCGCCTCGGCGTTCCTGCAGGCGAGCTCGAAGAAGAACATCCGCTCCGAGTCGCTCATCGCTCCCATCTCCATGGCGGCGGGGGGTGGGGCTTCGCTCGCCGGCGGCGGGATCCGATTGGGGGGTTAGGGTTTTAGGCTCTCCTCTCTCTGTGTGCCTCCGTCTCGCGGCTTCTCGCTTAGATTTGGGGAGGGCCGGCGGAGCGTGGGGGGGCGGTGGGGACGTGGCGTACTAGTTGTAGCCTGCGTGGAGTATAGGGGATCAACACGGCCGCAGTGTGACGCTGGCGTGTGGGCCGAGGTCGTGCGGGGCTCACATGTCAGAGGGCGGAAAACGGGACAGGTCCCGCAGGCATGACTTGCAAAAGGGGTTGGGGAGGAAAATATCTTGCGGCCCAGCTCAGCGGCAAGCACTAGAATTGGGCCTATATTGGAACGGGGGCTCCGTTGTATTTAGCAAAGGAAAAAGTCCTATTTACCTCCCTGGATTGATGGCTGAGTTCGCGTAACCTCCCTGGACTCGAAAACTGTCCGTTTCGCCACCCTAGACTCGCGATACTGGACACGTGTCCTCCCTCGGCGGTTTTGAAAGGCGGTTTTGCTGACGTGGCGCCATGTCAGCAGTCCAATGTAACGCCACGTCAGCTACGAGGGGGTAAATTGGACTGTGTTGATAGTTCAGGGGTCAATTGGACTTTATCAAAAAAATATTATAAATTTTTTCTTAGAAGATATATGTAATTAAAAATTCTAATTTCTGGTTTAGTCTCAGAAATTCATTTTAGCTCAAAAAATATGAAAACAAGTTTCACTTTTTTAGACTTTTCTAAAATCATGTTCTGTTTATAGTGCCCAGTTAAAAATATTTAGATCCTATGGTCATATTTTAACGAGCCGAGTTGAAGTTGAGCCTCAAACGATATATGAGATGATAATAAATCAGTTGAGACTACTTACAATAAATAATAGAACCACAAAAAAATTATAACATAACCACAAAAAAATTAAAATATGACCATAGGATCTAGATATTTTTAACTGGGCACTATAAACAGAATATGATTTTAGAAAAGTCTAAAAAAGTGAAAATTGTTTTCATATTTTTTGAGCTAAAATGAATTTCCGAGACTAAACCAAAAATTAGGATTTTTAATTACATATATCTTCTAAGAAAAAATTTATAATATTTTTTTGATAAAGTCCAATTGACCCCCTGAACTATCAACACAGTCCAATTTACCCCCTCGTAGCTGACGTGGCGTTACATTGGACTGCTGACATGGCGCCACATCAGCAAAACCGCCTTTCAAAACCACCGAGGGAGGACACGTGTCCGGTATCGCGAGTCTAGGGTGGCGAAACAGACGGTTTTCGAGTCCAGGGAGGTTACACGAACTCAGCCATCAATCCAGGGAGGTAAATAGGACTTTTTTCTTTAGCAAAAACAAAAGGCCCAGTTCGAGGCATGGTTTTACCCGGCCCATATCTCGTCCTCTCTTGTACTCAGTCACATGCACGCAGCCACGCATGCCGCGCTGCAAACCACCTGCCTGCTTCCTGTGACCCCGCGAAGCCGATGGTTACGAGCGACACATCTGAGTGAGATCCGCGCTCGCGTGCCTCAGTTCTCGGCTGCAAACGATGGACCAAAATAGGGTGACGGGATGAGCACGGATCGGCGCATGAATGAAGGGAGAAAATTGAGAAGAAACCGCGGCGAGAGGTAGAAGAAGGGAAGGGACAACGCAAGCAGCACAGAGCCATGCAGGCGGTGCGGACGCGGCAGGAGAGGCGCGCGCAGGAGGCGGTGGAGGCGAGCCCGCTCGCGAGCGCGAGGTCGTGGAGCCCCGAGGCGGAGATCGGCATGCGCGTGGAGGACATCTGGGACAGCCTCGACGTGCAGCAGCAGCAGCAGCAGCCGCTCAGCCACGGCGACAAGCTCAACAGCTGCTTCGACAGCATCCCCGTCGCCTCCTTCCCCCACACCTTCGACGGCGCCCAGCTGGTGGAGATCCCCTCCGACGCCACGCTCGCCGAGGCCGTCGACATCCTGTCCCGGAACAGGATCATCAGCGCGCCCGTCAGGAACGTCGACGCGCCCGAGGACGCCAGCTGGATCGACCGCTACATCGGCATCGTCGAGTTCGCCGGCATCGCCGTCTGGCTCCTCCATCAGGTACGAGCTCCATTAGCCGCTGCTCGATCGCGGCCTTCTCCTCTGCTCGATCGCGGCCTGCTCCTCTGCTTCTAATTTGCCTACGACATTCACTGCATGAGGAAACACTGACTCTGGTCGCCCCGTTCCTTTCTCATTTTCCAGTCTGAAGCCGCGGCGAAGGCAGACGTCGGCGCCGACGAGCTGGCGGCGAAGCTGGGCACCGTCACCCTGGAGGGTGCCGCGGCGGCGGCCGCAAACGTGCGAGAGCCCAAAATGGCGGAGTCTGAAGGAGCGATTGCAGAAGTCTTTGGAGCCCTGCCTTCTTCAGACCTGTTCAACAAAACAAAGGTGAGATTCATCTTCTTGCAGTGCCGCCGCCTGACCAACTCTCTCACCATTTGATGATGACTTGATCGACGTGGCAGGTGAAGGACATCTCCGGGTCGTTCCGGTGGGCGCCATTCCTGGCGCTGCAGAGCTCCGACACGTTCCTCACGATGCTGCTGCTGCTGTCCAAGTACCGGATGAAGAGCCTGCCGGTGGTGGACATCGGCGAAGGCACCATCAGCAACGTCATCACGCAGGGCGCCGTCGTGCACATGCTCTCCGAGTGCGTCGGTCAGAACTGGTTCGAGGAGTGGGGCACCAAGACGCTCTCTGAGATCGGGCTGCCTATCATGAGGCTCAGCAAGATCGTCAAGGTAAACACCCTGATTCAGATCCTCCGTTTTCCGGTTCCTTCAGAGAAGGCGTGATGACCCTAGATAGAGGTGAAATTGGCAGGTTCGCGAGGACGAGCCGGCGCTCAAGGCCTTCCGGCTGATGAGGAGAAAAGGTGTTGGAGGCATGCCGGTTGTGGATGACAGCGGCAGGGCAGTAGGCAGCATAATGATCAAGGATGTCAAGCATCTCCTTACCGCATCGGAGACAAACAGAGACTACAGGTCAGATATTATAGTACTCTATATGGTTTAGTACATGGTAAGATCATCACTTTTACAACAACAAAAAAAATGCTCAAGCATAGTGGAACTTATTAGTGCAAGTACATGAAAGATACTAGGTCCAGAACAACCACAAAGTTGAAAACAGAAGCCAAGGATACTTAACAATTTACCACTTGCAGGACGCTAACAGCTAAAGAATTCATTGCAAACGCGAGACAGAGCTCCGGCGAAAGGCAAATGAGTATTATAACATGCAGTAGAGGGGACAGTGTCAAGGACATAATATTGAAGCTGGATGCAGAGAAGAGGCAGAGGATCTATGTGATCAACGAGGAAGGGAACCTGGACGGGTTGATCACCCTCAGAGATATCATCGCCAAGTTGGTATATGAGCCACCTGGCTATTTTGGGGACTTCTTCAATGGAGTTATCCCTCTACCACAAAACAGCAGGGTCTGAACAGTTTAGTCGAATCAGGAAATCTTTTTTACCATACTCTTCTATTCATCCGTTGCCCGTAGAACTTTATGATTTTTCCTTCCCACTTCTAGTGTTCATAAGTGTTTAGTGAACTCATCTTATCACTTCTAATATGTAGATAGATAGCTTGTCATAATGCTTCCACAACTGGAACACTAAGGCTCTGTTTATGTTTAAGAACAAGTTCAGTGACTGGAATCTGGTCATGCCAACTTCACTTACTCCCAGATTACCATTTATCCTGTTCCTGGGACTAGGTATTAGCTTACGACTTATCTCCAGTTTACCTGGCATGTTTATTGGGTCTAAATCCAAAGTGTTTATGTCAAGAGTAGCCTTTGTCCTTTGATCTATCATTTTCAGAAATTTCTAATTAATTACTCCCTATAGTTTGAATTTAGGAAGCACATCTTCTAATTTTTTACAGGAATTTTCATATTAATTTACTGTGTAACTCAAAAGGTTTGCTAGATTATAATGAGTTTGTGTTTTATTATTTGACAGAAATTTCTCACTAATTACTCTCAACAGTTTGAATTCAGGAAGCATATCTTCTCCTTTTGTTCAGAGTGTCCACATCAATTCTTGTGTAAACTTAAAATGTTTTCTAGTTTTTACAGAAATTTTAGTTTCCATTTATTTATGTTGCCTTACATTGGAGATCCCAAACCTCTCCCCACTAACTGCAAATTCTCTTATGTATCTTAAAATATATATTAGGCAATATAAGAAGTAATGAACAGACATGTATCTTCAGTTCTGTCAGATATTTACTTAGACATCACAGATTTTCCATATACGATCAGTAATCTATAAGGCCACATTATCCAACCTCAGGTATACCGTATACATAACAAAAAAAAAATGATCCACAAGGCACATAGCAAAGTTTCAAAGCAGGCAATTAAAGGAAAGGCCTCAATGTCATCAATCAGATAGAACATGCCCAATAACAAATGGAACTAAGTTGGATAAACAGATAACACCTATGAAATGACAGGATTAAGAACATCATAAGTCATCATCAACTTGCTGCTTTACCATCAGAGGTTGACAAGACAATGTGATCAATATCATATTAGCACCATTAGTTACCTGACAGGTAACGATACTTTTTGTGATCATGAACAAATGAATACAACAAAAGGCTGCAACAGACTATGCTGAATATAAGAAAGGTGGCAACAAGGTAAATATGAACATAACTGCTAGTATAATTGTACATAACAATGCCAAGCACCAACATTCTTTTGAAGTCAAACAATAGTCACGAGATGTTACAATCAACAAAAGGGCAAAATGTAAGAATTGCAATTACAAAGCTCATGACAGATTCAGTTGTCAATTCCATTCACAAGCCTCAATGATATCACCACTCACCTTGACAGGATCAAGGATGACAAGCTAAAGCATTCAATTCGGGTTGCTTAGCAGTTCACACCATTCCTGCCAGTTCAGGAAAGTTCATATTTCCACCTTCAGATCTTCAAAAGATGTTTGGAAGGTCAGGTTCCCTGTACAGTAACGCCAATAATGTTTGGAAGGGACTTGGAACTAGCATCATCAAAATTTGCGTGGGACTTGGGAGGTTGCATCATTGATATGAACATCCCTGAAAATAGAAAGATCAGAAGATTAGCTTCCTTTCCAGATTCACAGAAGTTTCTCTGACTACAGAATGATCACTAAGTGATCAAGGTTTTCAAAAAGTCTCCCCTTCATTAACTTTACAATTTCTTATCTTGATCATAATAATCCATCTCGGTTCTCAGATGGACAATATGCCATGCCAGTATTATCTTAAAGAAGCACATGAATGGCAAAGGGAATTAACATGAGTGCCAAAGGAATTGTGCATGGATCTGGCTAAACTGTAGTTCTCAGTTAACATGATGTTCTCAAGCGATTAAAATGCAGAAAGACATCTTAAGGATAAACTGTAGTTCTCAATTAACATGATGTTCTCAAGTGTATGGTTTACAAGACCTGCTGGAAGTAAGACAGCTGGAAAGAAAGAAAAAAAAACAGCAAGTGAATTCATACTACGGGATTAAACATCCAGTTTCTAGGTGATTTTTTGGATCATTCAAATTTGCAGATAAGAATTAGTAAATTATTATCAGAGGTATCAGAATCCCTTAGGTCATCAATCACTAAATTACGAAAACTAGAAACTACTGAAGAATCTACAATGAATATGCATACTAAACTAGAAAACTAAGAATATATAACCATTTGTTGCAATTTCATGGTCTATAAGGTAACCTAAAGATACAATTTCTGTAAAATATAAACAGTTTGTCTTTTTAGTACTTTTAGTATGATAGTATCAAGTAGTCGAGTTATAAAATTGAAGGCAAGGCACCATCATGCTTCTACAGATCCAGCAAAGTTAACAAAGAAAAGGTCATACTGCATAGACTTCTAATAATCTACCTGACTTCTGTATGGAAAAACAGTCTGGGAGTTAGCACCCACCTTGGCCATCAGGCATTTGGCTTTTTCCCTTCGAAGAAATCTGAGACCTGGTTCTCTAAATCCTCAGGGTTGTACTTTATATACCTTGCAGAACCCCTCCCTCCCTCCAGCTGACCACGAAATCTCCCAACAAACGAACGGTATGCGGGAAGAACCTTCTCTGAGATGGAAATCTTTAATTCTTCCCTTAACTGAGGATCCACAACCCTCCAAGATGTTTGTGTCCTGTACAACTCCTCAAAGGCCAAGTTGAAGTTCTTGAATCTATCCTTCAGTGCAGCCTTGAGTGCACTTGACGAACCCATTGTCTGTGGCAACCCATCATCTCTGAGGCAAGCTAGCACCCTAGTCCATGAAGACCGGAGATACCCTGTAGAGTATTGCCTTATCTGACCACGGCGTTTACGAATCCAGTTATCACCAAGCAATGTCTTCAGCTCTGAATCCTTCACTTTCTGCACAATGTACAGCAGATTGTTCATCAAAAATATGTTCTGCAGCGCCTCATCCTCATACAGCCTTGATTTCTCATCAATTTTGCCCTGTAGGTGTGTGATCAGCATGAGCACGCAGTGCCCCAATGGAGTCATGTTTGGATTATCACTCCCACTCACTTCAGGGTCCCAATATTCAAGAAGTTGATTCAGCGAGGCATTGTAATCTGCGAGCAGCCGTACATAGTTCATAACGTAACGTGTGAGGGGGTGGATCTCCCCACCGGGCAGCGGTCTCCGAGAAGTCTCTCCCTGTATGGCACTGGCAAACTCAGCGATCGTGCCGCGCACTGCATCCCCAAGCCGCACGAGTATCCCCTCAGCCTCTTCCTTGATGAAATCCTTGGCTTCGCCCGAGAACAAGCCCTCAAGCTCTGGCAGCACCTCAGCCAACGCTTCGTACATACCAAGGATGCGGAACAGCTTCTCAGATGATCTCTTCCCAATTGCAATGGCATCACCAAAGTTGAGCAGCTGCAGGACGCAGCCCTTGGCGGCCTCAGTGAAGCACTCCTCCTCAGCGTTAGGGTCGGCCACAAGGATCTGGCTGCAGATGCGGCGCTCCTCAGCGAGAAGGCCCCGGACGACGACTTTGAGAGCTTGGATCCACTTCTTCATCTTGCCGTCCAGCACGCCCCACTCCACGCGCTGCACCTCCTCCAGGCTCATCTTGTCGACCCCAAGCACGGCGAGGCACTCCATGAGCGTGTCCCGGCGCACCTCCCCGTAGACCTGGCACAGCTCGGGCGCGTAGCCCGCGCGCAGCATGACGTCCGCGATGTCCCTGAGGGCGCCGACGGTGTCCGGGGCAATGAGGTAGGGCGAGATCTCGTCATCGGAGACCGAGCTCCTGCCGCCCTGCTCGTCTCCGCCCTCGCCGGCGTGGTTGGCGAAGGAGGGGCAATCTAGGTCTACGGCGGAGGAATTGAAGGAGGGTACCGTGAGCGAGAGCCGGCGGAGGAGTGAGGCCTGCAGGTCCTCGGAGGAGGCGAGCGGCGACGCCCCGCGGATGAGCAGGTGGCGGAACTCGTCCTCGAGCCGCGCCATCGCGGCCTGCAGCGCGGCCTCGGCGCGCGGGCCCGGCGCGCCCGTGAGGCAGGCGGCCGCGGTGAGGTACTCATCGGCGTCCTCCCTCGAGCCGAACACCATCCTGTCCCCGGCAGCGGGGGACTCCCAGCGCTCGATCACCTCGGCCGCGGCGCCCCACTCCTCCTCGGCCCGCGCCGCGGCGTCGTCGTCGGGGTCGGGCTCGTCGTCCTCCTCCTGGCCCTCCCCCTGTGAGGTCCCTTCGTCCGCCTCGAGGATGGAATCGACGGCGGCGCCAGGGGGCGGGGGGAAGAGGTCGGACATGAGGGAGAGGCGGTTGTCGAAGCCGGAGAGGATGCGGATCATGTCGTCGGCGGCGTTCTTGGAGCTGGCGAGCGACTTGACGATGTGCTGCGCCGCCGCGATCACCTTCTCCTGTCCGTCCGGCGGCGCCGCCGCCATCCCCGGTTGCTCGCTGGATCGGGAGCGAGCCTCTTGGGGAAGGGGATGGGGAGAAGCCGGGGCGAAGCGAAGGGGAATGGACGGGGAAGCGAAATGGAGTCGACCACTATACTGCTAATCCGCCCGCTGCGTTGCGCTGAGCTGGGCGGTTTTGAATCGGTCGCCGGGTGGTTTGCTGCGCTCTCTCTCTCGCTTGATCAGAGCTCCACGATTTTGATCGCACGGGTGGGATTCGCCTCGGCAGCCGACCGGGCACTGCCCGATCGTCATCTGATTCTCATCCACCGCAACAGAGCGGCTCCAGCTGTCTTAATTTGTACCGCCACGCCCCAGTGTCTGTCTCTTTAGCAGAGAAGATGATGCAGCAGGCCCACATCTGATACTCTGATTGATGTCAAGCGAAGACGAGTATGGAGTACTACTGAACACTGTAGCAAGGTGGATTTTGTTCACTCAGATTTTTGTGTATCTGTGACAGTTAGTCATTATCTAAAAAAAATGTTCTCACTAGTGCAGATCAAAGACGCTTTACCAATTGGAGCCGTTTGATTGTTACTAAGCTAAAATAAGGTCTTCGTCAGGATCTATCTTAGGACGAAAACGTGTCCATCTTATGATTGATGCTTTCCCCTGCCCTGATGGCTGATGCCAACACCCTAATCACTGATCGAGATATCCATGCTCATGCTCATGCTCAGACTCGTCCACTACAGCAACCGCTTAGCTGAATTTTAAAGCTCCTGTCATCAGCTACAAATCTAACAAGAGAAGGATTGTCTGCACCCAACTTAGGCTCCGTTTATTTCGCTTTCGCCTAGAGATTCTGAATCAACAAACATCTCCTACCTAGATTCCGTGCATGTTGGATTGTTGTTTGTGGGTCGCCTTTACAACGTGCGGTCGATCAAAAGCTGAAAAAAGGAGCTTGCAAAGACTGATTTGTGGAATCAAAAGATGATTGTATTCTACAATCTGAATCGCAAACAATCCGGCCTCAGTTCGGCATTGGCATTGCCGATGCTTCAACAATGTTGCCGCGTCGTCGACGGTTGCCATCGTGCTCTTGCTTGGCCATTTTTAGGAGGAAATGTCTCGCTTCAATGGAACATGTTTATCCGGTACATGAAGCAACTTGCAAAGGACGGCTACCCTAGCCTCCTACCACAGCCAACTAATACCACCGTTATTATCTAGTACTAATTGTTTCGTTGCAGTGAACCAAAGTTTCTGGGGCCGCAAGCACATGGCCCTCGTGCCCGTGCTGTTTGCTTGTCCTCTGGGACGGATCACGGGACGGATGGACCGCCGTAGTATATTCCCTGGATCAAGCGCCAGCCAACCACTGCTTGCAACCAAGCACGCATCGACAAAAAGAATGCTCGCTCTGCTGTCTCCGCCTGCTTGTTCTTTTGGGTCCCTCCATTGATTGCATCACCACTAATCCCGGACGGTGTCATGCTAATGTCATGCGTGCCCTTGTGCAACTGTGCGTGCGGTGCACACATCTCTTGTTCGCCTTCACCTTCCCCTCAAGCAGCAGCAGGTCTAGTCTTGGGCGTGTCGATGGCCTGCTGCTATTTGCTGCTGCTCCTGATCCTGATGGTCAACCGGCCAGGCAATGGTCAATTGGTCAGCGCTCTCCTTCTGGAGCCAGCTTTAGTACTCGACGTGGCGAGTCAAAAGTTTAAGCAAACGATTCATACATGCTATGGTTCTCATCTCCTAGTGCTTTTGGCTCTTGATTGTCGTTTACTTATCCAAAAGACATCGAACTAGGACAGAAAGAACTAGTATGAAGGAAGCTGTTGTGTGGACTGTGATAGTGTGATGACGTGTCGGTACCAGCATGCCCGTATGAAAGGTATCGACGCCGCTTGTGTTTAATCAAGTGCTCAACAGCAGATTAGCGTGGAAAAGGGTTGTTGGAAAATTGCAACTTGAACACAAAAGGACATGCTCCCAGCAGGCATGTGCTACCGAGTCAATGTTATAAAACAGGCGAGCAATGATGATCTCGGAGCAGCAAGGCGCCTTGGAAGAAACGTTCCTTTCATCCTATCTTTTCAGCAACCTTCTTTCCACATTCTAAACTAAAAAAACAGAGACTCAGATTCACATATGATGCAGGATCAGGTTTGCTTAACGACTAATGCAGGATCCGACAAACCAAAGAAGGTTCCGACAGAGTTCACAACATGTTACCACCCAATGTTAAATTCAGTAGCATGATCAAGCTAAGCATATAAAGTCCAGAGATCCAAAGTAAGCAAGCACTGAGATGAACGGTATATGTACCATCACCGGGAATATATTGCAAATATGTTAGTACAAAGAAGATACAGATATCCTATTTGTCAGGTACGTCTTCTCTATAAATAATATTACTATAGGTTTATTTGTTCCCACTATTTTGTAGCATCAGGAGAAAAAACAGTTATCCTGTGACAAAGTGAACAAGAAAAGGTGATATAATGTCAGTTCCCATCAAAGGATAGTTGTGGACTTGGTCCTTGGATCGATGAGCACCTGGTTCACACGGAATGACCTCCATGGTTTCCATCACACGCCAAAATAACCAGGTTTACCAGTGGATATGGTAATATTTACACTATTCACCAATTATTATCCCCACCAGTCTGGAATTTTTAGTCTTCTATTCCTGTGAATAGCAAGGTTAACTGCAGGGATTTTATGCCTCACCTGCCGCCATATCATATTCACAGCATCATCTTTCCTGGGGGGATACTGGAATTCATAGTGGTGAGATACATTTTTTAGCTTCAACCACATCTCAACCCACTTCTTTTTGGGGATTTGCCTGAGCTGGTTGAGCAAGTAATTAGGTCTCAGAGCTTCTTCAACCGAGAAGAAAAGGGAGAATTCACTGTAATCAATCTCATCTTCAAAAGGGAGCTCAATGCGACTGCTCACAATCACAGGAACACAGTGACTGACAATGGCATCAAACAGGCGGCACGAGGAAGGAGTGTCCCCAGCAGGGTGAAGACAAAACTTTGATGATCGCATACCTTCTGTAGACTGTTAGGATAAAACAAATTAGTAAATTTCATGTTCCCTTATCAAGAAGCCTTAATAGAAAAAGATTCATATGACCCTGACAAAGTAAAATTAAAATAAAAAGCTACTCTATAATCAGGAAACTCTAATAGGGTGAGGTGTGTATTCATTTAAGACCAGATCACTAAGTAGAGGAGAGCAGAAATGAGAAATGTGACTTACTATTTTAATGCCGTCACCTGTGGCAAAGCTATTCTCAAAGCGCACTCCATCCTTTCCTTTTAATATCTTCGCAAGTTTTGCCCGGATCTTACCTTCCTGAAAAAAATTTGCCATAAATTTCAAATTTCTGAAACTCTAACCTTCATGTCGATTTATATCTAGACAAATCCTACTGCCATAAATGTCAAATTTCTGAAACTCTAACCTTAACGTGGCTTCATATCTAGACAAATCCTAACATGGGGAACAACAGTGAACCAAAATAGCAAATTAGAGAAGGGGCAGAGGGAGTTATTACTATCATAAATCAGTTCCATACATCTTTCCTGACAGTACGGCCTCGAAAGAAAAGCAGTGTATGACGAGCCTCAAATGGATCAGGTGGATCATCATCAAGGAAGGAACCCACAACATGCACATATGGTGCTACAACATCTTTCCTCAAGGAAGCCAGTTCCTTTGTGTATCTCCCAAAGTCTGCAACTATAAGAATAGATGCATTCACCATGTTTCGCAGGAATCTGAAAGCATTAGGGTGATGCATGGGGATCACGTGGTCACGGCCTGCAGATCGTTGCCAATATTTGGACTTCCATAGAATGTCCATAAGTTCAACCTACAGGAGAATGATAGCAAGCTGTATTAAAACAGTTTTACTGCAAGAAATTACATTTCCTAATGTTACAATGAACTGGGACTAAGTCTTTGTTGTTGTTAAAAATAAACTGGGACATAATCGTATACTTCACAAGGCAAGACAGTTCATAGTAGCGACCTGCTTGCCTTTTATAACAACATCATGGATTGACTCAATCTAACATATCAGAGGACTTGTTTTTTTAAAAAAAAAAAACTTTTGCACACATGCGTTGTGCCATGCAAGAAGTTGAACACTGGTGAACCAGAGTTTTTTTTTTGGGTGTGTGTTGGGGGCTGGGGGGAACCAAAGATAACACTATCTTCTTGCAATAAATTTTATTTGCCTCAACCACAAATTCCATTACCAAAGAGCCCATAAGAAGTTTAACTGCAGTGACTACTACGTAATTCTGTTTGCCACCTATCATCCTCATAGGCTCTAAAAAAAACATAACAGCTTGATTGCCAACTGTAAATCTGCAGAGGTCGGTATTAGTTGTGCTTGTGCACATCAAGTCAGTTTCAGCCCCTGTGTTCACAAGGAGCCACATCCAATAGCCATAACGTATATGGGAAGCATCATACCATACCCAGTCAAGTATTTCTCCTTACAGATTTAACCATTCACAAATACTGTCAACCTTAGCAGGTAAAAGATAAAAGCAGCATTTCATACCCCAATTAGTTTCAGTTCTGCAGAAACATACTTAGCAGTGATGAAGGTGTAAGCAACCAGAAATCATAAACTAAGGAAGAGATCACAGTAACTAAGTCCCAACAATCTAGAAGACTAGAACTAGTCAACCTGCAATGAGATCCGGGTGAGCAAAACAATACATAAATCACTGCATGACATAAAGATGCCACTTTATATTTGCGGGCAAATGGGACACTGGCCACCCTATCAGAATTTGGGAAGACCACTTATTAATAGCATAAATAGTTGATGGCAACAGAACAGCAGCTAGTGAGAGGACTGTCCAAATGCCAGCAGAACTTCCTCTATGGATTATCTTTGACGTGCTCTTTTTTTGGGGCTTCTTGCTGGCATCCAACTAAACAGCCAAATGAGTTTCCCCCAAACACGCAATTTGTACAGAGCTGTCTCAATCTGAGCCGAACTAAATGCTAAACAACCGAAGGACACATGACAGTGTAGAATTGTCGACAGAAAATAGAAAATAACAAAAGGGGAAGAATCTGAGATTTGTGGCACCTGCAGGAGGCGGTCGGCCTCAGTCTCTGGGTCGGTCATGTTGCGGCCGTGCACGTTGAAGCTGAGGGAGGAGAAGAAGGGCACGAAGAAGGCCTCGGCGGCGTCGGGATCCCGCACCCTGACCGCCTCCCTCATCTCGGATCCCACTCCCCCTCCGCCACCGTCCTGCAGCGACGCCATCATCCAGTACTCGACGCTGTGCTGCCGCTTGATCCCGCCCGCCGACGGCGGCCACGCGGGGAACGACCCCGCCGTCGCGTTGGAGGCGCCGGCCGACATCATGGCGACGTGGAAGCGCGGGGGCAGGTCGTACATGAAGACGCGGAGCGGCGGGGCCGCGGCCGGCGGGCACTTGGCGGAGAAGGGCTTGAGGTTGAGGAGCGCGGTGCGCGAGGCGGCGGGGGCGGCGGAGGAGGTGAGGTAGAGGAAGGCGGAGGGCAGCGCGACGAGGAGCAGCAGGAAGGCCGCGCCCAATGCCACCGCGCGGCTGCTCGGCGCCCCCATGCCGCCGCCGCCGCCGGCTCACACTGTGCCTGCCGTCTCCGTGCCGGCGGTTGGCTGGCTGCTCTGAATGCTAGTGGTGGTGGTAGTCGGGGTCGGGGATGGGAATTTCGGTTGATGATGGTTTTGGCCTTTGGCTCGAGCGACTGTGTCTGCGTGCGATGGTGACGGCTCTGTGCCTGGGCGCTCGTTTGTGCGTTTCGTTTTCTGGACTCTGGTTGTGGCCACGGTGACCGGGCACTAGTGTAATCACATGTTTTCTTTGCCAAGGCAGGACAGCCCAAGAAACTGAAAATATTGCCAATATACTTACAATGTAAATTAGCGCTTTAAAAGATCTATAATCACCCACATTACACATCAGAAAGCAAACTTAAGCACATTTTCCTCCCTGTATAAGAAATAAATCATTTCTTACAGATAACAGTTAAATTCCTCAGCACTAGATGAGTATATATTGGACTTCGGAGCAGCAGTACTAGCACCGTTCATAATGGCGCTGACGCGTGCATCAAATGGATCGATTTCAGGCGGCCTTGCATAACTGGGAATTCCGTGAACTGATCGCAAGAGATTCTTCAGCAGGGCTACGACCTCAGAACAGTCTCAGCCTCCCCTCTAATTCCCAAAATACTCTAATAAATCTAACAGGCTGCTACCAGCCCGGTGGTGTCGTTTAATGTTAAGAAAAAAAATGGAAGAGACAGTGAATAGCTGAGCAAGCACTTATCAGGGGAAGGAAACATTAGCTCCGGATCTAGTGCTTCTCATGATGATTAGAACTCAGAAGTGCAGACACATGCAATCTTCAGGATCATGTGCTTTGCTTGCAAGATTGGGCATAAGATGATTCCTGCAGACACAGCAAGCAAGACACAAAGACACACAGGGCCTACGTTACAAAGTGTTAAACGATCTCCAAAACATGTTATGCATTGCGTTGTACCACTAATTATCTAGAAAGAGTAGATTCAAGGTGTTATTACACACACACACTGGCCATCATGTTTCCTCTTGAATCAATAATTGATATATTGTTTGAATCGCCGGGCATGGTAAGGTCGCAGTAGCAGATTTACCTTCATCAAAAGCAAGATTGCAATAGCCAGTACAGCTCCAGATAGTTTCGCCCTTTTTTTTGGGAAAAATTGGAATAGTCAACAAATATTCAGTATGTAAAGCAAGATTGCAATATTCTCTATAAGTTCATACATCCCGGGGTGGTTTTCAAGAAAACCACAAAAAAAGTGTTTCTCAAGGGACTAAAAATTTACAGTGTCGGAGAGAATGGGATGATCATATCATTGTGTAACCAATTCTAAACAGATTGACTTGGAGTGATGGCTGGAAAAGCAGCCATGCAATATGCTACGAATCAAGTTCCCCACTATTTGGTTGAAATCAAGCCAAATAATGGCCAGCTGCGCAGCCTCTCCACTCCAATTGCCATATGTATCTTCTTCTGTGGTTGCTATCGATGTATATCTCACCTATGCAATGTTGGGTAGGACTCTGCCATGATCAGAACAAGAAGTGAAGTCCATCCAGTAAACGACCGTGCACCTTTTCCCTTTCCTTTGTTCTTCTGGTCATAATTTTCCCAAAAGAAACCAGTTTCTTGGTAATTCTGCACAATATTCCTGTAAATGTTGAGCCGGAAAGTAGCATCAGCAACATATTAGACAAGCTGCAGTTCTGCTAATTCACTAAGCTTTAATGGAAGAGAAAAAATTAACACACCGGATAAGATTTGATCTTAGACTGTTATACAATTCTCCTGCCCTGCCCTTGTATGGGCCATCCTCTACAGTAAAGCGCAATGTTAATCATCATGCCAACACAGAGGTTTGCAGAGGGGACGAAGTACACAATTCAAGAGCTTACCATGAGCATAATGATGTAGTGCTGAAAGAATCATGTAGTTCATGTTTATCCAAATGGCACCTCTCCAATATGGGGGATCATGCTCGGTATTACGCTTCATATATATTGAACTGGACCATGTATCAACAGACAATTCAGACCTCAGTAGTTGGATGACCAGATAATGATATTAT
The DNA here is from genome assembly GCA_004135705.1 of Alloteropsis semialata. Taxonomy (NCBI): domain Eukaryota; kingdom Viridiplantae; phylum Streptophyta; class Magnoliopsida; order Poales; family Poaceae; genus Alloteropsis; species Alloteropsis semialata. The sequence continues at coordinate 4,287,955 of CM014274.1, forward strand.
ACTCACCATCTCATCAAAAATCTACAGTACTAAGGTGTTGGGCACATGCATGTTTGACAATTTCATCAGGCCAATAAAATTCGCTGGCTATAGCAGCCTAACCCTTGTGACGATGAATTGTTTTATCCCGCATATATGCTCCAGAGATCCCAAAGTTAAGTTGTTGCTGTTGCTGTGTATGTATTGGGGGTGGAGGTGGGTGGGGGCATGCAATTTACTCATACAGTCATGACCATTTTTACCTTGTTCTAGAAAGTGACCTAAGGCCATAATCTGTCCACAATATAGAGGTGTCAGATATTAGATCAAGCTGCTTCTCAAGAACCCATGATTCCTGAGCAAAGTCAAATTGCGATTATTAATTAGGATGAACATCAGAAATATCATTGAAGTGCCAAGCAAACAAACAGAAGTAAAGAGCATACGGGTGGAATAGCCCCCATCATGAATGGGAAGAGGCTGACATAACCAACATGGGGCACTAATTGAAGCTGAGGGGGTTGCAACGTTTCTCGCAAGAGCTCCCGTCTCATAGTATCCATGTCTTTGACATCATACCATCTCAATCGGACCTACAAAGTCAACTCACAATCAAAGTTGAGAAAAATGCGTGGAAAATAAAGTGCCAAAGCAGAAGCAAAATGCCTAACCTTTTCAGTATGGTTACCATAGTCAAAATAAGCACCAGTTTTGTCATCCAAGTGCAGCTGTAAAACTGCCAATAATTAGAGAACTCAATGTAATAAGCAGTAAGCATAGGTCAATTTAGGAGAGAAGTTTGGTTTTATGGAACCCAGACAGGGCCTAAATACTCGAGATGTTTCGAAAATACAATTCTAGTATGATACAAAAAAATCCAGGAATTGACAGCACAATACCTTGTTAAGTGTTCCAAAATCTGAAAGTTGATTTGACATCTTATAGTAATCCTGCCAAAATTTTAACACCAAAGTCAATGGTTGAGACAAGGCAACTTGAAATTGGCAATTCACGCTCCTAAATCCATACTGAACTACCTTCTCAAGAGTGCTATCCATTTTAAGAAACTCTGCAATTGAACGAATGCAGTTTGTAGCCAGAAGCATCCAACAACGAAGGTCAACATGGCGTTCTTCATCATTAGGGTGAGATGCACGAGGATAATCATCCAATCCAGATGTCAAAGTCTGCAAAGTACTTGGGAACATCAGGCGAGTGCAAAGTGAAGTTACTCTAATATGGCATGTCAAGGGATCATGAAGTACAGGAGCAACCAGCAATCAATTAAACAAAAAAAACCTTTGGGTTCAGCTCCCTTGTTGTCATGTTGTCTCTTCCATGCCAATAGAAAGTCCCTTCGTATTTACCTGTGAACAATTTAGAATAAATAAGCCAAAGGGGAGAAGCACTGGCATGACAAGTAGAATCATATATTGTCCTATGGAACAGGCAATCGTATATCCAAGGTCCTTTAGCCTTCACAGACAAATAACACATATCTTACAGCTTACATGGATTTGTAGAAAGCTCCAGTGCACAAACTGAAGTCACGTGACAATTAGGTGGTGTTTATCTCTTAGAGGATCATTTTTTTAGAGGATCACTAAAACACAAAAACCGTTCCTTACCAGAGTGCGTGTTTTCTATTTTGAACAAGCAGGTCAGGACCCTTAGTTGGATCAGGAATACACGTGTATTACATGCTTTAAAGACTAAAAACAGTTGTCAAATTTCTTTCTCATTGGAACTGTGGATTAGTAGTGTAACAGCTGCTGAACTAGTTGAGGACCACACTTGCAAAAATAAACTTGAGAACCAAATAAAATATTTTTTCACCAACTTGAAGTGAGAACAGAGAGCAACCAGAGATCACTTCCAAATATGATGTGTCTCTCAAGGACAAATGGAATTCTAGCTGATCGATCAAAGTGATTTTGTCAGCTGTGTATAGTTTATTTCTGATCAAGCTGAATTCACAATTCCATAACTTACCAGAAATTATGCTTGGTACAAAAGTGAATTGAAACCAGCAGTAACTTATTAAAATTTCTCAGTCCTAATAATGTAAAAACTAATAGTACCCAATGAGGGCTTAGAAGGCCCAATCTTGTCACCTTCGATTTTGTGTATCATAAGACCACATGCAGGCCTCATAATAGTCAACTGAGCTAGTGGCTCTCATCATTAGGCTTTCAATTTCAACTATCATATCCATGATAAACCATATAACAGATTGTAGGTTTGGCGCGTTTCCATGTTTCAGAAGTAACAGTGGCAATAGGATTAAACTCCAACCCAGTCTGTACAGAGAACAAAAATATAAGGGAAAAAGTAATACCTGATTGTGTACTGTTGAACCACTGGAACCAAGAATTCAGCCGTATATAAGCCCTTTCAAGGAAAGTGGAAATCTTTTCAGCTTCATCATCTGAAAACTGTTTCGCATGTATTCCACTTGCCAAATCTGTGCCAAGAAAAAGAGCACAAGACAAATTAATCAAATGTTCGAATGCAAGACTTGATTATATATATATAACCATACGTTTAATGGACCTGTGATGCTTGCCGGTCAAGAAAAATTCTTAGCATTTGATGCCTATAATTTAATAATTATGCACAAAAACTGTACAAACTAACATAATTTTCTAGATTCTGAAAATAGGTCTCTGTTCTTTGATCACTATCTGATGTGCCCTTATTCATACTATTATGTCACCTGAATATTGGAGAAAGAGAAATAGAGAACTTCAGTTTGTAAATGCAAATTGACTCTATGCATTATTGTTAAACATTTTTCAAATAAAGGCACCGCAACACATGTGAATTACACTAAATGTCAAGAAAACAAAGAATTAGATATCTCAACACTGATAAAACAAACATATCATCAATCTGAAGAGCAAGAAAGAAGTAATATCTTACCACGTATCGCGAGAAATAAAGTTGGTGGGTTTCCATTCGAAGGGTACTGCAGAACAAACTCCTCAGGAACTTTACTGCATGATTGCGGTTGGATGATACAAGATGTGTCACAATAAATTTGTCACTGGTTTTTACCACAGTTCATAGCAGAAAGCTGGAAAATACCTTAAAGCTTCAGCTCCTAAGATTTGCTCCCTAGGAATCCATCCATCTGAATTAAGCAGATCTAGCCAATGTCCAATGATATCCATAGATATATGCACATCCCAACGCCTGTGCATCACCAACGAGGATGTGCATTAGAGCAGAAAGTGGTAATGCCAGCCCAGACCAAAAATCTTGCTAATAATGAACTAGGTTAGCACAAACCCTTCACCGAACACTGTGATGATGGAATAATTACCAAATGACTAATTGATGGAAGCCCTCATCCCACAGAAATCCCCTTGGAAAGAATGAGCGGCTGGGCACAGCTGTATATAATGGAGCAGGCCAATATGGAATATATTTATCCCCATTTTTTTGCTGGCAGAGAAACACAAGCATTAAGTTATGGTTGTCTGTGACTTGTAATCCTCTTAGGATTCAGATGCAAAGTACTACAAACAGTATAAAACTAACACATGGAGAAATAAAAGTAGCCCTGAGATAGCAATTTCTTAGAACTATAAAAGAAAAATGGAATCGATCTCAGGTAAAGCCCTAGAACTTACTGTAAAACCCTTTGGAATGGCAATTCTGGACTGCCCATAGAAATAGCCAACACCACCAAGAAGATTTGACAAGGCAGCTCTACCAACAGATAATTCTTTGGAATCAATCTGAATCAAAGGAAAGGCTACATCAGCGTAGGTCCAGCATAAAACTTTACTCGAGCTTTACCAATTATCTACAGCATTACTTATCTCACAGATAAAATCAATTCACTTTTAAAATACTTTCCAACTGTACACTGAAGTGCACAAACACTTATTATTGAATGACACTATCACACACAGCAATATATATGCAAACAAATACAAGAGTCGTCCCTTGCAGAAGATATTTGAACTATGAAATCACAAAGAATGTAATTCTTAGGAAATAGTAATATACAATTCCTCAGAAAATAGTACTATACAATGAGAAGAGTACAACTTCAGATACTGGGGAAAAAAGTGGAATGGAAAACAGAATGCTCATCCAACATAGTTCACCTTATTATTTACATTGAATATTTGATCATATCTCTCTTCAAATTCCTTTTGTTTTGATTCAAGACGGGCGGTAAGCATGGGACCTGACATCCAACAGAACAAGGATGTAGATCACGTCAAGAGCCCAAGTAGATTTGTTCAAAATGTTCAGTGTTGTAAAGAATATGGACAGTGACTTTGCATCCCATGAAAAACACAAACAAAAGTATCAACATGCAGGAGAATCACCTGTTAGCTTGCTAATTCGCTCTTCAATTGTTGGATTTTTTGAGGAAGACCCTGACAAGAATACTATGTCTATTTGAGCATGAGTCTTTATGGAAACCTGCGAAAATAGAAGTAAAGTACCAAATCATAATGCCACCAATACAAACATAGATCATAAGTACAAACAACTTTACTTATATCCTCCTTGGTGCTAAATCCAAACATTTTTTTCTGATAAAATTCATTCATACATATTAATATACATAACAGTGAGGAACTGAGCATAGCAAATGTGCTAATATATTTTGTTAATGCTTTTAACTGAAATATGATATGCCACTGATCAAAGTACATTTGAACGATGGAACAAATTCCTTCGTACTCTTCCAGTTACCTGATAGATCATTATATTTGAAGAACCTTCAGTCATGTCTGGCAAGTTAAGGTTCCCAGTTTGCATTGCCTAGAGAGAAGTCCATAATAAGGAAAGGTAACTTCATAAAATAAAACATGTACGGAATCTTTTTCCTAATAATAAGGTAAATGATGAAGAGTTTAATACATTAGTCGCAACGGCTTGTTGTACTAGGTCACTCAGATTATGCATACTCGTTGATCTGAATCCAGCTCTGTGTATTTCCAATTTGTCCTGTGAGAAAACAGAGTTACATATACATCCATATAAGTTAGCTAATTGGAGATGTATCAGAACATCCCAATAGCAAGCAATACTGATAAGCTAACAAGGATTAACAAGGTCAAAAACTTACCTCAGATCTCAAGTACAATTCCCAATCACCAACCTCCTCATGCGACCCAGATGCCAAAAGAACAGGGCCTCTGGATGAAGGTACATGTGAACCCATAGCGATCGACTTTCCACGTTCATCAGCGATGTAGAAAAACAGATGTGTGGTGCTTCCTTCAGCATCACTTAAACTTGACCTTGGTAAAGTTTAACAACATGAAACAAATTCTTTTAGTTTAATAATTTTGCAGGATTGCAAGTAAGTAATGTCAGGTGATATCCTACTAAACTGGGATCAAGCAACCAAAAAACAACCCAGAATCGTCATTCTTTCCATCCTATGCTTAAAATGTTTATAAATTCAGAAGCATTTACATCTTTTCAGTTAAAACTGAAATGCATATTTTTTTCTATTTGCAGATAATGAATGTATGCTTACCTTTCACTGTTAGCATCCAATCGAACAGCCCAGTCTCCACCATAACCACTGCCTTCTCCTTTCTCTTTCAGAAAACTAGTAGTCAATAATAGGCCATGATCAACCAGCACTTGCCGTCCATAATCCCTACCATTGTGAGCTGTCCACCCATATGTGGTCAGCTCATCAGAATCTTGGCAAACGTGACGAAGAAAATATTGTCCATCTTTCAAGCCAATCCACATCAATCCAGCCATTAGAGACAGAGGTGTTCTGAAATAGAAGTAATAGTAGCATCAATTCTCAAAATGCTTTCATTCTACAGATTTTGATTGAATATGAATGATACTTTCGACCAACAGAAAATAGCATGACACAGAGACACCATTCTAAAAAACACAGTACAGGCAGGAATCACCAATACGATTAGCTCCACATGAAGGCAGGGTGGATTTCCACGATTTCTATAGTTTTCATGAGACTAAGAAGACGTCATCAAAACTAAAGATATGCTATGAGAAACACGAATAAATGTAGTCCAGAGTCGTAGAGAACATGTACAATAGGGTGGTGTTGCAAAAGGTAAGAACCTTGAACGAATCCCAAGATACAGATTTGGCCTGTATGTACCCCAATACAAGCTTTCCTTGTGGTCACCTTGGAACTGCAACCAATTAAACATGAACCATCATGAAGTCAACCTGTTTACAACCAAAACTTAACGACACGTAGAAATTAAAGCCTATAGAATCTGCACCATTCAGAACAAATGATAGACACAGAGTTAATTACAATGCGCCCAGATAAAAAATAGAAATGCATATCAGCGTATGAATTAGATACAGTTTGCATTTTGTCAGAAGTGGTGCCTGGTTGGCAAGAAAATCCAGCTAGCATACTTTGGCCTGTTTGGTAGAGATTCACGTGATTCTGATTCTCTATGGGAGCTGATTCTCCGAGAGAAGTGATTCTGTGGCTGAAAGCAATTTTTTTGATTCTCTAGCAAAAACTCTCACAATTTGGATGGAGAATCACTTCACAGAATCAGGAGAAGCTACTTTTTTTTTCAGCTCCCAGCCCCTTAGTTCATTTTAGAGAATCACTTCACAGAATCAGCTGAGAATCACTTCTCTCTGAAAAACTGTTTGGCAGAGCTCCTGCTGGATTCAGCCGAGAATCAGCTCTGGGAGCTCTACCAAACGGGGCCTTAATACTTCCCAGCAAACAAATTCAATTAGGCTTGTTGATCAATGGCTACATTTACTAGCACGGATCAAAATAACTCCATCATCAATCAAATATGAACCAGTGATGCACAATTACTAGTTCGCCGCTATTTCACTGTTAATACATAAAGCAACCTTTGACGAATCCAAAATCAACTAGAGGTTTCCAAACTATGGTGGCATGCTTAGCTTCGCTATTTTGCCGTTTGAGCCTTCAGGTTCTAAACAGTGCTATAAAATATAGAACGCCCAACAAAACAACGTGGCAAACCAATGAGCTTTCACCTGAGGCAGATCCATCATCCTGGGTGCCGGCAGCTGAGTGACGGACCGCATGACCGTTCGCAGCGTCGCCGCGCCCTCCGCTTCCACCTCCTCCTCCCACCACCCGCCAGTATACGCCACATAGGCGACCGACATGAGTGCGAAGGAAGCAATCCCTAGGAGCGCGAGGGTCCGAGGGCTCAAGGCCATGAGGCGCAGGGGCCCATGGTCGCCGCGGCCACGGCGCCGCGCCGCTGCAGCCGCGGCTCGGCGAGCATCCGGCTCCGGCTCCGAGGCATCGGAGGGCCTCCCGCGGCTCCTAGCAGCAGCGGCCGGACGCCGGGTGCTGCTGCCGCCGCCAGTCATCGGGAAACGCTCGCCGGCGATCTCTCCGTTTGGAGACCGTGACTGTCGAGTCGTCACTTGAGGAGACTGCAGGGGTTTGATTTACACAGTTGCTCCATCTCTCCGCCTTGCAATTGGGATTACGTAATATTTGTATTTACGCTTAATAGCCATGGTCGCGGACGGTGCGATCCGTGGTGAAATGTGCTGGTTGGGCCTGGCCTTGAACATTCGCAGCCCACGAAGGCCTATAAGCCCATCGAATAGGACGATCGTGGCTGTCGGTGTCATTTGCTAAGGACACTGCGAAACAATAAATATTTTTCGAGCACCCCTAGGTCTGATCTCTGGCACATGGCTCCCTAGTCAAGGCTTCGAGATCCAATACAGGGCTGCAGAACCTTCTGCAGCCGAGACTAGCATGTGCGGCCAAAACATTCAGATTTGGGCCTTGTTTAAAATTTTCAAACTTTTCGCTATTCACCCATCACATCAAATGTTAGAACACTAATTAAGGGTATTGAACGTGGATTAATAACAAAACCCATTCCATAACCCCGGTAACTTCGTGAGACGAATCTAACGAGTCTAATTAGGCCATGATTAGACAACGTCGTACTACAGTAAACAATCTCTAATGATAGATTAATTAGGTTTAATAGATTTGTCTTACGATTTTTCGTCCATCCGTGTAATTAGTTTTATAATTAGATCATATTTAGTCCTTCTAATCTTTAGTTTAAAATTGCTACAGTAAATTTCGCAAACTTTCAAAACCGAACAGGACCTTCGAAACATATAATTTCTGCTAGAAGAGTGCTCAGTCCGTCGTGTGTGCAGATAGAAGGGGCAGAAACGTTTTAATATTATAAGCTTTGCTGTTGTAATTTTGATGCCATCCATGTGACAGTGTGATGAACCTCTTTGACATACATGTCTGATGTCTGAATAATATAATATGAGCCTTGCCCTAGAATTCTAAAAAAAACAATATACTATGAACAGGCAAGCTTCGCAGCCCATTCTTACGCTTCCATTTAGGCCCTGTTTGTTTCAGCTTCTGGCGAGCTTTTCGTGCATAGCTTTCCATATATCCGAAAGCCGGAAAGCTCTGAACAGTGGAAAGCCAGAAGCCACTTTTCGTGAGCTTTCCAGCTTTCCACTGTTCAGAGCTTTCCGGCTTTCGGATATATGGAAAGCTATGCACAGAAAGCTCGTCAGAAGCTGAAACAAACAGGGCCTTAGATTGGCTACAGTTTCAGAGAAGCCTCTCTAGCACATATCTCCCGCGTCTTCATAGAGGAGTAACAAGCTGCCAGCAATATCCTTCCAAACCTGGCATACTCAAATTTATTCAGAGCTCATGTTACAAGTGTCCGCAGCGATCGATCGAACAGCCAGCCTGAAGCCTGCATTCTCTGATGCGTTGCGTCTTCCTCGGAGTTTACGTCCATCCCATGGATTTCCGGCACTTGCTCGGGGCCGTCACCTTGGTATCCCCCTTCTTCCTCTCCTCAGGCGTCAGGCTCGTGTAGTTCTTCCAATCCGCGGCGACATTCTTGAGGTCATTCACCTTGTTCTCCAGCCCCATGCAGCAGTTGGCGTGCACGGTGCAGACCTTGTCCAGCCGCTCCTGGAAGTCGCAGAAGCCGCTGATGAACTCCGTCTCCAGCGGCTGGATCCTGGCCCCGAGCTCGCTGATGAGCTCGTACTTGATCTTGTTGAACACCACCTGCTCGATCGGGTTGCCGTCGAACCTCGCCCTCGCCGCCCGCCAGTACTTGACCATCGCGACGCTCCGGCTCGTCGACTTCATGTAGTAGAACCCGACGTTGTTCTCGCAATCCAGGAGAGCCGGCGCCATCTTGGAGTTGTCCAGCGAGCAGCTCATGTCGGCGTACACGGAGATGTGCTGGAACGGATTGCGAAGCCACAGGATATCGGCGTCCTGCATGAGATCAAAATGCTTTCAGAGTTGAGTTGCTAATTATTGGTAGGTAAAATCAGCAGTGATCGAGCGTTGCCATACGCCATCTTCTTACCGTGAAGAGGAAGTTGTAGCCGAGCTCCAGGACGCGCTGCTGGATGGAGAGCTTCAGCCAGATCATCTCCACGTATTCCCTGGTCCCGAACGTCTTGGCCCTGTTCATGTCCATGGACTTCACCTCGAGCAGGTAGCAGTGAGGGTGCACGGCCTTGCAGCCGTGGAAGGAGCCGGCGTCGACGGTGACGATGAGGACGTGGTCCACGAGGTGCGCTATGCCCTCGCCGTTCTTGAAGCCGCCGAGGAAGATGTCGAGCAGGGAGTTGGGCCGCGTCCAGATTTCGTTCACCGACGTCATTATCACTGTCCTGTCCTCCGTCGCCACTTTCACGAGCAGCTCAGCGAGGCCCGCGAATTCAACCTGCGTGTAGAATGCGAGACCACTTCGATTCATATATTATTTCCTTTGCTTTTAGAGTGGAGATAAAAATGATTTATTGGCCAACATATATAGCTAAATCAAAATGAAGTAAAATTATGAGTTCGAACGTGGAATAACATAGTTCATAGTATGAGCAAGACCCCACGAAGATAATATGCGGAGCCCAAGAACACATCTCTCTGCTCTGTTGACTGGGCAATGCGCGGCCATAGAGACGGAACGGCCCAAGAAAAATTGATCGAGCATTGGGTGCAGCGCGCACCAGAGCGGTGGTGGAGCTTAGTTTACACGTACGTACCTCGTGATCTTGCGTAGGGGCGTCACGGTCGCCGCCGGCGGTGAAAGCAGTACTATTGGCCGCCGGCGGCGGCTTATCCGCGCCAACCTGCCGCGCGGTCGTCGACGTCCCGTTCCCCAGCCAGGTCGTCGAGATGGTGGAGAGGCCCTCGCCGAGGCGGTCGGACGCGAGGAAGAAGAGGAGGGCGGTTGGCAGCGCCGCGCCGAGGAGGAAGCTCAGCGCGTGGCTGCCCTGCTGCACCTTGCCGGCGACGATCCCCGGACCCATGTCTCGTCTCCGGCCAGCCGGACTGGAACTAAGCTGCGACGGTCTCGGCGATGCAAAGTGTGCAACGGTAAGCTGCCACGATATATGTAGTGGCTACAGCTTGCGACGGTGCTGCCAGAGTTAGGCCTGCACGTGTTGTGATCCGGTGGACAAGGTAGCTCGCGCTCCCTATTCGTCGCCGTCTGATGCGTAGACACGCCTAGCTTGATCTCGATCCGCCCACGCCGTGGACTTCAGCCACACAATCAATGCACAATTAACTAGGGTAATTAAACTTCGTGGGCAACTTACAATTCCGTCGTTATGTTCGCCGCCGACGATGAAGATTTTTTTAAAAAACAGAAGGGGCAGAGCCCTCTCGCTGGTTGTAAATTGACAAAAAGTACAGAACCCTGAACACACGCACGCATAAAAGGATCACAACACAGACTCTAGCCATTATCTAATTTATACTCCGTCAAAATCCAAGTGGATTTAACTTTCCTAGATATATGTATATCTAGATATATAGAAAAACCAATATATTTAGCAAATAAGGACGGACGGGTTCGGCCTCGGGCATGCGCACAGGAACATGGAGGGAGAAGGAGCGCACTCAAGGAAGAAGGAACAACTGCCGTCCGATCTTCACTCTGCCACGAATCTCAAAGTGACCGATAGTCCGATACGGTGGAAAAATTGGATGTATGATAGATAGAATTTCTACTCTTACCCACGAAGAGTCGCGATGAGAGCTCCTAGGCCATGCTCGCTGCTAAGAAGCAGGTCCTCCTCGTGTCAGTTTGACTGGATCGCGGAGGTCGGTAGTTATAGATAGCCAAATGAGTTGGGCTAATTGGGTGTGTCAAAAAGGCACGACACTAACTCGGTAGGGCACGATAGTGATAGTGCTTGGGCTGAAACAAGCGGCTGGGCTGATTGCTGCTGGGCTGATCAGCCCAGCCGTTCGGCAGGCCCAGCCGCAGCCGTTCGGCTGCCCTAACCCTCCTCCCCCGTCAGCCCGTCACCCTCCTCCCCCGCTCCTCTCATTCGCCGCCGCCCCTCATCTCTTCTCGGTCACCTCTCTCCCTCACGCACGCGCCGTCGTTCCCTCCACCTCCGCCGCCGTCGTTCCCTCCACCTCCGCAGGTCCACCGCCGCCACCAGTTGCAGATCCACGCAGGGGAGGCCTCTTCGTACCTGGCGCTCCTCCCTTCGAGCCGAAACGCGGCCTCGCAGCACCGCCGTCGTTCCCTCCACCATAGTTGCCGGGGTCGGGCTCCCTTCCGTGCTCGTTGCGGCCTCCTACGCCAGATCCAGAGAGGCGGGGCTGTTCAGCCGCAGGCGCCGCTCTATTCCTTATTTGACACTGGGAAACTTGCCCGTTCCTTTTTTGACCCTCGAAACTTTTTTGTTCCCTATTTGACACTCAGTTGAACTTACATCCCTTATATGACACTACCGTTCATTTCGTGGGCTAACACCGTTAACTGTCAGTTGAAAAGACCTTTTTGCCCCTCTGTACACAAACAATGGACTGACAGCACTATTGTTGGACCTGTAGAGCAATATAGCAACATATCTCATATAGCAATACTGTAACCTAATTTTTGGAGCAAATACGCATCTTTTTTTGCATCTTTTATAAATAACGAAATTTGCAAAAATACATCTATTTTGACATATAGAGATAGAAAATTGACGCCACAAATATAAAATATGGTCACAGAATTTCGGTATAAATAAGGTTCACATCTCTCACATACATCATGATGACAGATACACCATGAGCAATAAACATGCATAGATCTTCGTCTGAGAAAATTTCAGGGAAGGTTTTCTTATCATGGTCATAGTACTGAAAATGTGCAACTTCTAAATAACCTGGTCGATACTTCTCTACAATCTCTTCAACCAAATCCTTATAATTTGTCACATCTGAATCAATAGTCATATCGCAACAGTAACATCTATAATCCTTTCTAACTTTTTTCTTGTTACCAAACAGTCTGATTTCAAGGAAATATGTCGATTTTGGATCCATCCTGGAAAAGAAACAACAACCTAAGAAATCAACATTGCTACTGACTACTCCCGTAAGCAAAAACTACTCCTTTTCCTTGTACTAAGATGGATCGAAGACATTATGGACTCACCCTTCAAGAAGCCAGTCTGGCTTTGCGCCAGTACCATTCGCGGCCGTCGCTGCATCCGCAGCCCTCCCAACAGGGCGCGCGTCCGCCGCGGCATCTCGCCCGGCGAGCTTCTTGGTCGGCGCTGAAGCCTTCCCGGCGAGGCGCGCGTCCGCCGCCGCATCTTGCCCGGCGAGGCTCGCGGTCGGCGGCGCAGCCCTCCCAGCGGGGCG
>CM014274.1:4300937-4369240 GCA_004135705.1 Alloteropsis semialata
CCGTTGCTGTTGGCCTCGCGGAACGGGGAGGCGCCCTTGAGCTTCATGCTCTTGCAGATGCGGGCGCAGAGCCGCAGATACAAGGCACCGTTGCAGGAGGCGCGGCGGGAGCGCGGCGACGAGGAGGCGCGCGGGCGGCGGCGGCACGGGCGCGGCGCGGGCGCAGCGCGGAGCAGACGGCGCGGCGCGGGGAGGGTTTCCAGGGCTGTTTACAGGTCACCGTTGCAGATGGATATAGATATAGGGGAGGAAATATTTTACAGGGTCTCTAAATTTTGCTTTGAAGGGTCAAATATAGAGGACACCGTTGCAGATAGCCTAATTGGGTGTGTCAAAAAGGCACGACACTAACTCGGTAGGGCACGATAGTGATAGTGCTTGGGACATGTCTATCAGCCCGTTCGGCTGGGCTGAAACAAGCGGCTGGGCTGATCAGCCCAGCCGTTCGGCAGGCCCAGCCGCAGCCGTTCGGCTGCCCTAACCCTCCTCCCCCGTCAGCCCGTCACCCTCCTCCCCCGCTCCTCTCATTCGCCGCCGCCCCTCATCTCTTCTCGGTCACCTCTCTCCCTCACGCACGCGCCGTCGTTCCCTCCACCTCCGCCGCCGTCGTTCCCTCCACCTCCGCAGGTCCACCGCCGCCACCAGTTGCAGATCCACGCAGGGGAGGCCTCTTCGTACCTGGCGCTCCTCCCTTCGAGCCGAAACGCGGCCTCGCAGCACCGCCGTCGTTCCCTCCACCATAGTTGCCGGGGTCGGGCTCCCCTCCGTGCTCGTTGCGGCCTCCTACGCCAGATCCAGAGAGGCGGGGCTGTTCAGCCGCAGGCGCCGCTCCATTCAACCCCCAACGCGCTCTCCCTTCATGGCCGGTGAACCCAACGACTAGGGTTCACCCCGCAGGCCTCCAGCCGGGTCGTGGGCCACCACCGTGGCCCCGATACGGTCTCCCGGCGGCCGCCGTCGGGAGCGACGCCAAGAGGTCGGACATCTCCGCGGCTCCCTCCTAAGTTCCTCCATCAGAGCATCCGGCGACCTCGACGACACAAGCGGCTGCCTCCCCAGCCGTCGCCGCCACCGGATCCGTCGTTCCACTCCCACAACTACGATCCAGGTTTGTTTCTGTAATATGTGCTCAGATCTGCGCTGCTGCTGCGTGGTGCTCCCTCTCATGCTTCCACATTCCATCTGCTGCATGCAGGAACTCCAACTAAACACCCAGGCAACCGGCATCGAAAGATCCAGGTTTCTTTTCATCCATGTTCTTGTTCGTGCAAGCTACTTGTTGAATTAGATTTTAGATGATTAAGAAATGTTTTGACAGAAATGTCAATGGCGGTGACATGTTGATGTGAAATGGCAACATCAGTGGATGTGATATATAACTAGAGAAAAAAAATATTACAAAGAACCAAGAGATGCTTGTGTGAACTAATCACCTATGTTAAGCAATGGAGAACCTGCCAAACATATAGTTGGGGAGTTCCAAACCAATGAATTTGGAAACCCTATTTGTATTAGTTTCCTTTTCCACTTTTTGCATTTAACCCGCCTAGTGAAGTGAATGGGGAACACCATTGCAGTGCTAGTCTGCCTGAGATGGATTGGCTTATGTTTGGGTTATGCCTTGGTATAGTTGCCCCTACCAAATTGTGTATATTTCATACAATGTTTTTAAAAGCATCATACATGTCATTGGCGCCTAGTGACAAGTCAAGCGCCTAGGTCAATAGTGTTTTGGTAACAACCTTATTGTGTTAGGTGGAATGTCAGCTTCTATTGCCAAGGCAGACAATTTTTGTAGCAGATCATATGAACTAACAGCAGTGGTGGCTGAATCACTTGCGTATCAGTTGTGTTAATCAACTTGTTTTTAATCCCCGATGAATTCTTAGCAATTGGAAGTTGAAATTTGTGAACAGTAAAATATATCAGTATACTTTTGATTGATGTTTCCTGTTTAGAATTGAATGTAATTGTAGAACTTTAGACCTTGACTGATGCAAATCTTAATTTGAACAATAAATTTGTGACATTCCATTACCACACATAACCTCTCACTTAGTCGTACGTGACATTTGCCTGCCTTGTACACAAATTGTGTTGCTCATTTCAGTGCCTCTCTTGGTTGCAGCGAGGTATTGCCCGATTCTTCGGCATCGTCGTGTTCGCCACCTACACGCTGTGCAAAGGCAAGTCCCCTTTTCTGTCCATGCATACATTCGAACCTACTTCCTCCCTGTTACTCCGTCTCTGCTTAAAATTGTCGTGCTGCACCACTTCCCCATAAGTAAGAATTGGGTTACGTACTCGCAGATGTCTCAGGATCGTGCTCACTGGGATGAAAACACCACAACCCTTTTGATTCAACTTATAGCTGAACAGAAAGCACAATGCTTTTGGGGTGATAAAACCCCAACCCCTCACGGCTGGACCAACGTGCACCGAGCCTTCAACGACCGCACAAACCTTGGGTATAAAAAGAGGCAACTGCAAAACAAGTACACTGAACTGAAAAATGCCTACTTTAACTGGCGCGATGGTCTGCTCAACAAGACGGGGCTGGGTCTTGACCCAGCTACTGGTGAAGTTGATTATGACCCAGTATGGTGTGCAGCCGTCACCGGGGTATTGACTACAACTTTGTCGCAGCGTGTAGTGCACTAGGCTTTTCCATATCTAACTTCGACTAACTTGTCATCCTATGCCCCCTGCAGGAAAGTAGTGAGAGACTTGGTCAGAAGTTCAAATGTCCCCCATGCTGTGAGGAACTGTACAAACTGTTAGGGCATACACCTCGGGATAGGGGAGTGCTGGTATCATCGGGGGGTCATGCTAGTGAGGAAACACCTGGTGACAGCCCACACACTCCCACGGCTCCACCAACTGATTCACAAATCCCACGTTGTTCGGGTCAGCCCTCCAAGAGACCCTACGGGGAAGAACCTTCTGTTCACACCCCAAGAAAGAAGGCAAGCAAGACTCCCTCATACGAGGAACTTATTGGTGACATCAGTTCCTTCGTTAATGAGGGCCGTCGCCAACTGTCGGTGTCGAGGACTAGTGCAGACCTTGAGGAGATGGAGAAAGTTCATCAGATTCTGGAAGAAGATGGGTACAATGAGGCGGACATGTTCTTCACCCAAACCAAGCATCTTTGCACGGACAGGATGCATCGTAAGGCATTCCTGGATTACAAAACAAAGGAGGGTCGTGAGAACTATGTGAACTTCTACTTCAGCAACAGAAGCAACAAGCCTGTGTGATCATGTTGTCTACATATGCAACTGCCATATGTAGCTTGGTTCAGTTAGTTTCGATATGGTTCATTTAGTGTGGATTATTTTCAGTTAGTGTGCATCTTTATGAGTTAATGTGGATCTTTTTCAGTTAGTGTGGATTTTTATATCATGCTGTTTCGAATAAAAAATTTGTAATAACTTTGTGCTCGGAGACTTTATATGTACCTCAATGTTATTATTTGTGTCTATGTGGATATGGTGGTTGTTGTTGTAGAAATGTGGATCCACTTGTATGAGGCATCAATGGAATTGGACGCATTAAGTCATCCTGAAGATCACTGAGCTCACACTAACACACACCTCTGCTGGGTGCAGGTAGTAGAAGAAGAGGAGCAGAGGAAGAAGAGCTGAAAAAGACACTGAGCTTCAGCTAGCTGCTGCTTGCATTATATTCATGAAGTAGAAGATTTACAAGGTAAGGCCAAAACTATTTCACTACTTGGCACTGCTGGTAGTCAGCCTACAACCATGCTTCAAGTTGCTATGAATATAACTACTACTACCTACCCTTGACACCAAACTGGTCAGGCACAAGAAGAACAAAAATTACTGACCTCTATTAGCTCTAAGTACATGATGATCAGCAGCTAGAGCACTCAAAATTATATGTAAATAGTTTGTATGCATATACATGTACTGCCTAAGTTTGTATGCATATACATGTACTGACCCGGTTGTTTTGTTGTCACAGGGACATGGAGACGGACTCAAACAGCGACTCGACCAAAAGCGATTCGTCAACGGAGAAGCGGTTCAAGTTTGCTGGCAGGCTCGGTGTCATCTTGAAGAAGCTCAAGGCATTGCACCAGATGCAGCAGCCTCAGGTAAATCCTCCTTGTGCCGTACCGAAGCTGACCGGTGCACAGTGGATGCAGCTGATGCTTTCAGACGAGGAAAGTTGCTATGACAATTTTCGTATGAACCGTGATGATTTCCTCCATTTGCATGACATATTAAGTCAGTATGGGTTGCCCATTACCCGTGAGTGTGGGTCAGTAGAAGCTCTAGGGTTGTTTGTGTGGGCCTGTGCAAGTCGAGCTTCATGTAGGCGAACCAAGTATAGGTTCGAAAGGTCTTTGGACACAGTTAGTAGGAAGATGTCAGAGGTGGCTGAAGTTGTGTTCATGTGGTCTCATGATGTGTTAAGACCTATGGATAGAGAGTATAGGTCTGTGTACTGGAAACTTAAAAAATATGAACCATACTTCGATGGGTGCATAGGAGCTATAGATGGTACACACATCCCAGTAGAGGTCAACAGAGAAGCAAAAATGGATTTCAGGGATAGGAATGGTGATGTAAGCATCAATGTGTGTGCCGTGGTGGACTTGCATGGCATGTGGACATATGTTGGATCTGGAATGGCAGGCTCATGTCATGACATCGCAGTTTTGAGAGACTGCGAAGCCGAAGCAAGGTTCCCTCGTCCGCCAGAAGGTAAATGCAATGTGTGACAACCTTGTTGTGCTGAACCTTTTATATTTTGTATAATGTGCTCCTGTTCTGACACTAGGGCCTGCATATGTGGATGTAGGACGGTACTACCTGGCGGACTCGGGTTATATGGAGAAGGAAGGATACATGGTTCCGTTCCCGGGTACCAGGTACCATAAGCCAGAGTTTAAGGATGTGGAAATTGCCGATTTGGCTAGAAAAGAAGTTCAACTATGTTCATTCGAAGCTCCGCAATGTAATTGAACGTAGGTTTGGGGTGGTGAAGGAGCGATGGCAGATATTGGAAAATGTGCCTTTCTTTGAAAGGAAGAAGCAATCAAAGATTATCATATCATTCTTTGCTTTGGACAATTACTTGTGGCGCAACAAGTTTGGAAATGGTCGATGGTACCCTCTATCAGAGTTTGCGGAGATGCACAAGACAACAAGTACTTCGGGGATGAGAGAGCTCATATCTTGGGTTCTTAGCGCAAGAAACAGGTGAGCCGCGCTCTCCCTCAAGAAATAGGTCATGCTTATATATTTAGTCACTTTCAACATGCATCCTGTATGGTGCAATTGGGTTGTCCACTCATTTAACAATCACTAGCCGTGGTCTATTAATTGGTACAGATGCATGTAAATTCACGTCCTGAATGCTTGAGTATTTCCTTTTGTAGCAATCTGAAATGTTTGTCCTAACTAGCTTCATTCAGTTACTGTAAAATTATTTGAAAAGAAACTCTGTTAATTTATACTACTCTCTCTTTGGTATCTTGCAAACCAATGTAGTTATGCTCAGGGCCGGCCCTGAGCCAGTGCGAAAGGTGCGACCGCACCGGGCCTCTAAAAATTGGGGGCCTCCGCTAACAGGCCTGTCAAAGGCACAAGTTCCAATAAAGTTCAGTTACAATTTTACATAGAGAGTAGATTTGAGCAGACCAATCGACAACAACTCCACCTTCTGTCTGCCTCAGTGTCTCATCGACTTCTTCGCGAGACGCCGCCGCAGTCCGCAGATCGCCGATTCGTCACCTCCCTGTCCTGCCTGCCAATTTGCCATTGCCGGATCAAGCTTCAAACTTCAAAATCTTTCTCAATCATATTCCCTTGTCTATTTTTTCCCTAACAGTTAGATATACTCAAACTAATTTTGATTTTTTGTATCACTGATATTTTTCTTTTAACTTTGTAGGCAGGATTCTTGTCACCCAATTGAATCACCTATCTTATACTTTTACGATGAATGGGGGCCTCCATTTTTTTGTTCCGCACTGGGCCACCAAAAAGTCAGGGCCGGCCCTGGTTATGCTATGTGGGAAAGCTGATTGATGTGGGAAGGCTGTTTGATCTAATTGCTTAGATTTCAGACCTGGTGGAATATTTGTTTGTTTGTTGTGCAGACTAATGCTTGTTATGAACCTACTGTTTATTTCGAGTATGTATGCATGGGTTGTTGTGCTGATCCCCAAGAGTAGTTTGCAATTGTGATATATATGCTTTTGTCAATTGCAGGTTGTAGTTTGTGGACACATGGAGGTTAAGCAGGGCTACTGATATATATTACTGTGTTGGATTTGGTGAATTTGTTTTATGTCACCAGCCAATTGAAGTAGTAGTAGGATCAATTGGATAGGAGGGTCATCCATATTGTCTAACTGCATTAGATTGTGGTATATTGTGACCTGTTCTTTTGTTGGTGGGTTACTACTTTAGTAGTTGGCCAGGGCGCCAACCACCAGATTGTTGTGCTGTGAGCAGTTCGTTAGTTGGCGCCAAGCACCAGATTTTTGTTGCTGCAATTTTGTGTGGGCGAGGTTGTGGTTCTGTTCAGATTTCCAGATTGTTGTTCTGTTCATATTGTTGTCTGTGTGCGAGGTTGTTGCTGCGAGGTTGTGGTTCTGCAATTTTGTTTGTGTGTGCGAGGTTGTGGTGCAGTTGGCGCCAAGCAGCAGATTCAAAATTTTGAATTTGAATTCATTGCATGCCTGATTTCCAGCAGCACCGGGCTGGACAGCTGCTTTCCAGCACCAGCTTCAGCAGCGCCTGGCTGCTGGACTGGTTTCCAGCAGCTGGTTCAGCCCAGCCACTTCCTGTCCAGCCGAACGGGGTGTATGCCGTTATCCCGGACTGTAGTGCCAGCCTAGGCACATCAATAAAATGGGCGAATCAAGAATGTGGCCCGTTAAAGGCCCATCAACCTCGTTGGATATATACTCTCTCTTATCCAGGATCCATAATCCCCTCTCTTATCTCCCGCCCAACAGCGGCCACACATCGGGCTCTCCCTCTCCGAACTGGGAGTAGAGATTGAAAAATTAGAGATGATGTTTCTTCTTTTGAAAAAGTATCTGACTTGCTATCTTATTATTATTTTGGTGATTTATGCTCTTGATGTTGATTGTTAGGTTTGAATATTTATACTTGCATGATGTTATGCTCTCATGTTTTTTCACTTCTCATAATTTTTTTACGAGTAAAATACATGAGCGGTCCTCGAGCTTGTCTCGAGGTGTTATCTAGGTCCCTAAACTCTCAAAGTGCATTTTTAAATCCATGAACTCACCCAGAGGTGTCGTTTGGGTCCCTAAACTCCCAAGATGCATCTCCAGGTCCCCGGACTTGCCTCAATGTGTCATTTGGGTCCATAAACTCTCAAAGTGAATTTTCATATCCTGAAAATCGCCATTGATTAATTGTATTTGAGATGGACTGTTTATTGAGCTATTTTTTCATGCCACTTTAATTCTTAATTAGTTGTATGTTAATCCTATTCAACATGAGTTAGTTAAGACCATTCGATCATTAAAAATCAACGGTAGATATCATAGTTTTCTCATTTAACATGGCAATATCTACGCTAATTTTGAATATTACTTACTAATCAATTATATTTCTCAAGAGCTTTGTATAACTTTATTGAGATAAGTTGTTCTAATTCTCAAAAAATATCAAAATAGCATTTTTATTAAATTTAAATAGCAAAAAAGAAATTCATTAAATTAAAATAGGAAAACAACATATGTTTGTTAAATTTAAAATTGCATATTGAGAGTTTATGGACTTGCATGCACCACGGGACAAGTTTATGGACTAAAAAATACATTTTTAAAGATTAAAGACCTAGTATATGACACCTTAAAATAAGTTCATACATCTGAAAATATATTTCTCCACTTCTCTACTCCTATATAAAGAACTTTTTGTCGTCGTTTCTTTCCTGTCCGTCGTAGCTCCTTTCGACCTACGCGGTTTCCTCCAACCCGAGCGCCGAGCGAATCGAATGCAGGTTTCTTCTCGCGTGATCTCCTCGCGTCATCAGCGCCCATCTCCACGCGATCCGCGGGGTCTCGTCCGGTCTCCGCGCGGCGCCCTTCCTTCCTCCTCTGGTCGTCCTCCTCCGTCGCCCTACGACATCGTCGCCACCCGGGAATCGCCCTCCACCACCGTCCTCAACCGTCTGCTACGCCGCCGCATCGTCGATCGCCCTCCACCACCGACGCCGGGGAATCGCCCTCCACCACCGTCCTCCATCATCTACGCCGTCGCCCTCCGCCATCGCAACTTGGGGAAGATTCCATTCCTATTGTGGCTACTTGGGGAAGCAGACTCCATTCCGGCCGCCGCGCGAGACTTCCACACCGGTGACATCAGCGCAGGTACATCATTCTCGTCCCCACTTCCCTCGCCCTTCTCCTGCATTGGCCTGCCGCCTGGCGTCTTCCCCGTCGCCGGCACGCTCTCCTGCGGTCCTGCCTTTCCTTCCTCCCCTGCGCGGCTGCGCCCCATCTCCCTCACCCCCACGCGGCAACGCGCAATCGCCGCCGGGTTTCTCTATGCCGGCGAGTTGCTAATTAAGATATCATTTGTAGCACTATAATTTCTATTAGTTTGTTTGGATCTTGCGTCTAACAGTAGTACCCTCTGCTTACAACTCATAAAATCAGGTAAAGATTTCCTCCAACCCGAGCGGTACCCTCTGCTTACAACTCATAAAATCAGGTAAAGATTTCCTCCAACCCGAGCGCCGAGCGAATCGAATTGGGGATCAGAATTTTATTACTGTATTCGCAAAGATCATGCTTAGGTTGAATAACAATATTTTACAGTCTATTCTTCTCATGGTAGTTTCTTGTGCGACACAAGGGCTACTTTTCTTGTACTGCTTCTACTTTTCGTTTTTCTTACCTGAAAGACTCTGTTCTAGGTTGTTGTTGCTCTTTTCTCCCGCCATGCATATAGAGATTAGAAACAAATTAACGCAATTGATGCATATAGAGATTAGATACACTTCACACTGAAACTCAACGTTTCCACTGCGAATATAACATTAACCATTACATTTTCGTAAAGTTATTGGAGACCAAAAAAAACAGCTTAGCCAGATTTGACTAGAGTTCGGCATTGAAACTTTGGTACATCTGTTACTGCAAATATTAGTCCACTGTGTTTTGGCAGAGTTTCGTGAAGACCAAATCGGACAGATTTGACTAGATTTTGTCTTGAGGCCAAAATTTTCATAAGCTTCCATTTTATTTGCCTACAAGTTAGGGTATCCTTTTCTGTTCTCAATTTCTGCTGTTAAATTGAATTGCTGCTGCAGGGATCGTGTTCCAATCAATAGCAGGAGAGGCCAGGTAGCACTCGCTTGCTGCTTCGTGACACTCAAATCTTATATATCTCAGCATCTTCTCCCACCGTTAAGGTAGTGACATCTCAGATTAGGGTTGTATTACTTAAGTATTAAGATGATAGATTAAAGGCATCAATTATGATCACTGCTGTATTGTGGCTTTTTTTTAACACTTAAGTATTAAGATGATAGATTAAAGGCATCAATTATGATCACCATACATGGTGCCTTCTTATGCAGTTCTCTCAATTTATGAATCTTGTTGTGGTGCAGGCAGATTTCTGTGTTGACCACTCCAGGTACACAAACTTACCTATTCTCTCATTCTTACATAATCATATTGAATTCTGTTCTGAAAAATGTTTTAGTGGGTGCATTTTGTAATTGAACAAATCCCATTGGACTGCCCAAAAAATGTTAAGATCCTACTGCTAATACAATGTGAGTGTGCTGATAGTTCTAACTGGAATTCCCAATAATGTAGCAGTAAGGAGTTTATTTAGTTATGCTGCTCTTTTTACATAGGCTTGATGGTTTTGTTGTTTTGCTCTACAAATGCAAGAGATCACTGTGCTTTGATCTGCGCAGAAGTGGTCTTTGACTCATTTCATCCTTTCACTTACATGAATTTTGATCTTCAGCATGTTTTTGTATTGACCATTACTAGACACTTTACTTCACACTGAAACTAAATGTCTCCACTGCAAATATAACATTTACTCTTATTGGCTCACTACATTTTGGTAAAGTTTTAGTGGAGACAAAAAAAAATAACAACATAGCCAGATTTGACTAGAGTTTGGCATTGGAACTTGGGGCATCTGTGCTGCAAATATTAGTCCACTGTCTTGGCAGAGATTTTTAAGACCAAATTTGAGATGTTTGACTAGAATTTAGCTTGAGGTCATAATTTTCATACGCTCCCATTTTATTTGCCTCCAATTTATTTTTGGAGCCATACTCGGTACCAGTTATGTTTCACTTGGGCATAAACCAAACAGGCCTAGAACACACTTCCTTTTTTTTGTGATGGAAGCATAATTCCATTAATCAGGCAGTCCCGGCAAATCTCTGGTTACTAAAAATGAAAAAGCAGAGGACAGCAGTACAACCCAAACCCATAGCAACTAGAGCATCACCTACACACTTACAGACTGTAGAACAAGGAGATACTGAACAAGCAGTAAAAACAATGACCCTCAACCACTCTGCCACGTGGCCTGTGTAGTTGTGAGGGTCGTTTCTACTGCCATGCATCTATTACACCACAGCTCCCATATTCAGTGCATCTGCAAAACAGGGCACTAGCAACAATCTGGCACCAGCTAGCAGTTGAAATGCATCTGGCCAGCCATGGTCAATTCATGATGTCTGCTGGTACCCTCATTCTACTAAGCACGCACGGTATCATCACAAATTACACAATACTAACTTGCTCCAGCCTCTACTGGCCATCCTTTCCAGTTTTCCTTGGCAGAATGGATAACTAAAAATGAAAGTGGCAGAATGGATAACTTAAAAGATCACACTCTTTTGAAATTGGCAGAATGGATTGGCAGAATGGATAACTTAAAAGAACTATAAATAAATGATATAGTATATTATAATAATCTTAATCCATCATCAGATTAATGCCATATATTGTGACATGTTTATCTTGCATTAATTTGTGACATGTTTATCTTGCATCCATTTATTGGTCTGAAGTATAATCCATCATCAGATTAATGCCATATATTGTGACATGCTTATCTTGCATGAATTTATTGGTCTAAAGTATAACTTGAAACGTTCATATTGGTTTTGTTTGCAATCTAAGTCAGTTCTACTGCATTCTACAAATATGCAGCCATTAAGAACATGAAATATATGTAGGTTTTTTACTTTGCTGATTTATGTTGATCCTATTTTTTAGGGATCCCTCATTCTAAATGGATCCTAGAGGAGGAAGAAATCCTTTTACTGATTTGACAAATGACAAACGTCTAGGTACATACAATCAAATCCAATTACTTTTGTCCAGTTACTTTTGACAGATGCAATAACGTATAGCTGATGGTTATTTGTACTCAAAGATGGTGATAAACAAAAGCGTAGAAACAGCACTGCTTGTGAGCTTAACAAGCGGAGGCGTCAGGACAAAAGTAGAGCACCGTTGTTGGGTGATGTTAGTCAAGAACAAGAGAACAATGTCCCGCGAGATGAAGGTATGTGCCGTTAATAATCAGCAAGTATAATGTGTTTTTTAGGAGTAGAGATAGATGTATTATGTATAATGTGTTTTTTAGGAGTAGAGATAGATGTATTATGTGCCGTTAATCTGATGCCATTAATCTAATTGCCTAAATGTATTTGTGCCGGTAATCTGATCGCCTAAATGTATTTGTATTATGTGTTCAAGAGCCTCGCAGTGTTGCCGAACAAAAGAGGTTTGCAAAACAAACAGACGTAGGCGTACAGAATGTACCCTGTGTCACTCAAGTTGAGCACTGTGTCACTCAAGCTGAGCACTGTGTCACTCAAGTCGAACAAACAAATGAGCCTCCGGATGATGGTGAAATTGATTGGCTGCATATTAACACTACATATGTACCGGGTAATGACAGAAAATGTAGACTGATTTACTCTTTTGTTTATTGTGCAACAGTTTGTATAGTGTGCACCATGATTTACTATTTTTGCCTTCGACTGTTTGTAGAGCGTTTAAGACCGTCAGATGGAATTGAAAATTTTGGTACCCCAGAGTCAAATTGGATTAATCCAGCGCTTCCTGGTATGTTCTCGAAACTTAACATCACTAGCATTGATGCACGTGCGACACGCACGTATTTAAAAACATTCAAAACCGTCCGCTATATGGCGAACATCATAAGTAAAGCATGAACACACTTGTTTAGCAGGTAGCAGCCACTTTTTGTGCTTATTTCTCTCCTTTTCACCTGCTAGAATTGCTTTACAACATACCCATACTTTTGCACCACGATATAATGGAGCACTGATGTATATTGGAATAATTAGGTAAAGAAACAGAGAAATAGATGAAATATATCTGTTTATGGCACTGTATGCTTGTGAAGGGTCCCCTCGATCCCTGTTGGGTTAGCATCTTTGTAAAATGCATCTAAAGTGCACCACTCAAGCCATCAGCTTGCCAACTCACATTCCCGAAGCAAATATTGAAAACAGTTGGCCTTGGCGTAGCCTGAACTCAACTGATCATTTGTTGTGCATGGCATGGCTGCCCATCATTTGGTACGCATCCTATATAGCATTGCAGCAGTAGTGGAATGAATTATGTGGCCTAAACTCCAGATGAGGAATATTTGTCTCACCACAATAGTAATACAGCATCACGGCAACAATTGCTAAACATGCTGTGACATGGTGGAAACAAATGATTTCCCATCACACAGGCCAAGAACTGATGGCGAAAAACAGACTAACAATGATGCAAGCGAGTTTATGTCCCTAAAACAGATCCCTTATATTTTTTACCAAATCAACAAAAAATACAAAATGTGCATCCCAAATGTCTAGAAGAATATATATATATATATATAAGGGAAACATGTCACCACGTATCATTTGTCTCCCAATAGGCTCTCTCTCTAGGCTCTGAGCGGAAGCCCCGCGCACCCCCGCCGGCGGCCACTCCGGCCCCGGCGTCCACCCACCAAAAGCGCCGGCGGCCATTCCGGCCCCCGGCGGCCACCCCCTTTCCGCATCCTCGGATCTGGTGGGAGCCTTACGCGCACCAGCGTTTCTCCCTCAGACCCCGTACATCCAGATCTAGCCCTGTAGAATGGAAGACGCCGACGGTTGTCGGCCGGAGGATGGGACTCCCCCCTTTGGCGGCCGCGGCCGTCGCCGCTGCTGCCGCGGCTGCTGGCCAGGCTTCCTCCTCGCGGCGCCCAGGGACGCCGGGCGCGGGTGGATCCCTGGAGCCCGCTGGCAGCCCCTTTCGACCTCGGCTCGGGAACTCCGGATTGGCTCCGGTTCAGTTGCTCCTCGGGATCGTCTCTGCGGTCCTTGGACTCTCCGCCGCTCTCCCCTGAGGCGGAGGCGGAAGCTCGTCGTCGCGGGAAGCGGGTCGTCGTCGACACCTCCCCCACCCCGCCCCCGGCGCGTGATGCGGCCCCGCGTGGGGGATTTATGGCCGATGCGCGCCGGTCGCATCCGGATCCCCCACCTGCTCCGGATCCGGTGCGTGGCCCGGCCATGCGCGGTGGATTCATGGCTGACGCCCGCCGGTCGCACCCGGTATCCCTTAACCGACACGTCGCCTCGGTGGTCGTCGCCCCTTCCATCCATGGTGTCGCTCCTCAGGATGCCGAGGAGGATTGGACTGAGGTCCGTCGTCGTCGCTGGCGTCGCCAGGCTGCTCCGCCTCGTCAACCTCGGCCCGTTCCAGCGAATCTCGTGGGCAAGTGTTTCAATTGCCTCGCCACCGACCATGTCGCGGCCGTCTGCAAGTTCCCCTCTCGTTGCCTACGCTGCCTGAGGGAAGGACACCAGGCTCGCCATTGCAAGCGCGAGCGGTCGCCTGCACGTCGGCGTACGCCGCTTAATCGCTTATCTTCCAGGCAGGCGGCCTGGGTTGCTGCAGCTACCAATGTTGTGGCGGCCAACAGGAATGTGGAGAAGTCCCCTGCCGACACTTGCTCTGGCCGATCGCAATCTACCGGTACATCTCCTTCTCCCCCGCCGGCGTGTGCGCCATCCCCGGAGGGGGGGGGGGTTCTCGGCCCCCACCGCCGCCGTCGCCTCCGCCATCTCCGCGTGATCCGGGTGACCCATCACGCCGGCCTTCTAAGGAAATCTGCATCGTCCCCAGGTCGCGCCAGATTGAGGAATCTGAGGCCTTGCTCTCTTCGCGCGCCTTGGTCGCTCTCGTCGGAGGCACCCGTCCGGACGTCTCGCCTGAACAGCTCTCCAATGTACTCGTCGGCTTGCACGGACTCGCTCCGGGGGCTTTCTCTGTTCATCGCTATGCGCCAGAGGACTTCTTGGTGGAATTCAGTGATGCTGCGGATGCCCACCGTATACTACATGCGCCACACCCGCCTGCTGCCCCTTTTCACCTATCCTGGAAGAGATGGCGCAGGCAATCCATGGGAAGTTTTGCTTCTCTTCGCTTCCGAGTGCTAATCAAGTTCACTGGCATCCCCGGGCACGCGAGAAATGTTAACACAGCACAGATTATTCTTGGTACTTCCTGCGCACAGCTTGTTGAAGCACCTGCCCATATTGCTGGTACTGATCGAAAGTCATTCTTTGTTGCGGGCTGGTGCATTCACCCTGACCTCATACCAGTTCAGAAAATGATGTTTATTCCAGAGCCTGATGAGCCCTATGTTGAGCGTGGCTTGTTCCTGCAGCCCCATGAGATTATGCATACTAAGCAAGACGGCCTGTGGTATCGGGTTGATGTCGCTGTTCTGGAAGTCCAGGATTGGTCTGAAAACTCCTCTGATGATGGCACGCCACCAGACAATCGTGATAGTTCTGATGAGGAGGATTACCCAGGATTCTCACAGAGATCCCGTTCCAACCCATGGCCCAAAAGGTTCAGGTTTCGCTCCGATGGTGAATCTAGTGCTGGAGGCGGCCCTGCTTTAGGACCTGGATGGGGTGCACCTTTCATAGCTGGTGCCTCAATGTCTTCTGGTTGCTCCCTGACTCTCCCATGTAAGTTTCGGAAATTGAAAACGTCGATGGCGGGAGGGGGGCCTCCCCCCCCTCTGCAGGGGATTCTGGTGATGAAGCCCGGGCGCGAGGCTCAGTGTCTCGGATTGATCCTTGTATGGACGTCCTAAGATGCGTCAATTTGGAGTCGTCAATGGACCCCATGCTGACGGAATGTATGCAGCGGCCCTCAGGTTCGGATGTCCAGAATTCTGCTGGTGTGCGGGACGCCAGCTCACCTGTACATAGTCGTGAGGTGTTCAGTGAGGTCCCGGCCACTCCTCTAGCGCCCGGCCCACTGTTCATGGCTGGGACATCTGGAGTCGCAAGTCCGGTCTTGGAGGGGGTCCACTTTGATGGCGTCTCCCCTCCTGGCCCGATGGGAGACCATTCTGTGCATGCGAATGTTACTACCACACGTGGTTCTCTCCCCTCTCTGTCGCTTGAGTTCCTGGAGGCGGACTCTCCTGCTCGGTCGGCTGCCCACGCGCTACTGGTGGCAGTGACCAAGCCCCTTCAGCCGTCTGCGCTGGACGCCTCGCCGACTAAAAGAAGAAAGCGTCCATCCCAACAAGAAAGACTGTGGTCCGTCGTAGCGCACGACTGGCCACTAAAAGCCGGTACCGTGCGTCCAAACCGGAGGTTCAGGCTCAAAATGTCCTTATGCGCAGCCTGGGCATCACTTCGGATACCCGCCCACCAGATGCCACCGCCTTCCAGGAATTCCTGGATCTTTTCTCCCGCCCGCTCTCCTCAGCACAAACGAGAGCTCTCAAGCTGCTGTTCCCGATGAGCGCACCGTCCATCGCGGTGTTGGAGGGGATCAGGAATGCTGATCGTTGTTGTGTTCGCTTGCTCTGTCGCAAATGGGTGTAGCATGAGTAATGAAAACTTTCTAATCTGGAACGTCCGTGGGTTGAATAGTAGAACCCACCGAAATGCTGTCCGCGAACTTGTAAACCAGGAGCGTGCATCCTTGGTGTCGCTACAGGAGACGAAACTCTCTGTTTGTACTGATGAACTAATCAATGAAATGCTAGGATCTGGTTTCGACTATTTCTTCCTCCCTTCCCGTGGAGCCTCAGGGGGTATTATTTTCGCCTGGAAAACTGATTCATGGGTGGTAACAAATCACACCAGTCGCGAACACTCCCTGACCGCTAAGGTTACACTTGTCGCTGGGGGCCAATCCTGGTGGATTACCTCTGTTTATGGCCCTCACCTGGAGATGGATAAAGTGGCCTTTCTGCAAGAACTTCGAGACATAAAGAGTTCATGCTTGGAGGATTGGATGGTTTGTGGGGATTTTAACCTCATATATAGGGCGGCTGACAAAAACAATGGGCTACTGAACAGACGTATGATGGGCCGTTTTCGTCGATTCTTAGATGACAGTGAGCTCAAAGAAATTCACTTGCATGGTCGCTTATATACTTGGAGTAATGAACGCGATGATCCAACTCTTGAACGGATTGATCGTGTGTTCATCAACGATGGCTGGGATGATCTCTTTCCCGATCATAAGCTACGGGCACTTTCATCAAATTACTCCGATCATGCCCCCTTACTTCTGCACACCAACAACGTTTTCATGCCTGCCAAACGCTTTCACTTCGAAAACATTTGGCTCAAGATGGATGGCTTCCTTGACGTGGTAAGAAATGCCTGGGAGCAACCTACTCCTCATGCTGATTCGTTCCGTACCCTGGACATCAAGTTTCGGAACGTAGCGAGGGAGCTCCGACGTTGGAGTGCAACTCACGTGGGGAGTGTGAGGCTGCAGTTGGCCATTGCTAAAGAGCTGGTGCTGCGCCTTGATGTTGCCCAGGAGTGCCGCCCATTATCTTCGGATGAATTGTGGTTGCACAAGGACATGAAACTCAAATGTTTAGGATTGGCCTCACTCCAGCGATCCATCCTGAGGCAGCGCTCTCGCATCTGTTTTCTTTCGGAAGGTGATGCGAACACCCGTTTATTTCATCTTCAAGCATGCCACCGCAAGCGGAAAAATCACATTGACATACTTGCTTTGCCGGGATCGGATTTAGTCGTTGTTCATGAGGACGCCAAAGCTGATATTGTGTATCAGCACTTCCATTCCATCTTTGGTCAACAGTGTAGTCGTTCAGTGTCTCTCGACCTTCAACATTTACAGCTGCCATCCATTGACTTAAATCACCTAGATATATGCTTTTCGGAGGAGGAAGTATGGCAGGCTGTGATGGATATGTCTCCAAACAAGGCGCCCGGGCCAGACGGATTTACTGGAGCATTTTATCGGGCAGCATGGCCAATTATCAAATCAGATATTCTTAATGCCTTTCATGCTCTGTGGTCCTTGGATGGTCGCAGCTTCCACTTGGTCAACCAAGCCTATGCAATTCTGCTCAAAAAGAGAGATGTTGCCAAAGAGGTATCTGATTTTCGGCCGATTAGTCTCGTTCACAGCTTCTCCAAGTTGATAACAAAAGGTCCTGGCACGTCGGCTCGCTACAAAAATGGATCTTCTGGTGCAACCAAATCAGAGTGCTTTCATCAAGGGACGACTGCTACATGACAATTTCAGAACTGTCCATCTCTCGGCAAAATTGTTGCACAATGAAAAAAGGCCGAGTGCGATGTTGAAACTCGATATTGCCAAAGCATTTGACACAGTGAATTGGGCTTTCCTTCTTGACGTCCTCAAGCATATGGGTTTCTCGAGACGTTGGCTGAACTGGATCAGCATCATCCTTTCCACTGCAAGCACAAAGGTTCTTCTGAATGGAAGGCCGGGGCATCGGATCTGTCACGCCAAGGGGCTTCGCCAGGGAGATCCTCTGTCACCACTTCTTTTCGTTCTGGCCATGGAACCTTTGAACGCTCTCATCAGGCTTGCTGACACCACAGGCCTGTTAAACCAACTCAGCCCCAAGATCAAATATCGCACTGCTCTATACGCTGATGATGTTGTTGTGTTCCTCGCCCCTGTGCAGCGACCTGATTGTCATGAGGGTCATTCTCTACATCTTTGCTGCAACTTCGGGCCTGCACACCAACATCCAAAAATGCCAGATCACTCCCATTCACTGTGACCTAAACCAAACGGTGACGCTGCTCACCCATTTCCCGAGTCGCCTGGCACCTTTCCCTTGCAAATACCTCGGCATACCTTTATCCATTTACAAGCTTGGGAAAGCAGAGGTTCAACCATTAATTGATAGTGTCGCGGACAGGCTTCCCTGCTGGAAGGCAAACCTACTAACTAGAGAGGGCCGAAAGATCCTAACCACTGTCACTCTGTCTGCTTTATCAACTCACACTGCCATTGCCCTCAACATCTCACCTTGGGCAATATCCTGCATTGATAAGCGCCGGAGGGCTTTCCTTTGGAAAGGAACTGATTCGATCTCTGGTGGCCACTGCTTAGTCGCTTGGCCCAAAGTGTGCAGACCCCCGGAGCTGGGAGGACTGGGAATTCCTGACCTCTCACTGGTTGGCATTGCGCTACGCTTAAGATGGGAATGGCTTCGTCGAACTGACCCTACCCGTTCTTGGTCACTACTACCGTCGCCCACTGAACCCATGGTTCAGGCCATGTTCAATTCCTCTGTCACCGTGGTGGTTGGGAATGGACACGACGCCCTGTTCTGGGAAGACAAGTGGATCAATGGCAAATCCATTGCTGACATTGCTCCATGCCTTCACCAAGCTGTGAGTGTCCGAATCAGAAGACGCCGCACAGTTCAGACTGCCGTTCTCGATGACCGTTGGGTTCAAGATATCAGAGGGGCTCTCACGGTTCAGGTTATTCTGCAGTTCTTAATGATCACGGGAATTCTTGATAATCTGCAGCTGAATGAGGAAAATCCGGATCGTTTCGTGTGGCGCTGGACTGCAAATGGTATCTATTCTGCTTCGTCTGCCTACCATTCTTTCTTCATTGGGCAAACCACCGTGCTTGGTGCTCCAGTGTGGCACAAGACGCGTGCCCCTGGGCGGGCGAAATTTTTCACCTGGCTTGCCCTCCATGATCGCTGCTGGACCGCGGATCGTCGTCGTCGCCATCATCTGCAACCGACGGCTGAATGTGCTTTATGTGACTAGGAAGATGAGACCATTGGCCACCTGTTGCTGGGCTGCTCGTTTAGCCGTGAAGTTTGGTTCCGGCTCCTGCGGCCTTGGGGTTTAACAACTCTAACACCTGATGCCGACAGCTCCTCCCTGGGCCACTGGTGGACTTCCTCCAGACGTAGGGTCATCAAGGAAAGCAGAAGCACGTTCGACACGCTGGTTATCCTCATCTCGTGGATGCTGTGGAAAGAACGTAATGCTAGAACGTTTGAGAACAAACTGCTTCAGCCGTCAGCTCTTGCGTCCAAAATTATGGAGGAAGGTAGGCTCTGGAACATGGCAGGTTACAACACCTTAAGTGTGTTATTCCAGGGCGTTTCAGCTAGTCGCGAAATTGGTGTGATGTAAATCTGTGTTTTTCCTTTGCTTATGCTTATGCTAACCGGCGCTGTTCGGCTAAGCTGTCGTGTAAACAACTTTGCTTTCCTCTTAATGAAATACGCGTCCAGGCGCGTTCTCGAAAAAAAAAATTGTCTCCCAATTAAATATTTCAATCGCATAGCCTGGCTGAAATTCGGAATAGCTTCACACGCTCAAGTTTGCTAATCGATTCTGTTAGACAAATCAAGTTGCTTTGAAAGTCATGTGCAGCTAGCCAGAACTGAAATAATAAAAATCATGAACTATTAACTGCACAAAACAATATGCTAGCAAAATGGTATTAACTGCACAGGACACACCTAATCTGGAATCAGTATTAAGTAAAATCTATCTAATAAATACTCCTTATCTGATCTACACGCCGCAAGGGAATTTGGGGTCAGGGATTGCGAACTCATACTCGTGGCATACGACTGATGTTCCCTACGGCATCGGCGCATGCGAGGAAGCCGGACTCTTCCTCACGCGGCCCGTTGAGACATACCCAACTCATCCTCGCGGCGTGTCCTGCCGTCTTGACCTCACCGGTCTCGACGCAGTTGCCGCTTTCGCCGTGCGAGCGTTTGAGCCGTGAGTAACCCTTGGGCCTTGGCCCGTTGCCTTCCTGCGCTGATGGGTAGGGCAAGTTCACGTGCGTTGAGGGAGCGCAGTGTGTATCAGAGTATGGACGGAAGGGGCGAGCAGCGCGGCGTGGATGGAAGGTGCGTGATTGACGCATTTGGTAGTGGTAGGAAAGGCGAGCGATTTACGGGAGGCGGATCAAGGCATTTCACCAGACTGTTTCAACTTAGCTGTTCGTTTTCGTGCATACCGTGAATACAAACAAATGAGATATTGGAAAAATGAGATCTCCAAGCATTACATGGATCTACGTTTCTGTGTAAGTTTCCATATTGATTTCATTATTCAATGTACAAGTAAACTAATAGTCACAGTAGCATGCAACTAATTATGGATTTGATGCAGACAATGTGTGAATTTGGACGCGGTTCCAAATACCGTACAAATCATAGTATCAACAAATACGCTGAAGCTATAGGCAAATGGGGAATCATGGACTACGATATCTCACGCTGCAGCTTCGTAAGGCCACTATCCCTTTGTTACATTTGACATATCCATGTTTCTTAATATAACATATTGCTTGTTGCAGTTCCTCTTGCCATGGGCGAATCGTACCCACTACATGCTCTATGTGTTCAATAGCCAAACAAAAACAGTAACAATGGTTGACTCGAGACCGGTTCCAAAAAAATATGAAGATAATCCATTCAAAGCCTATGGCCGTGCTATCGTGCACTTTTCTGTAAAGTATATGTTTGCAATGATGGAAAATATCCAAAGCTGGAACCATGATATCTATGATTGGCCTTTCAAGCGTGCAGAGCAAATTGCAAATGACATAGATGGGTACGTACGTAATTAGTGTACTTACGTACACTTGTATTCGAAATTACGTTTCATATGAATAGTTTATTTGTCAACATGCCATGTTGCAGGTATTCAAGTGGCTTCCTTATTCTACAGTACATGTCTGCAATGTGCAACAATAGAAGGACGCCAATAATTACTGTGAGTTTTTTACTTTTCATTTAATATGAGAGGTTTAAGATTTTCCAAATACTTACATTGTAATTTATCTATACGATAGGATGGCCAATTAATGCGACGAGATTTCGTGATCGATGTATTGGCGTCTGAAGCTAACGCCTACAAGCCATTATTACCGTCTGATATAAAGAAATATCTTAGCCAGATAAAAGGCTATGAAATTAAATAAAGTTCATTGAATTATTACTACTTTAAGTTTTGTTTGAACTATTTTAAATAACCAGTGATTTGTTAGAATTGTATTAAACATTTTGTGTTTGTTACTGAATTATAAAATATGAATGTATCCTTCCTATCTTGCCACGTATATTTGGTGCTCAAGGTAAACATTATTTTTCCTTTATTAAAATTTAGCACTTCTATTTTTTGTATTTCTCCCGTAGCAACGCACGGGCACGATCCTAGTTAAGAGTTTAAAACCTAGATGACACGTACCGGAACAATTTTAGAGACCACCGGTGTACTTTTTTTTCGCAGGCTCACATGCCTGCTCAAACTTCTCAACGACCCAAGCTAAACCCAAGATTAGCTTGCTTTGTTGAACCAAGCCGAGCCGTCTTGGCCGTTTCGGCGTTTCCACCCCTATCCAGGACTGGCCGGGCCCATCTAAACCGGCCTCTTATTCGTTGGGACCCACTCCTTGCGCATTATACCCTCACCCCTCAGGTCAGGGGGCCATCATCCTCTGCGGCCTGTTTTGGATCTTGTGATTCGATCAAAACCGGTGGCTCTGAACTATGGCGTTGTTTAGATTGGTTGAATTCGATCGAATTCAATGATTGAAGGTGCATTAGAAATTGAAAAAGTATAAAGAGGACACGTAGTTCAATGCGTTGCTTTTGATTGAATTGGTGCTCTTTTCACCGATCTAAACAGGGCCTGTGATATTCGCGTATTGGTCCTATCCACCTAAGAGCAAGTATAATAAACGGCGAAGAGCCGACTAAATTCGACGTGGAAGAGAGAGAAAGGAGGAGAGAGAAGGAAGCGAGCGAGTCGTGAGACGCCGGCTTGAAGCGGGCTGAGACGCGCGCGGTGTGCTCCCATTCGCTGCTCTGCTGCTGCGCTTGCTCCGCATTGGCCGAATGTGCTGCTGCAAAGCTGAGTTGCCGCTGTCGCATTAATTGGAATGCCACGCTGGAGCTCATTTCGCCGGCGAGCGGGCTGCCTAGGGCAGGCTCAACGCAAGTACTAGACATGGTAGCCCCAGAAAAAAAGTGGCCAGACACGTAAGAGCATGGTTAATAAGCTTGTCTAGTAGCCAAGCCACATCATTTACCTACATACATAGGAGACAACCAGTACAGCGGTTAGTCTCATCACGAATTCCAAAAAATAGTTTTTTTACTTGCATAGGGCCCACCACGTTCTTCTCCATCCTCATTTCCCGGCTGCGGCTCAGAACTTTTTTCTCCATCGTGACGCGTGGCTCGCTCTGTCGTGCGGTCTCACAAATCGATCGGCGCCCATGCACGCGACAAGCTGAGTCTCTCTGCTAGTTTCTCTCTCCAACACGTCGGATTTCTCTTACGTGGCTGGGCGAATCGACAAGCGAACGTGGATTATTGTACGTGCTAGGGATACGAAGCCAACGATGCCGGGCACCTGTCACACACGGCAAAAGAAGCAGAACTGCTTCTGCTCTGTCAGTAAGATTCTCCTGCTTTTTACTGCGCTGTAGCTCTCTCCACCACATATTTTGTATGATCCATGCATGTCTGTCAGTAGGTCTTGCATTTTTTGTCCACAACGCACGCCACAACGAATGCTTCTGCTCTCCGTCAGACCAAGCACCGGGGACTTCTGCAAGCAGCTCTGCTCATCTGCGGAGCCACCGTTCGAGCTGACATGGAGGTGTGAACTTGACGTGGAGGCTGAAGCCACCGGCCACAGTGGAGCGTTGGGCTTGGCCCTAGCCCTGCTCTAACCATTCATTGGACCGATCGATCTGCTGGATGCAGAGTCAAAAAGAAAAGGGATATGCTGGATGCTCGCGTCGGACCAGACGCACACATACCGAGCAGAATGCTTGCGTATGAGCCACTTTAGCTTATACCTTGTCGATAGTAGTTACAGACTTATCACCTACTGTTTATATATTAGCCATCGCTACATTATTCCGTCAGTTCAACAATGAATCCAATTAGTCGCCTTCACGCACGCTAGTTATTTCAGAAACAACAAGAGCACGCCCCTTTCGTATCGTACAGTAGTATACCCAGACGAACACAAATCATGCGGCGGTGGAAAGAGATACAGATGTGTCGGCGCACGACGATTGAGTTGAGGCATCAGCATGATTTGCTGCGGAACTCTGAGGTATCTTCGGGATTCTGCATGACGGCAACGGCTTCGACATCCCTGCAGTAGGGGGTCGACGACTGGAACTCTGAACCTTGAGCAACTCCTGCAGACTTAAATCCAAGCCAATCCAGGCACGTAGGTATTGAGCTAGTGGTACTTATATTCTAGTAGGAAATCCAAATCCATATACGTGTGTCTTTGATGACTCAAATACATACATGAACCAACATGTAATCTATGTATGTGCATACCATTTCTGAAGTAGCATGAACTAGCAAACGCTCTTCGATGCCCGATCCCTTTCGGCGTCAGTGTATGCAGCGTCCTCCCTCGAACGTCCACCCGATCTTCCCCATCCGGCGCTCCCACAGCGGGTGCGCCATGTATCGCTTCCAGTCCACGATCACCCGCCTCAGGTCGAACAGCTTGTTCTCCAGCCCGATGCAGCAGGTCATGTGCACGGTGGCGATCCGGTTCAGGTCCCGCCCCAGCTGGCAGAACCCGCTGACGTCGGCGGAGTCGATGAACCGGATCCGCACGCCGAGCTCGCCGGCGAGCTCGCGCTTGATCTCGTTGAACACGAACTGGTCGTGGTTCTCCGGGAACCGCCGCCGCGCCGCGTGCCAGTAGGCCATGGCGCGCGCGTTCCGGGGCGTCGACTTGAAGTAGATGAAGCCCGTGTTGGGGAAGTTGCCCAGGTCGTCCAAGTCGCCGAAGTAGAAGTCGCTCGACGTCGTGATGTCCGCCGCCGCCGTGATGTGCACCAGCGGGTTCCGGAACCACGCCACGTCAACGTCCTGCACCACACGACGGGCGAAATTGCATCAGTCAACGCCTCGTAGAATCGTGCGAGCGAGCTTCCCATCGTTGAGTACTAGGTAGTCGTGCGAACAGGAATGGAAGAACATGCTCAGAAAAAAAGGGGAAAAAACTGTATAGGGATGAACTATCAGACTAGGGATGGATGGGGCCTCATCGATCGCGATGGAAATAAAATTGTTTTGTTGTCTACGTGCCGTGAAGAGGAGGTTGTAGCCGAGCTCGAGGACGCGCTGCTGCAGCTTGAGCTTGCTCCAGACGAGGTCGAGGTAGTCCTTGGTCATGTAGCTCTTGGCGCCGGAGAGGTCCAGGCCTTCCTTCTCCGGCCGGAGGAGGTGGCAGTGCGGGTGCACGGCCTGGCACCGCCGGAACGCGCCGTCGTCCATGGCCACCACCACGATGTGCTTGACGAAGTGCGACACGTTCTCGCCCACGCGGAAGCTCTCCAGGAACGAGTCCAGCAGCGACCCCGGCGCCGCCCACGCCTCGTTCACCGACGTCATGATCACCGTCCGGTCCTCCATCGCCGCTCGCCGCAGCATCCGCGCAAATTCCGCCTCGTCATCGGTCTGCAAGCAGAGATGCAGAATCACATCACCAATTAATGGATTTGCATATATAATAAGCTCTGCTCCCGGGCGAAAGAACGAGTAAGCAGTGTGCATTACCTCATAAGACAGAGCCGGGGCCGGAGGAGCTGCTACTCCGGCGTGTTGCTCTGCTCCGACCGTGCCATTTGCCCGTGGAGTACTGCAACGCACGCTAGGCGAGCTAGGCACCTCCCCTCTTCTCTGAGGGCCGGTCTCCAGTGCGGGCCACGCGGGCCTCGTCGTCGCCGTGAGGAAGAAGAGGAGCAGCGCGGTGGCCGAGGCCGCCCCGAGGAGGAAGACGACCACCGGTGACAGAGAGGAGCGGATCTTGGAGGTCGCCATTCCTGCTGCAAGCCAAATAATGCTACTACTCGTACACTCGAGTTAATATGCGATGTGCATCGTGCATCCGTTGCGAGATTGTTGACTTTTCAGGAATCATTCGACCTGTCTCTGTCTGGTGTCACTACTTGTGCCAAACGCAGAGATATAAGGGGTGTTCAATTCCTCCAAAAATTTCTTACCAAAATTTTTTCTAAGGGAATCTTACATGCATGGAGTAGTAAACGTGTGTTAATGACAAAACTCATTCCATAACCCCAGGTAACTTTTCGAGACGAATCTAATGAGCCTAATTAGGCCATGATTTGCAACAGTGATGCTACAGTAACCATCCACTAAACATCCACTAATCATGGATTAATTACTATCATTAGATTCGTCTCGCGATTTTCAGGCGAGATCTATAATTAGTTTTATTATTAGTCTACATTTAGTACTCCTAAATGATAAGATTCTCTTGCAAAATTTTTTCACCCAATTGAACACTCGCATATTCTGGGACCTTTGTACTTATTATCAATGGATCCTAGGTCCAGTTTGATACATACATCTTTTGGAAGAAGAGTTTGATATAATACATGGCTCCATCATTATTAGATCGACATGATATGGGATCCACTTCTATAGCTGCTGAATATTCGGACACCAAATTGCAAGGTTATTGGATATTACTATGCTAAGAATTCATATACAACAAATGATCAAATAATTATTAGCATCGTAATAATTTATTCGAAACAGAAGTAAGTTCCACTAGACGAGCTCTCCCCTATTCTCTGACGGCCGGTCTCCAGCGCGGGCCTCGCCGTCGCTGTGCAATTATTATGAAGCACCAGTTTGAGTAATAGTGTAGGAGTAATACAGTACATAATTCCATCATCGTGGGTTGGTATGGGATCCATTTCTGTAGGCTGTAGCTTCGCTGTGCAATTATTATGAAGCACCAGTTTGAGTAATAGTGTAGGAGTAATACATAACTCCATCATTGTGGGTTGGTATGGGATCCATTTCTGTAGGCTGTAGCTGCTGAATCGTCTGCAACTGAGACTACAATATGCCACGAATATTCAGACCCCCAAATTGCAGGGCTTGGGTATTTATCTATGCCAACAATCCATATAGAACAAAAGATCAAACAACTAAGCTATCGGGTTACATGCACCGACTAATTTAACACACGATACCCGTCGCTACTAGGGAAGCATCATCTAGGCTCTAGCTGCTGCAGGAGAATCTTGATGCCACGTCCCACGATGCGAGTGACGCTGGCCCTGCTATGTTCGCCATCGTTAACATGATTAGAGCAACTTCAACAATGTCCTTTAAATAAACTCTCTATTTTTATAAGTAGGGTTGTCTGTATTTTCTAAAGATTTAATTTTACTATCAACTCTACTAATATTCACTAAACAAACCTCTATTTTTCGATGCGCTACCTATATGTTTCTACTTTTAGAATACATGGCTCCCTAGGGACTGAGGTTTAGGCTGCAGGAGTGGATTTGGAGGACTCCTAATAATAGAGGACCAAGTTGAAGGACCAAAAAAGAGACCAGAGAGGGATCGGGGGCGCGCGGGGGGAGGGGGGGGGGTGGGTTTCAATGGGAGCTTCTAGAAAATTCTTGCAAAACCGGCCAAAGCTCCAAAACTCAACCAAGTTTCTCTTTTCTAGCAATCTCAAGTTCACTTAGATATGG
Organism: Alloteropsis semialata; assembly: GCA_004135705.1. Lineage (NCBI taxonomy): Eukaryota > Viridiplantae > Streptophyta > Magnoliopsida > Poales > Poaceae > Alloteropsis > Alloteropsis semialata. Next base: position 4,327,843 of record CM014274.1, read on the forward strand.
AGAAACTAATGAACTTAGTAAACTTAGAGCATCTCCAAGAGACTCTATTTTTGACTCTCTATTTGACTATCTATTTGCTTCTCCATAAAATTCCACTCCATATTGAGCATCTCACTCCAACAGACTCTTTATTTCCCACTCTCTAACTCTCTCTCCACACACTGACGCGTCGGTCTTACGCGTCATCCCACACTTGGCAAGCCAGTCTGGCTAGCCAGACTGGCTAACCAAATTTGGCCAGCGAAGGAGCCAATTTGGAGAGCCAGATGGCTTGGCGAGTTGGATGGCTAGTCTGTTGGAAAGCTATTTTGGTGTTGAGTAGCCAAAATTTGGCTTGGCAAACCATTTGGCTAGTCTGTTGGAGATGCTCTTACTAGGAACCATCAGAGCAACCACGGAAGCAAAACGACAAAAATCTAATCTGCAGCAAAAACCGAGTTTATTGTTACAAATACTGGTTTGCCAAACCGGTGGAACCAGTTTTTAAGTATTGTAGCATGAGGTCTCCAAAACCAGTTAAATCGGTTTCTCAAATACTAAAAGTTTCAAAATTTTTAGAACTTTGTATATGTTTTACTTTGTTTTGATGAGATTATTTGAAGGCATGGCGCTTTGAACCAAGGGGTGGGAAGAGTAAGCGCAAGAAGGGTGCGGGGGTGGGGCCGACGGAACAGCAAAGGCAAAAGTCACACAAAAAACTCTCCTTTTATTCGTTTTAGGAGTATATAGATAAGACAAATACACCTTAGGGCAAGTACATTGGTGTCGTCTAATAGGCGGTCTTATGCAGTGACACGTAATTTTGAGACGGCTTAACAGACAACTTGTACAATAGGTTGTCTTATAAGTTGTCTTATGGTAATTAATAATTTCTTAATTTATGGATATAAAATAATTAATTATGAGTTGCATGGCAACAACAACTCGTACAATGGTGATTGAGTGGTCTCATAGTCCTAAATTTTAGCTTTAAGGTGATTGCTTCGCGAAACAACCGTCTCATTCTTTCACCATACTCTCTTTCTTCCACATCATCAAAAATCCAACATGGAACTACATGAGACAACCTATGAGACCATCTACATGTAGCAATGTACTTGCCCTTAGCAAAAAATGTAAATAAAATACTACTGTTCATCAATTAAATAGGTGTGATGGAGCCGATAGTGTTTTTGTCTGGCTTTTGAGATTCATGGCGGAGTTTGACCAGGGTGGAGCTACGTAAATGATTTTCTCAGGGACGAAGCCCCATTATGTCAATTTAGGGATGAACACAATGCTTTGTTAAGAAAATGTAAAATTTTATCAGGGTCAACTGACCCGGATAAAAGACCCTAGATCCCCGTTGATTTTTTTTCCTTATACTATCCATACGGGTCAACATGGGCTTCGAGGTTGTCAACCGAGAGCTCACTTGAGATAGCGTGGCAAAGCTAGCTCTAGCAAGAACTCAGAGCCGTCTATACTGTAACTATAAGTGTAGGGCAACATGTAACTATATAAGCGGCCGCTTGTACATGAGGACTCACGGATCTCTCGACCGGTTCTTCTTATCCGGCGTACCGCACTTTGTAGGATCCTTCCACATAAAAATGCGGCTCTTCTTCTCCTGCGGCGTCAGGCCGGTGTAGTTCCTCCACTGGCCGAGCACTTCCCTCAGGTCGTACAGCTTGTTACTGAGCCCGAAGCAGCAGTTGGCGTGCATCGTGCACGCCGCGCCCATGTCGCTGTGGTAGATCCGGCAGAAGCCGCCGAAGCGCGCCGTGTCGAGGAACCGGATGCGCACCCCCAGGTCGCCGGCGAGCTCGTGCTTGATCTCGTTGAAGATGGCCTGCTCGTGGTTGGGCGGGAACCTCGCCCGCGCCGCCCGCCACCGCCGCAGCATCTCGACGGTCCGGTTCCTCGCCCTGACATAGTAGAAGCCGGTGTTGGGCAAGCTGTCGAGGCTGCTGGCGTCGCCGTCGAATATGTCGCTCGACGTTGTCATGTCGGCGAACACGCTGATGTGCCAGAACGGGTTGCGGAACCACACGATGTCCACGTCCTGCACATGCAGATCGATCGATATCTCAGCGCGCTGTTCAGAGTTCAGACACCATCGGATCAGAAGCTAACTGAATGCTTAGCCATTTCAGATTTGGTCGTTGATGACTCGTAGTCGTACCGTGAAGAGGAAGTTGTAGCCGAGCTCGAGGACGCGCTGCTGCAGCGAGAGCTTGGTCCAGACCAGCTCCACGTAGGCCTCGCTCATGAACTTGTTCGCCGAGCTGAGGTTCATGGACTTGACCTCAAGGAGGTAGCAGTGAGGGTGCACGGCCTTGCAGTGCCTGAACGCCTCGGCGTCGACGGCGACGACAAGGACATGGTCGAGGAGGTGCTCGATACCTTCGCCGGCCCGGAAGCTCTCGCGGAACAGGTCGAGCAGCGAGTTGGGCCGCGCGAACGCTTCGTTCACCGACGTGATGATCACCGTCCTGTCGTCCGTGGCGACCTTGGGCAGCAGCTCAGCCAAATCTGCAAATTCGGACTGAGGATCCAGGCATGCAGCAGCTCATCAATCACATAATTCGATGAGGAAATCTGGGGTGTTTTGCAACCAAAAAAAGGGAGAAGTAGTTCTTAGTATTTCTTAATGCTAGCAATTGGAAAATTGGGGGTGTTGTACACTTGCACTATCAAAGTACTATTTCAGGTGCTAAACATAGATTAATTAGCACATCACATCACAGACGACAACAGCAGACACACAGCAATAAGAAGGCTACTAGTGCAGCATGGACGTACCTCGTGGCCGCGGGAAGTTGGAGCAGCACGGCCGGGTGCGAGAGTATTGTTGCCCACATGAGCCGGCGGCGGGCCGCCAGCCATGGTCGGCAGCTGGGTCCGAGTGCTCCCCCAGCCGCCGGAGATGGTGGACAACCCCTCGCCGAGCCGGTCGGACGCGAGGAGGACGAGGAGTGCAGTGGGCAGCGCCGCGCCGACGAGGAAGGACACCACGTGCTGGCAGGCATCCTTGCCTCCAAACCCCAACGCCGCCATGCCGCAACCCTACACTTGTTCCGGCCGGCCGGCAGTTCAGGTTCAGGGCCGGAGATGGTGATAAGGTGAAGCCACTCTGGTGCTAACTGGCTAAGCTAGATCGTCACTGCCTCGCTCTGCTTGCTGATCTCGATCTCTGATTCTCTTCTCAGGGCGCGGGCTTTTCGCGATCGAGGCAACCTATAATTTAACTAGCGCGCAGTTAATGAAGGAAGGGACACACGGCACGTCGTACGTACGCTAGCTCTGGGTTGAGCACGAGGCTTGCCCGCGTGTGGATCTGATTTTTGGTGCACCGACGCGCAGCGCGACGCCATTTTTAATTCTTCCATTGGTAAGTAACCAGCGCCTCAGTCTGTTCGCTTCGCTTATCAGCCACCAGCCAGCAGTACTTTTCTCTCACAACAAATCAGCACCAGCCAGCCAGCAGTACTTTTCTCTCACAACAAATCAGCACCAGCCGCCAGCCAACCGAAAACAAGCTGATGCAGCTCTTCTGGCCCTAAAAAATAAGGAACAGCTCTTCTGGCCCTCGAGTCAACCTTGATTCGGCCGGACCGGGGATATGTGACCGACGAGGAGAGAGGAGACGACCGCCGTTCCTTGTCGACGATCGACGATGAGCCGTAGATGAGCATGGTTTTCAAGACTTCATTTGGATCCGTTTGTTTTCAATACTACTCTACCAGGTTCATACTACTATACTACTATACTAGTAGAGGCATGTGCGTGGACTCAGGGTTTACGGCAGTTTCGACGATCTATGTTCTTCCGAGTTCCGAGCCGCGGCGATGCCCTTTACCTTTCCTAGCTTCCAGACCGATGCAATGCATTGCAGACTACCTAGGTCATCATGTTATACCAGAGCTAGTAATGCTAGATAAAAGCCGAAAGTTTGTGGACAATGATTCAAATATTGATTTTGCAATTCTTTTTGGAAAAGATTTCATACCCTCAAACCATCGCAAGAGTCTGATTTTCAACCCTTCGCTATAAAACCAGACATCATATAGACCATCCAACTATCGAAACCATACAAATTTGGCCCTTCGAGTGGTTGTGACAGTGGTTTTCCATTTTCTGACAATTTTTTAAAAATTAGTTTAATTTAAATAATTAATATTTGATTCATTTTAAATGAGAAAAATATGAAACTAATACCAAAAAATTTCTAAAATATAGCATATATGTTAGTGCTATATGAAGAGTTATTTGGATCTTATAAATAATAAGCATGACTAGAAACAAAAATTAGGAGGAACAAAGAACAAATAAGATTCAACTAACTCCCAAAAGAGCACCGACGTATAGGTTACATTTTTAGAATTTTTTTTGTACTGATTTTGTATTTTTCTAATTTAAAATAAATTATTTATAAATTTCCAATTAACCAATTGTTTTAAATATTTCAGAAAAATGGAAAACCACCTTTGAAACCACTCAAAGGGCCAAATTTGCACGGTTTCGATAGTTGGATTGCCTATAGTGTCTGGTTTTGTAGTTGAAGGTTGAAAATTAAACAGTTGTTATAGTTGAAGTGTGTAAACTGGACTTTTTCCTTTTTTTAACGACTTTAACTTACTGTGCAAACATTTCTCCAATCCTGATATTTTTTTAGTTATCAGATGCCCTCAAAGTTATCCCTATACTACACAAGCCCAATTAACGGCCTACCAACATGAACGGGCCAATTGGCTTCAACTCTGGTCGCTCGCTCGGCTGCGCAGCTGCTCGCCCGCTCGTCCGTGCCGCCGGAGGGTGGGAGGTGGGAGGGAGTGGCTCGACAGCGAGGGCGCCACCGGTCGCAGACGATGGGGGGAGGGGGTTAGGGTTTCGGGTTGCTGGAGGTGGGGCCTCCAATGTTCGGCAACAATAGAGAAGAAGGGGGTGGGGTCGAAGGACCGGCGCCCGGCGGTGGCAGCGGTTCGGCCGTCGGCGCTCCTGCTTAGCCGGGAGGGCGGGGTCAGAGTGGCAGTGGACCGGTGACCGGGGACGGGGCGAGGATGGCCATCGGGTTAGGAAGGGTAGGGTGGAGCTTGCAACGGCGGGTGGTGGGTGGGCGGCACGAGCCGCCGGCAAGGGGAAGAAGAAAAGAAGACGGCGCGAATGGATCCGGGAGCTTAAAGATCTGGTCCTTACGTGACTTCCGTGAGCCACATAAGGAACACCCTACCTCACTCCACCGTCAAAAAAAAAAATGCTGCAAGCCTGCAACAGATCTACACATTGTACAAGACCAAAGTACTGTGGAAGTTAATCTTTTTTTGAAACGATTTCTTTAAATTAAAAAAATTTAAAAAATGTCAAACTTCATCTTGAAACTCTCAATTTCTAACGAGACACTCATCGATAATTTACACATTCCAACCGATTGTCTTCCAGCACCTAGCCGGGGGCGTCCACCTATTGAAAACCCCCTTCTTCCTCACCTCCGGCGTCAGCGCCGTGTAATTCCTCCACTCCGCGGCTTTATCCTTGAGGTCGAGCACCTTGTTCCCCAGCCCGATGCAGCAGTTGGCGTGTATGGTGCAGATCCTGTTCAGGTCGTTGTGGAACTCGCAAAAGCCACTGAAGTACGCTGTGTCGAGCGCCTCGATCCGGCCCTGGAGATTGCTGACCAGCTCGTGCTTGATCTTGTTGAACACCTTCTGCTCGTTACCCTTGGGGAACCGCTCCCTCGCCGCCCGCCAATACTTGATCATCTCGATGCTCCGGTTCGTCGATTTCATGTAGTAGAATCCAGTGTTGAGCTCGTTGTTCAGGGGAGCAAACGTGTCCTTGAAGTAGTCTGTCGACAAGCTCATGTCAGCGTAGACGGAGATGTGCCGGAACGGATTGCGAAACCATATCATATCGGCATCCTGCAAGCGATGATATATAAATGTGGTTATGTAATAACAAGTTGAGCTAATAAGGTGCGTGCTAATAAATGCTAGGTCAAATCATCGGGAATCTTACCGTGAAGAGGAAGTTGTAGCCGAGCTCCAGGATTCTCTGCTGGAAAGAGAGCTTGAGCCAGACAAGCTCCAGGAATTCCTTGGTCATGAACTTGTTGGCGGAGCTCAGGCTCGTCGACTTCACCTCCAGGTGGTAGCAGTGAGTGTGCACGGCCTTGCACCGGTCGAACCCGCCGGCGTCGACGGCGATGACGAGGACGTGGTTGAGGAAGCGCTCTGTGTCCTCGCCGTTCTTGAAGCTCTCGCGGTAGATGTCGAGCAGTGAGTTGGGCTGCGCCCACGCCTCGTTCACCAACGTGAGTATTACCGTCCTGTCCTCCATGGCCACTCTCGGGAGAAGCTCGGCAAGGCCCGCGAATCCGACGACCTGGAATTTAAGGCCCAATATTGGAGATTAATCGAGATTCAAGATGACGGATCTCATCAGGTAGTAGCGCAGGAAACACGTATGCAGACAAGTCTAAGATGGATGAAATTGCCGTGCGCGCATGCATGGAGTTGAATCTATGCTAGATTAATTACCTCTTGATCACGAGCAGTGTCGCCCTCCCGAGCCAAAGGGCCATCTCTGGCTGCCGGGTTCCGCTACTCCCCCAGCTCATGGAGATGCTGGACAGGCCCTCGCCGAGGCGGTCGGACGCCAGGAAGAAGAGAAAGGCCGTGGGCAGAGCCGCGCCGAGGAGGAAGGACGCCAGGTGGCTGCCCTCCTTGCCTACAAACCCCATGCCGTCTCCAAGTTGAAACCTCAACTACAACACGCTTTCTGGGCTGGCCTCTGATCCTCGCAAAAGGTCGATCAAAACGCTAGCCGGCATATATGCTCCTGTTGGGGTCTGTCTCTAGCATCTCTTATTTGACAGAGCGCTCACATAGTACTACTTCTGTCTCTTTTTTTTTTAAGCTCTTTTACAGTGGCCTATACTACTCTAAAGATGGACCGGTATAGAATAAAAAAGGACCAATATGAAAGGATCGGACGTCTCAAAATTTTTATATACTGGTGAAAACTTGACCTGTGGTATAGTGGTATAGGTGGGTAGTATAGTCTAGTATGGGTATTTAAGGAAAAAATTATAACCGACACAAATGTAATTTTTTGAAGAAATTTTATTTGCACAAATATAATATTATTAAAAATATCGTAATGGCACAACTGTAAATACTTTTTAACAATCTATGTCAAGACATCAATATGGTTCAAACCTTGGACGGAGAAAGGGGAAAAATTTCTCAATAGAAGGAAATTACTAGAATGCCCTTCTTCAATGCTCTATACTACTGAGCAGTAGTATATGGCACTGTAAAAGACATTTTTTTTTCTTTTGCGATTTTAGGTATGGGCTAGGTCAAACTATTTTTTTTTCTTATATATGTTTGATCAAAGTTGAGATAGATTGGCTGCATTGGGTAGAAAGTTAGAGTTGAATCCTTTTGGGACAGAGGGATTAGTTTCGAGTTTAAGTTCTATTAAAATAAACTAAAATGTTGGAAGCTGAAAAGGCTAGTACTTCCCTTGCAAAATCATTTTTTTCAGAGTTTATTATAGAGAGTCACAACCGTAGAGTCATTTCCCACTGCAATTGAGCTCTTCGCAGGTCGTAGAATTTTGTTTCCACGCCTCCTAACCTTTGTTGTTAGCAAATTCTCAAAAGAAAGAAAAAACCTTTGATGTTAGCAAATGAAGAATACATAATTCTCTTTTTGCATTGCATTGTCATTTTCTGAGAACTGGCCGTCGTGAACTTTTCGTCAGCCAACTAACGCGCAGTTTGTTTGCCAATAGACTTTTCGTAACATGACAACTGCGCTATTTGTTAGCCAATATTCTATTGGCAGTCGTGGACTCTCATTTATTTTTATTTATTTTTTGGAATCGTGGACTCTCAATTTTTAAGCACACGGTTTGCACGCACGCATTTGCCTAGTTCTACTCTCGCACGCACACGAACTAGTACCCAGTCAAAACCAGCTCAGCCAATGGCTCTCCTTGTCACCACCGATGTGTGCAATGGTTTGCAGCCTTCCGGTGGTGAGAAAGAGAGGATTTTCAAGGATTTGTGCTATAAAAGTAAAATTTTCTCAGCACACAAAAATCTTAGGCGATATGTTTATAGTGGAGGACTGCAAATAATCAAAAACTTTTAAGCAATATTATATTTTAATTTGTAAGTGAAGGATCTCAGGTGGGCAAGGGCGAAGCTGAGGCTTGTCATCGGGGTCAGCTAACCCCGACGATATTTGCAAAAATCAATGCCAAAGTACTGTACATAGTGCAAATGACCCCGTCCTCTCCTGCACAAGACCCCGGTGATCTTTTGGCCTGGCTTCGCCCCTGCAGGTGGGTCGAAGTCACAATATGCTAAGACCAAGCATCATATATATAGGGCAACAAAGATAATTCGGCGAAACCTAATATCGTTGAGGGGACTATATATAGATGCCTCACTATCCAGAGACACGTTATTTGTAACTAGTCTATCAACTCATGCTTCTGCACGGACCGATAATTTGAAAGACATGAGCAATAAAAAGTCATGAAAAATCCAGATCCATATATAATAGTGAAAATTATTTACCTTGCCTGCTCTCTTATTAATTAAATAGTTTTACATTACATTGCACTTGTAGATGTGTTTTTATTGAATCCTCAATTTGAGCTATGCGATTAATATGGAATTATTCTATACATGTATACATAGTCTACATGGTGACACTCATCATATAACGTTGCATGTTTATACGTTAATAAGTTGGCATTTTACATATTAAAAACATTAAAAATAGATAATTTAGAATTACCTATTGTTGTACTTTGGAACTCTTAAAGGACATATGTTGGCAATTTTGATGCAAGTTTAGAGTTTGGTTACATGTTGAGCTTGAAAAATCGTATTTTTATTATTTCCTATTTACATTTATATATGATCTACATGGTTAAATTCATCATGCATACACAAACTAAGTTAATGTATTCTATATTAACTATTGATGGAAGAAATATGTAATCAATAATCATATATTGATGTACTTTCGGATAATTTTTACAATGACATGTTGTTTTTTAGTAGCATCAAACGTAGGTCATTTAGATACAAATGTAGGTGTTACTATAAATTAATTTTATAATACCATAGGCAGGTAATTAGTTGAATATTAAGGGATTATTTTAGTTTATTTTTCATAACGGCAGATGTGGGTACTACACCTATTGATTTTGGGGGTTATTTTGGATATTTTCATAATGGCAAAAGTGGGTAATTGTTTAGTAACGTCAAACATAGGTAATTTAGATACAAATTTGGGTGTTGCTATAAATTAATTTTATGCATGGCAGGGTTGGGTAATTTACCTATAGATTAGGGGTTACTTTATGTTATTTTCATAATAGCAAAAGTGGATAACTTTTTGAAAAATATAATAGATCCAATGTGTATGATAATTAGTGTCTACAGATAGATGGTCAGATGTTTCTAATTTTTGTGAGAATTTCTAGAACTTCTCTATTTTTATAGAACGCACACCTAGGATCCTAGGTGACTTCACGTGGAGGTTTTAAAAGAAGTCTCCAGTTAGTAATAGTAAGATTTGCGTAATTAAGATACCACCCAACAATGAAGAGAGAGAGGAGGGCAAGGTGCAAATTTCATGCCGGACAGTTTCGCACCTTCATCAGTACTAGAGCATTACGCATAAGCCTCTGACCGCACCAAGACTCCATCAAAGCAGCCTATTGTCAGCATGGAGGAACACCAATAAATGGAAGATATAATCCATGCCTGAAATCGTCTCGCGATATATTGTTTATATTATTCATAAACCGTATATACTATATAGAACGTACGTGCAGGCAAGTCCCGCACAACGACGCAAAGGAAACAAAAATTGAAGGAGATATTCCCTTAGCTACGTGCTGATCTGGTGTTAGTTTAATAATACAAGTTCTTCAGCTGGTGTAAAAAAAAACATATCATCCTGCATGGCTGGAACCAGATGTTTTGGGTTTCAGTTAGATAAAGCGGAGAACGAGTCCCTCTTTCTGAATAATTAAACAAGAAAACCTGGAGCAAGAGTTAGACGTGCACTACGACGATGGGATCACATATGTGCCAGCCGCATCGCTGTCTTGGATCAACAATTAATGTCCCAACCCCCAATCTCAATATATGGTAGTATGATCGATACCGGCCGTTGCCAAGGAGATGTTATAGATAATATGTATACACAATTCATTTACAGCTTTGGAGCAGATAAAGCCACTCCGCTGGGAGAGCACACCTCTGCAGAATATAAGATTCTCCGGTGCTCAAAATATGGCGCGTGAGATTAACACGGTAGTCAGAATATAAGATTCTCCGGTGCTCAAACTATGGAGGTACTGCTAGAGATTTTGAGTTTGGTTAACTGTACCATTTGATTCATGTACAGAATGATCCAAATTTGATGGTGATGCTTGTGTTTAGTTGAGTGAATTGTATCAACTCATTCAAGATGAAATCATCCCATTTAAGTCAAATTGTTGCTAGTAGTTGAATCACTACGGGAAACCCCGTATTTGCCGAGTGCCAAACCCTTCGCCGAGTGCAAAATTTCGGGCACTCGGCAAATACGGGAGATGCCGGGTGTAGGAAACAACACACTCGGCGAACGGTTTACACTCGGCAAACACAACCTTTGCCGAGTGTCAAACCCGGAGCACACGGCAAAGACCGCTTTGCCGAGTGCCCGCAACCTGGCACTCGGCAAAGCGCAACATGGCCCACCTGCCAGGCCGCCGCCGTCGCGCGGTCCGGACGGCGGCTAACGGTCGACCTGTTTGCCGAGTGCCAGACCAAGAGCACTCGGCAAACGTCTGCCCGGCCCCACTTGTCAGGCAGCCGCCGTCACGCTGTCTGGACGGCGGCTAACGGTCGGGGGCTTTGCCGAGTGCCCTAGTGTTAGCACTCGGCAAAGATCCGTTTTGCCGAGTGTATATTATGGCACTCGGCAAATCGTGGCTCCATATTTCATGTAAATGCTTCCAATCCTTTTTTGTTGATTCAAGTATGATACAGTGTACCCTATGTTGCAATTTAGGATTTTTTTCGGCTCGTTTACTATATTCAATGATTTTGTTTCATTAAATTGAATTTTTTGTTTAATTCAAAATTTGAACTACAGGTGTTTGAAATCTTGGAACAGAGTGATTGCAAAAATGATATTCATGTTACTAACTCCTTAATTAGGCAATATCAATGAGAAATAAGTCAATTTGGCAAATGATATTTTTGAAACACGACGATGTACGTGTGGTAGGATTGTTTTTTAATTATAAAAAATTCTAATGAACTCCGAAAATCCTGAGATTTGTCGAGAGCTCATGATATCTTATGTGGAGGCTGCGGTAAAAAATATAGAAGGTTCTGCAAAAGTTGTCACATACGATGCTTGCAACCGGAACATCTCCGAAGAAGTTTCGTTGAGTTCTAATAGATCGTTCATGATTTGGACACAGAGTGACATGACAATTCGAGTTTCACTTCCAAACTTTTTGTAATGGCAATATACTACCTAAAATGTATCGTGTCAAGTTTTGGTAAATTTTCGGATCCATTTCAGATTTTATAATTTTTTTTATTACGTATATTGAAACTAAAATGATATACATGGATTTTGTTGAATAATGACATAAAATAATGGTTCTTTTGTTCTACAATGATGAGACATGCATTGTACAGTGGAGTTGACATTTTTTTTTCAATATTCGTTGCACCAAAAATCGAAATTTCCAATATTTTCAAATTTTGAAGGGGTGTTTGCCGAGTGCCCGCTGAGAGGCACTCGGCAAAGAACCTATTTGCCGAGTGTCTGGGAGTTGGCACTCGGCAAAGGCCCAGGGCCCACCAGGCGAGCACTCGGCGAAGGCCCGCCGTCAGCCGTCCGGCGCCGTCCCCGCCACGTCGGCGTGACGTCAGCAAACGTCTGCGCGCCGTCCGCCGGGCCGTTACGTGCATTTTTTGCCGAGTGTGGGCACAGGCACTCGGCAAAGCCTTTGCCGAGTGCCCGAGATAATACACTCGGCAAAGAGCCCCTTTGCCGACTGGAGCTGTGCCGAGTGCTCTTTGCCGAGTGTAACACTCGGCAAAAGCTTCGCCGAGTGTATTTTGCCCTTTGCCGAGTGTTTCAGACACTCGGCAAATGTGGGGTTTCCCGTAGTGAATGAAATCATCCCATTTAAGTCAAATTGTTGCTAGTAGTATGGAGTACCATAAAAGAGCTCTTTTGCTAAAAGTGATGAATCATATGGTTCAAATAAATTGGTTGAACCATCCTATATAGAATCATCCATTCATGCATTATTTGGTATACTCAATCAAATACATTCGAAGCTAACACGTAGGGGAAGTGCTGCGCCACGCCACACGCACTGTTTTGAGTTTTTTACCCCACGCGCCGCACACATGTATTTTCGCATGAAAAATCGTAGGTGAGATGGTAAGGAAGCAACGCGTGAAGCAAGAGGTCGTGGGTTCGAACCCCGCGTGCCGCACACGCGTATTTTCGCGTGAAAAATCGTGTGACTTGTGACTTTCGTAGATGAGATGGTAAGGAAGCAATGCGCGAAACAAGAGGTCGTGGGTTCGAACCCGGCACGCCGCACACGCGTATTTTCGCGTGAAAAATCGTGTGACTTGTGACTTGCGAAGTGCGTGTGTGTGGGAGCCTCGCCGAATTTTAAAATATTTGTTTTGACTTGAAAACCTTTGGTACCGGGTCCGGAACCAGTACCTATGGCCGAGACCTTTAGTCTTAGTTGGACAGTACCGGCTACACAACCGGTACCTATGGCCCTTATCAACCGGTAGCGATGAAGGGTTCTGTACGGGTTCTATAGTAGTGGCTCAATCTTGACCGGTAGGTTCTCATGAGCTCGCGCCTGATGTTGACAAACATCGTCTGGTCGTGCTGCCCCGAGAACCTCTCACTCGCCGCCCGTTGGTGCTTGGTTCAGAGATCGTTTTGGAAGAAGTGGATGAAGATACCGAAGCTGGTGATGATTCTTTCCCTAATGGCTTGGACTTGTCTTTTCTAGAAGGTGTTTAGATTTAGATGTAGGGTGTTGTATTCTGTTCCTGGATATAACTATTATTTGTGTATCATATTTAATATTTTGTTCGTGGAAAACAATCATTTGTTTCGCTTGTTCAAGTGTTTGTTCACGATAGCGTAGATTAAATAATTAGTAATTACCTATTAAATATATCCATAAATATTCTTATTCAAACATAATAATTAAGTGTGGTCTTTTTCTAAAGAGACCCAAATAATGAAATTTCTCTTTTTTAAAGATCTAGTTGTAAAAATTATTATTGGTCAATCAATTTTTGATTTGATGCCTGGTTTAAGATTCATGGTTTTTTTTTTAATATCGAACTTGCATGTGAGTATTTCTTCCATACATGCAGGGCTCCCTCATGCAAGCTAAGCTAATACACATGTCGATCGGTAATGCTGATTATTGAGTCTTACGCATAACGCATTTGTTGATTGCACCGTGTGGAGCTGGAGCTAGCTCGCTAACTTTTTTCCCTCTTCAGCCGACATCTGAAAAATATATCACCAAGTAGCATGTAGCAACGTATAACCTCACGTCCACGTGCCATCACATCACGTCCACCGTCCCCGTCCTGCTTGCAAGCAGCAATTGATCAGTAACAAAATGCCACTTATTCGTGACCGGTTCGAGTATAGCTGTATAGGCAGGGCTAAATTCATGCTCCGGGTGTACGTACCAGGATTCGACGACGTACGCTTCTCAAGGCTTACGCCACCCCATCGAATCCCGACACCTAGTCGGGTAGGTCCACTTGAAACCACCCTTCTGCCTTTCCTCCGGCGTCAGGCTGGTGTAGTTCTTCCAGTCCGCGGCGACGTCCTTGAGATCGTGCACCTTGTTCTCCAGCCCGATGCAGCAGCAGGCGTGGATGGTGCAGACCTTCTCCGGGTCATCGTGGTACTCGCAGAAGCCGCCGAAGTACACCGTCTCCAGAGGCTCGATCTTGACCTGCAGCTTGCTCACGAGCTCGTGCCTGATGTTGACGAACACCGCCTGGTCGTGCTGGCCCGGGAACCTCTCCCTCGCCGCCCGCCAGTACCTCATCATCTCGATGCTCCGGTTCGTCGACTTCATGTAGTAGAACCCCGTGTTGAGCGGTTGATCCATGGGCGCACGCGACGGATTGAAGTCGTCCGACGAGCAGCTCATGTCGGCGTACACGTGCAAGTGCCGGAACGGGTTGCGAAACCACACCATGTCGCAGTCCTGGTATATCGTCATCAGGTTTCAGGGTCGTTCCATATATACATATATATATCGTCAGCCTTTCAATATATACATTGCCTTCAGATTTGGGTTGCAGGGTAGTAAGAAAGAGATGGAGGAGGGTACTGCAAGTGTTGGAGAATGATGATCTTGCCGTGAAAAGGAAGTTGTAGCCGAGCTCCAGCACGCGCTGCTGGAAGGTGAGCTTGGTCCAGACGAGCTCCAGGTAGTCCGGGCTCATGAACGCCTTGGCCGAGCTCATGTCCGTGGACGTGGCGTTGAGGAAGTAGCAGTGATGGTGCACGGCCTTGCAGCGCTCGAACCCGCGGGCGTCGAGGGCGACCACGAGGAGGTGGTTGAGGAGGTGCGCGATGTCGTCGCCGTTCCTGAAGCTCTCGAGGTAGTTGTCGAGCAGCGACCCGGGCTGCGCCCATGCCTCGTTCACCGACGTGACTATCACTGTCCTGTCCTCCATGGCCACTTTCGGCAGTAGCTCAGCCAGGCCCTTGAATGTCACCTGCGTGTCAAATAATGATACCATATAGTTAGCCTGACTTTTCAGGCTAAGATTGATGTCACGGTACGTGACTTTTCATATGCGCGCGATTATAAATCTGGAGCTTTCCGGTTGTGTTGAAAAACCCATTTACTAATATACCTGGTCCATTGATCGCAAAAAAAAAAATACCTGGTCCATTGATTCTAGCAAATTGTTAGACTTAAGGGGTGTTTGTTTTCCACATAGATTATATAGTCTAGTTTATGGATAAGAAAGATCGATATGGTAAATTGTCACTATGGACCACCAGAATAATCATAAATAAGCTCCACATGAATAACTTATTGGCTGGTAAATGGTGATCTTTTTACTATTATGTTCTTTTTTTATAAGTTGGATCATATAATCCAGAGGAAAATAAATGGGGGCCTCGACTATTTGTATATACAGCTCTATCAAAAGGTTTATTGCATCGTCA
Source organism: Alloteropsis semialata (assembly GCA_004135705.1). NCBI lineage: Eukaryota > Viridiplantae > Streptophyta > Magnoliopsida > Poales > Poaceae > Alloteropsis > Alloteropsis semialata. The sequence continues at coordinate 4,343,115 of CM014274.1, forward strand.
ATCTAACTTGATTGGATTGGAAAAAAAACCCTCTGTTATTATCACTAGTTTGTATATACAGTATCTACAAACGCAGCAGAATGCAGTACATGATGCACAACAACAGAAGTCTCGGTTATCTGTCTTGGCATATACTGTACACAGTAATCATGTAAATTAAAGTGAAGTCATAAAAAAGAGTATATATTAGTTTCTTTCAAAGGTCAACGGTACTCTAATTGGTCCGATTCGCCCACTGTTGAATTTGTCTCTTTCTGCCACTCCTATAATGCTAGGTATCGTCCCGAAAAAAAATTTGAAACCAAATACAACTTGTACGAGGAGAAGCAAAAAAAAAAACAAAGTTCATTAGGGTGTGGCTTGATCCGCTTTGAATTGTTTGCTGGAGCAAATTGAGTCCAAATTTTGTTTGGAGGGTTAAATAGACCAACCGGATTGTTTGAGACAGCCAGAAAAAAAAAAGGGCGCTTTTTGCAAAACAAAATCCATCCAAATGGAAGAACAAGTTGCCGTTGCCGAGACATATATACAGCACATATAAGCAAACTAAAGATTATGCGCATCGGCATGTCTATACAATACGTGCGCGCCCTACCTCATCTGCACCGCCGCCCGCCGGCAGCACGGGCCCGTTTCCCCAGCTGCGCGAGATGCTGGACAGCCCCTCGCCGAGGCGGTCGGACGCGAGGAAGAAGAGGAGGGCAGTGGGCAGCGCGGCCCCGAGGAGGAAGGACACCGCGTGGCTGCCGGCCTCCTTGCCCCCAAGCCCCAGCCCCATGCCTCTCTGAACCTCTCGCGACCTGCTGCGCGTGCCGGTGATCGGCAAGAAGAACACAAACGAATGGGGAACTCCCGGCTACTGTGTCCATGTGGATCCATCGACGCTGTCTCCTTAAAACTCCCGGCCCGGCGTTGATCAGGTCGTACGTGGACTCCTTTTCAAAGAAGCAACGTGCGATCAGCCAGTAGCTAGGCCGGGTGCTCCGCAATGCCACGCCACGATATTGACGCATGCAGCCAGAGCGTCCGTACGCCGACGTGCGTTTTTCCTTGTGTGATTGTGTCCAGGAGTATACTCTCGCAGTCGCAGGCTTCTTGTAGTTCCGAAGAATTTTTGGTTCGTGCGATCGTGTACGTTTCAGCTGAAGCTTCTGCTTTGGACTATCTTGCACTAGCTGTTACGGGCCGGAGCATCTCGAACGAGAGAGTCAGGTCAGAATTTGCATCCATCTCGATCGAACTTACCGCGAGAAAGTCTCAGAATTTGACGTGTGCGTCTACCGTATGAAGTTACAGGACTATTAACTAGGAGCGTACAGCACGTATCCACGGAATTCAGATCGAGTTGAAAATGTTAATTAAAAGAAATAACAATAATGTGTCGTTGTAATAATTTTTCACATAATATATACGCGCGGTTTGCTAATCAGTGACCGGCGGCCTCGTTGATCGGCGGCCGCGGTTTGACGAGGCGCGCCGCCCTACACCGCCGCGGGTACGCCCACCTGGCCTTGCCGATCTCCTTGTCCGCCGGCGGCAGGCCCGTGTAGTTCTTCCATGCCGCGACCACGCTCCGCAGCTCGTGCACCTTGTTGTCCAGCCCGAAGCAGCAGTTGGCGTGCATCGTGCAGATCCTGCCGTCGATCCGGGCGCGGAGCTCGCAGAAGGTGCCGAAGAGCGCCGTGTCGAGGAAGGCGATCCGGACGCCCGGCTTCCCCGCGAGCTCGTGCTTGATGTTGTCGAAGATCTTCTGGTCGTGGTGTGGCGGGAACCGCCACCGCGCCGCCCGCCAGTACCGCAGCATCTCCACCGTCCGGCTCGTCGACTTCACGTAGTAGAAGCCCGTGTTGGGCGAGTTCCTCAGGGACTCCGGCTCGCCGGAGAAGCCGTCGCACGACATGGTCACGTCGGCGTACAGGTTGATGTGCCGGAACGGATCGCGCAACCACGTCACGTCCACGTCCTGCTTCCAAGTGACGATCGATCAGTATATGCCGTGTTCAGATGGAGGGACAAGACCGAGCGCCGCCACTCGCAGCCGCCCCCATACCTCGCCTCCCCGGCCGTCGCCGGAGCCCAACGCCGGCACAACCCGGCGGACGGCCGTGAGGGCGACGGCTGGGCCTTCCTCGCCGAGTGCTCGCGACGCGGCGATCCCAAACGCCGGCGCCGGTACGCTCTTTGGCCGGCGGCCCTGCTCTGGCTCTCACCGGATCCGGTGGCCTAGAGGCCGGATCCATGGCCTCCAGTCGCCGGCCGCGCAGCCTTGGCCGCGGATGCCGCCCGGTGCGGCGCCCCGACGAACTCGCCGTCCCTCCCATCGCGATCCCGACGTCTTGAACATCGATCTGGCCGGTGAGCAATTCCACATCGCTGCCTCACCTGGCCTCCGCCTCGAGCTCAAGACGTCCGCCGCCAACGCCCACCCCGCCCTCTCCGGATCTGGCTTTCCCATGGCTGGAGCGGCGGTGCGCGTCCTCCATTCTACAGAGGACGTCGCCCATGGAGATGGTTGGCGTGGGGCCCCGTTGTACGCGCGGCGCCGACTCCCGGTCCACGCCGGCGCGCTACTCCTCCAGATCTACGGAGGAGGCAGCACCCTTTACCCTGGTGGTGACCACCTCTTGGTGCAGGACGGCATGGCGGCGTGCAAGATCATCGGGCGAAAGCTTGCAACGATGACGCCTATGGGCGTCATGTCCCTTCTTGAAGGCGTTGCAGAGGTGTTCTTGCATTGCATACCATGCCCTTGCTGCAGCACCTCACGCCGCTCGCGCATAAGCGGCAGGCGGGGGTGCCCAAGGAGGAGGTCGAGGAGGAGAGGATGGAGTCGCAGATCCAGTGGCGACTACCCATCTTCGCCGCCACGACGATGGCAGCCGTTCCTCACGCATTCTAACAGTGAGCAACGACCTCTCTTTCGCTGGGGGCATACGATTTTCCATTGGCGACAATATTTGGCGTCGCGATGCACCTCGGCGACCCGGCAACGCACAGAGTCGGTGGATCGAAGACAGTTCGGGGTCTTCCTCCCGCACAAAAGATCGATGGTGGCTATTCCGAACGCCACCGATAGGTGGAGGGGCAACGATGAGGGCACACGATCAAGTGTGGGCCGATTTGCCAGCTGCAGTGGGGACTGTCTACATCCAATGAGTTTCTTTCAAGTTCATTTTGGTGCACGTTGTTCAAGGCGTGGTGGCTGATTCGAAGACCACCATGAAGCGACATCGATATCTTTAGCACTGTTTTGAGTAGTAAACTCAATTCTTTTTTGGATGTAGTAGATCTTTAGTACATATATCTTCATGTACTAAAGTTTTTTTTTTATTATTCTTAGTTTTTGTAATAAGTTTGGCTGTGTGTGGTCACGCAGATGTGCGTTACCGCAGAGGCCGGAATGTTAATTCCATTATCTAAAAAAAAAGATGGAGGGACAAATTTTTTGCACTCTACTTTGACCACTAATTAGGGGTATTAAATAAAGTCAGTTTACAAAACTACCTCCACAACCCCCTGCAAATTCGCGAGACGAATCTAATGAGGCCTTTGACCGCACGATTAGAGGATAATTACTGTAGCATTACTGTAGCAAATCATGGATTAATTAGGCTCGTTAGATTCGTCGCGCAAAGTTGCACTCATCTGTGAAAAGGTTTTGTAAATAAACTTCATTTAGTACTCCATGCATGCAAGATTCTTTGGGAACAATTTTTTGTTCCAACGATCCGAACACGGGATGCATGAATCCACACTTCAGATCGATCCAGCCGAGCTCGAGCACGCTCTGCTGGAGGGAGAGCTTGGTCCAGACGAGCTCGAGGTAGCCTTTGCTGAGGAACCGGTTGGGGGCGCTGACGTTGGCGGACCTGACCTCGAGGAGGTAGCAGGGCGGGTGCACGGCCCTGCAGCGGTCGAGCCCGCCGGGGTCGACGGCGACGATGAGGGTGTGGTTGAGCAGGCGCTCGATGCCCTCGCCGTTCCGGAAGCTCTCGCGGAAGAGGTCCAGGAGCGACCCGGGACGCGCCCACGCCTCGTTCACCGACGTCACGATCACCGTCCGGTCGGCGGTGGCCACCCTCGGCAGCAGCTCGGCCAGGCCGGGAACCTTGTCGCTACCCTGCAATGCAGTTGAATTGAAGTTCTTCAGTGAATTTTTTTTATTTTAATTTTTTTTTTACGAATTCTCAAAAACAACTCCCGGGTGACAGATTTTACAAATCTGTTAGCCATATGATACGGCGGTAAGAACCCGTAACTACCAAATCAAAAGGCGGCTACAAAAACAGCTAAATAAAATGGCGGTTAGCTACAGTACCGCGCAGTACAGTAGCTAACCGCCGTTTCATTTGGCGGTTAGCTACAGTACCCGTGCGGTGCTACAGTACCCACGCGGTACTGTAGCAACCGCGGCTGTTTCCTCCTTTTCTGTTAAAAAAATCATAACTTTTTCATATGAACTTGAATGGAGCTAAAATTTATACGAAAATTGTAGATCTCGACGAGATCTACAACTTTGTAGTTCAACCTTTTTTTATTTGAAATCATCTTCATATTCAAATAATCCACACAATATTCGTATCTAAAATTTGAATTTTAGATCTGAACATTGTCTCGATTATTTGAGCACCAAAATTATTCGTAATGAAAAAAGTTTGAATAACAAAGTTATAGATCTCATCGAGCTCTACAATTTTCATATGAAGTTTATCTCCACCTGAATTCATATGAAAAAGTTATAAATTTTTGATGATATGCGCGGGAGCAGCACACAGTACAGTAACTATTTGCTAATGATGGATCAATTAGTCTTAATAGATTCGTATCGCGAATTACCCCAGGACTTTTGCAATTAGTTTTATAATTAGCCCATGTTTAATCCTCTAATTACCATATAAAAATTTAATGTGATAAAAACTAAATTTTAGTCAAGGATCCAAACAGTCTCTAAGATTTGCTCATGGATTCAGTTCGAAAAAGAATATATATGTATATATGCGGCTCGTGTATGGATCGTGACTCGCGAGACAGCCTTGAAGTGTCTGACCCAAGAGGGATTGATTGAAATGTTCGGTCCGTGACGACAATTAGGCATGGCACGGGTGGAGCCCACTCCGGCATGCGTCTCCGATCGACGGCAGTAGCCCGGCCGACGTTGAGGATTGAGGAATAATGCAAGGCCATTCCCAGGAAGGTTGGCAATTTGGCATTCTCATTCCTTGCAAGCAAATAAAAGGATCTATGATTCTAATAGAAATAGTACTGGAATCTGAATGGCTCCTGCACGATGCAAATCGACGGGTTTATATACATGCAAATGCAACAGCAACAAAAGTCTGCATTACGTCGCTGTCTATCATCAAAAAATTATAACTTTTTCATATGAATTCGGTTGGAGATAAGCTTCATATGAAAATTGTAGAGCTCGATGAGATCTATAACTTTGTTGTTCAAACTTTTTTCATTGCGAATAATTTTGGTGCTCAAACAATCGAGACAATGTTCAGATCTAAAATTCAAATTTTAGATACGAATATTGTGTGGATTATTTGAACATGAAGATGATTTCAAATGAAAAAAGTTTAAACTACAAAGTTGTAGATCTCGTCGAGATCTACAATTTTTGTATAAATTTTAGCTCCATTCAAGTTCATATGAAAAAGTTATAATTTTTTAACAGAAAAGAGAGGAAATGGTCGCGGTTGATACAGTACCGTACGGGTACTGTAGCGCCTTGCGTGTACTGTAGCTAAACGCCATTTCATTTGGCAGTTTTTGTGGCCGCCTTTTGATTTGGCGGTTGCGGGTTCTTACCGCCGTATCATATGGCGGTAGCCATATGATACGACGGTTGGCCCGGGAGTTGTTTTTGAAAATTCGTAAAAAAAATTAAAATAAAAAAAATTCTTCTTCAGTCAGCAGCCCGCAGAAACATGGCCCAGACTTACTTCAGCCCATAACCAGGCAGCCCAGGATGTATGTGTGGGCCTGGCCCGCTAGGCCGAGTCCAACACAGAGCCGTTACGGCCCATAAGAAATAGCATAGATCAGCATGCATTGACATTAATGGAAGACTAACCTCCTCTTCTTCATCTCCGGCAGGCGCCCCGCCGTTGGTTGCTCGTGAGATTTGCCGTGGAGGCAAACTCCTCAACAGATACCCATTCCCCAAGCTCGAGATGCTCGTCAAGCGCTCGCCCACCCTGTCGGAGGCGAGGAAGAAGAGCAGGACGGTGGGCAGGAGAGCCCCGACCAGAAACGAACCCACATGGCCGAGCCCGTTCCGCTTGCTGAGGTTGCCCATGCGCTCTCAGCGGCGGTGTCAAACTCGCCAGTCGCCGCCGCACTAGGAGGATCCAGGAACGGGAATGCTATATAGCCTCGCAAATTAAAGCTGTCCCCGGGCGTTTCCGGCCAAACGCCGACCAGGTGCCACGTGATCAGCGATAAGCTTTCCATGTGCATTCCACCGTGACGTGAATCGACGTAAAATCCAGCTTTGAGTACGTGCATGTTTCCTTCAGGTGAACTGCATTGGCCTTTGAGTGTTCTTCGCGTTACAATAGTTTCCACGATGAATGGCTAGTTTAGGCTCTGTGAACGCTCACGTATCTGGCCCAAGTTTCCAAGTTGGACCTTCGCCCTGGACATTGGATCAATGAACCATGAGGCGTAGTACTACTTCAGCTTTAATAAACTTTCAATGCTCACATGCACGCATCCTTTGTGTCTATGAGCATATTTTTTTAAAAGGAAAAGTCCATTTTACAACTTTCAACTATGACAAACATCTGATTTTCAACCTTTCACTACAAAACCGGAAATTATAGACCATCCAACTATCAAAACCGTACAAATTTGGCCCTTGGTTTTCTATTTTCTGAAATATGCAAAAAAAAATGGTTTAATTTAAAATTTAATAACTAATTTATTTTAAATTAGAAAATACAAATTTAGTAAAAAAAAATTCTAAAAATGTAACCTGTACGTTCTATTTTGTTTTTAGAATTGCTGATAGTTTTCGAATCAATGTGTTTGGATAATTCGTGCATACGTACGCTCATGTATGTATGTCGTGTTTTATACATAAAAAAAGCTCGTCCAGCAAAGAACCAACCCACTACAATCCACAAACTAACATGTTATACTCGGCACAGAATCATTCCTCCGCGATTTGTACAAGTAGAAATTACAACAAACTTATGCATGCCATTGCCATCCAAACGGCGCAATCACACCGATGATCAGTAAGTACCTCTCATCACCGCGCTCATATATAGATCAGTGGATGCATATGCCGGGCACCTTCCAGCGCACGGGTCCCCGGCGCCGCTCCCCTTCGTCCATCTGCCGGTAGGCGCGCCACTCCTGCAGCAGGTTGCCGAGGTCGTGGAGCTTGGCGCCGAGGCCCACGCAGCAGTTGGCGTGCATGGTGTAGAGCGTGTTGAAGTCGCGCGTGTTGTTGCAGAAGCCGGCGTTGTGCTCCGTGTCCAGGAACTGGATGCGCAGGCCGCGCGTGGTCACCAGCTCGAGCTTGATCTCGTTCAGCACCTGCTGCTCGTGCTTCCCCGGGTACGACTCGCGCGCCCGGTGCCACGCCTCGAACGCGCCCACCGTGCGCCGGCTCGACTTGGCGTACAGGAACCCCGTGTTCGGGAAGTTCATCGGGTTGAACGGGTCGCCGAAGAAGAAGTCCGACGAGGTCACCATGTGCGCCGCCACCGACATCCGCTCGAACGGGTTGCGGAACCATAGAATGTCCACGTCCTGCAACACACCAATTTCCTTTTGTTTTACTCCACTGCAATTCAAGTATAAGCTATTGAAATGCAAGAGCTTTTTTCAGAAATTTTTGAAGAACACTTTTTTCATAAATGAACAAATAATTTTTCTAAAAAAAATAAACCTTCTCGTTTGCAAGTTCTAGTCTTTTCATCTTTTGAGGGTGACAAAGGTAATTTCGGAAGGGTAACTTTGTAAATGTGCCCACATTGGGGAATGGAGATTAGACCAACTGTTTCTTTTTTGGCAGGTCTGTTGTAACTTAAGAACTGTTCAAAGTCCAAGTGCTTCGCGCGTGCGTACGTACCGTGAAGAGGAAGTTGTAGCCGAGCTCCAGGATCCTCTGCTGCAGCTGGACCTTGCTCCAAACCAGGTCGATGTAGTCCTTGCTCATGAACACCTTCTCGTCGGAGAGGTTGCGCGCGGCGGCCGCCGGGAGGAGGTAGCAGTGCGGGTGCACGGCGCGGCACCGCTGGAGCGCGCCGGCGTCGAGCGCCACGACGAGGAGGTGGTCCGCGAAGTGCGATATCCGCTCGCCCGTGCGGAAGCTCTCGAGGAACAGGTCCAGCAGCGAGTCCTGCGCCGCCCACGCCTCGTTCACCGACGTCATGATCAGCGTCCGGTCCTCGTCCGCCACCGCGCGCAGCAGCTGCTCCAGCTCGTCCTGCTCCGGCGCCGGCGCTCCCTGGACGGGCCAAAAAGGAAAAAGAATCAGATGTCAAGAACACAGATAAAATCAACAAGAACTTCTGCTTTGCGACTAGAAAAAAGTTCAGAGCCGGGCTGGTGCGTGATGAATTCATGAATTACCTTTGCTTCGGCGTGAGCAGGATCAGCGGGTTCTGTTGCCGGGCTTGCCTCTTGGGCGGGAGCACCAAACTCCGTGGTTCCATTCGCCCAGCTCGATATCCCCGTGAAACGCTCGCCGCTGCTCGCCGACGTCAAGAAGAAGAGCAGGACGGCGGCGGCGGACGCCCCGAGGATGAAGGACACGAGCTGGTGGAGCACGTTCTGCTGGCTCCCCATCGCGAGAGCTGCTGTCAACGGCTCAACGCCGCCGAGAGAAGCCAACCAAGAACAGAGAAGGGTGCAGAGGAGTGCCGTAGAGGGAAAACTGCCTGGTCAGGTCTATTCTTAACTGGTTGGTTCGTTTTCCTATCTCTTTTTTTTTTAAAAAAAAAAATCCCGCAGAAGAAACTCAACAATTTGGTGTGTTAGGGTGTTGATCTCGTCAAGGAGGGTGACATTAGCCAATGGGACCAATTCTCCTGTGTGACACACTGTTTGTATTTGTATAGGATATTGATGTATGGTTATGTTTCCCTGTCTTGCTACATGTGCATTTCTAATATATGCTCATGTGGAGGGTCAAACCTTCTCGGCCTTGATCATGGAAACCTTCTGTGCTCTTCAGTGATCTGAGTCTGGAAGTTGTTGGTCCATGTGCGTCAGAAACTTCCTACTGGGTATATCGTACACGTTCGTCGCCACCAACCATCATCATTCTTCATAGTGCTAATTTTTGCAGCATACCGCACTGTAGATTCTCTGAAACGGTGATTCTTTCCGTGGGTTCAAACTGAAGATTCTATGCATGAGTCATGGGTGTTTTGATGTACCTCCATTAGCTTTCTTTAACCATGCGTTTAGAACTGTAGATTAATCTCGTTCGGGCGGTTTGACACCTCAACAGCCTGTACTCCTACTAAATACTCTGGGGCTGCAACTGAATTATCCCCTGTCCTGTTGTTCTGAACTAAACAATTAAAACTTGTTCAACGCTTCACGCTACCATGTGTGAAGTGATCGATCCACTGGCAATTCATTACTTGTATCTCCAGTTGCTTTCGCTAACAACTCCCTAATCGTACAAATCTCATTCACGTGTCACATGCTGAATTGCTGAGCCAAAGTTCTGGTATCGCAAAATAACGATCGTCTAACTTGTGGGCGATCGGTGGTTGTTCGTTGTTCCAGCTAGTATTGCTTGATTTGTCAAACTCGGATGGCACCGTGTGTGTTTGAGTGTTGACGAAACGTTGGTGTCTTGGTGACCAACTAACCTTCCGGGCCGGGCAGTCTCTTTTTTCCGCGCTCGCGGGTCACTGACCTTGAGGGACGTAGCGGTAGAAAGTCGCGATTGACTAGTTCTGGGAGGGTATACAACGTTTATCAGCTACGTCCCTCAAGAGCATTTCTACCGCTACGTCCCTCAAGGTCAGTGACAATCGCGACTTGGTTCGATTATTCCTCAAGAGCATTTCGTGACGTCACCTTGGTTGGAGAATTTCGCGACGTCGTCACCTTTGGTAGGAGAAGAAGGAAGGCAGATTACTGGGCCGAGACTTCGCGGTCGGTCTGGCCCACTAGGGCCTTTGGGCCGGGTTTGTCAATTGGACCCATCATCTGTTACGCCGTCGAAATGGTGAGGTTTAGCATCTCCAATAAAAGAAGTGGAATGAGCTAAAAAAAAAGTGGAATATGGATCCTGTGATCAGGGGCGAATCTACAGGGGGCTGGACCCCTACACCAATGGAGTTCATAGAAGCCCCCCCCTAAAAAAGTTTAACCATTGATGAAAAGGAAAAAGAAGGAGAGGAGGAAGAAGAAGAGAAATAGGGAAAAGAGAAAGAAGAAGAGAAAATTAAACCCCCTTTCTACTGAGGGCCTGTTTGGAATGCTGGACATTCTCCCTATTCTTGTGTTTTTCCTGTAAAATTGAACTGTTTCCTGTGAAATTCCTGCACGATTCCTGCGAAATTCCTGTGTTCTAAACGGGGCCTAAATCTAGATTCGCCACTGCCTCTGATTCAACAGCTGAGAAGTTACTAGGGCCTTGTTTAGTTCGCGAAAGTTGTAAAAACTTTTGCATTGGAAAACGTGTCCTCTCTCTAGTGATACGTTTTTCAATGCAATTTTTTGCAACTGATTTTTGCAACTTTGGCGAACTAAACCACACTAGAGATCGAGCATTTATAACCTATTACGTTCTGTTGTGGCCATAATACCAGGGTACCCGACTATAAGGATTACTGACCACCGACTCCAGACGAGAGACCCCGAGCAGGACACGGCGGCCTATTCAAGGAAGGAAAGCCCGATGACAGGAGATAGAGTCCTGATAGGTTTAGATCTGTTTTGTCTTGTAATGCAAGTCTCCCCGGACATAAACAGTGGGGGATCCTGTACGTAGGGGGTATCCAATCCAACACCCGATACTCCATACATCATATTGTACTCTTTGTACTCGCCGAAATAATACAAGCAGCAACTGGACGTAGGGTTATTACTCGATCTCGAGGGCCCGAACCAGTATAAAAATCCTTTGTCTCTGTTTATCTCTATTCGTCTACTATGATCGTTCTTTGCAGGAAGCAGGGTGCCCTAAGAACCAAATATCTGCCGAATATAACCTCGACAGAGGCGCGCCAGGTAGGGGCCCTTGCGTGAAGATTGATCGTACCAATATCATCAGCCTCCGACGACTCGCCGATTCAAGCGAGTGAAGGGCCATGTTTATTCGCCAACTCAAGCAAACATCGGTCCGCAGACTCGCCGACTCGAGCGAATAAAGTGGCCTAGTATGCAACTTGCCGACACGAGCAAGTCCTGACAAAGCACTCCCTATAAGTCATATCCAGTCATTCAACCAAAGCAACGACCCCTGATCACCCGATCAGGTCTGATCCAATTAACACGATTATTTGACTCGCTGATCAAGCGAGTAAAATATTTGGCGATTGGATCAGCACCATACAATCCGATCATCGACACAGGGGCCGAAGATCCAACTCTTGCCCAAGCCATGTCACGTGCTTTCCAACAACACAGGAGGATCCACACGATTGTGTGTCTACACAAACAAACAAAGGAGAGTCTAATTCGACAACGTGAAACAGGAGAACTCTTTTCCTTTCCTATATTCAATTTTCCATCTTTATTCAAGTTAGCTAGTATCTGTTTTCATACATACATAAATCTACTAACATGAACGTATGTACTCTGATTCCTTGCATGGACGGACTGGAGTCCTTTTTGAGTTGTACTACATGAGCAAGTAGACACGCACGTATGCCGACCAAAACCTCCACGGCCCGGATGAAGCGAAGACGTCACGATGGCGGCCGAAGGCTACGACCAGGCGTAAACGGACACTACTGCGCCAATGACTTGCAACGCTGATTTTCCAACAGGACATCAAAACAGCTAAGTCGTGTGTTAATATTTTTCAATTATTCTATTCAATATTTTGATCTATACATCCGTGATAAATAAATATGGAGCTAGCAATGATCTTGCTTAAATTCGATGACGGGCGGCTATGTTTAACACATATGGGCATTAATGAGATTGTCGAAACATCTCGCCCTTAGTGAAATTACAAACGCCTAAATTGAAACTGAGCAACGAAATTATCTACTCCAGTTAGACACGATGAGACTTAAATTTATTATGGGTGTATAGACAGCCTTTTTCTATCGAAGTATATACTCGGGGGCTCCATCGCATACCCGAACACATACTCAAGTCAGGCACCTTTATTTTTATTATATTATTTACTAACTGCCTTCTCACATAAGCATCAGTGGCTATTCAAAGCCTCAATATTCATATTTCCAATATCTATTGAGTTGAATCCGAGATACTGCATGTCCTAGTATCCGATCTCAAAGATTCGAACTATTCTAATTCCTATGGCGCTTGATTGCAAGAGAGTCCATTGTGCTCGACGGAGCACTCGATCTCAAGCAAGTCCGAAGCGCATTCGAAGTGCCTGACCATAAGAGAGTTCAAAGTGCTCGACGGAGAGCTTGATCTCGAGTGGGCCCAAGGTGCTCTATTATTCTAAAAGTGCTTGATCGTAAGAGAGTCCATTGTATTCGACGGAGTACTCGATCTCGAGCGAGTCCAAAGTACGCCGAAGTACCAAATCATGAGAGGGTCCATTGTGCTCGACGGAGTGCTCGACCTCGAATGACTCAAGTACTCATATATACCAAAGTACAAATCATGAGAGGGTCCATTGCGCTCGACGGAGTGTTCGACCTCAAATGATTCAAGTACTAAAACATCGAGGTGCCATCATAAGAGGGTTCATTGCGCTTAGCGAAGTGCTCGACCTCAAGTGATCAAAGTACTCATCAATAGCCAGCGGTACTGTCACAAGAGTGCCCACAGTACATGCACAATATTTGGCTTTAAGTGTGTAAAATATTTATTACCCGATATCATATTCAGGGGCTTTTCCGAAAGTGCCTTTGATGGTATATGGCAAGCAGTGGAAGATTAGCACAATTAATACAGGTGTCATACGTACGGACACGGAGACAAGAGCTTCAGAAGTTGCTGGCCACGTTCGACACACCTCCGGTGTGATTGATCCAATGTGACTGGAAAAGCTCGAGTCGCGCAAACGCCCGACCAGCTTCTTCCCGACCATCATATTATCAGCAAATCATAAATCGGACTACCTATTACTAGTAATCGGACCGCGTCTGTCAGGTTATCAGCATCCCAATAGAGAGTCGGGGGCTACCACTTGCAATTTCTTTTTATCTACTTTTGCTCTACTCTCTAATTGGTTACCATTTAACTAAACAGAGAGTCGGGGGCTACTATAATACTCATATCATATCACCAAATGTTGCTGATCCAAAGCAAAACTAGCTATTTATCATGCGCACTTGTTTCAAGGGACTAACGCATGGAAGACCGCCTGAGTCTCATCTGCTAACGCCCCAAATAAACACTGTGTACTACCAAAATAGCCTGAACAAGCTAAAGGACATTTCATTTGGTTATATTGATCTATTTCTATTCTCTGCAACGTTCAATTTTTACTATGTTATTTTCTTCTTATAATTTTGTTTTGAGGTTTTGAAACAGAATATATTAAGAGGCTCCATTATCGACCTGAATTTACATTCAGGGGCTCCGTCGCTAATTCGCCCGAACACACATTCGGGGGTTTTGACGCCAACGTCGCCATCTGCTAGCATGGTTCAACAACAAACAGAGCGTGGTTTTTCTGAAAATCCTAAGCGATTCTGGATGTTCAAAGTCTATGCGCGGAATATACAGTACGATGGACCGCTCGAGTCCCGAATGCTAGAAATTCCCTAAGATGACATAAACATTCTAGAAAGCCAAAGCTTAATATATTGGGGCATGTTCGGGACGGTCAAGACCAGGATAAGCAGAGCGTTCGGTCATTGGAGGTCTAATAGCCCCGATTACCAAACATCAGACTCTCAACTCCTGAAATCAAAATTCCCAAATACCAATATCCCGAGCAGAGTCAGCACTGCTGGAAGAAGAGCTCGGGGGCTGATAGCCAATTCCCGAACAAAATATATACATATATACTCAGTCGCAAAGTACCTAACTGCAAGGTACCCGATCATGAGTAAAGCCGATGAAAAAATTACTCATATTCAGAGGACTAGATTGCGAGCATCCGATCTCAAAGTGCCCGATCACAAAGTTCTCGAAATAGTAAGCTTCAATTATATAAGTCTCAACGACTACAAAATGCCCGATCATAGATTTTTAATGTCTAAAGATGTCGAGGCATCTGACACCACAACCCTGTTTATGGCACTTGATTACTTTTGAGCTCATCATCCAGATGCAGGTTATTTAACCATGAATCTCGGTCTTTTCAAATTCTTGGCAAAAGCATCTACAAGGAATATTTTACATATCCTACAAATGCTTGAAGAATAAAAAGACCCGATGAACGAAAACAACAACCTTTTCTGGACAAGATAAGCTCGGGGGCTACTGTTGTGGCCATAATACCAGGGTACCCGACTATAAGGATTACTGACCACCGACTCCAGACGAGAGACCCCGAGCAGGACACGGCGGCCTATTCAAAGAAGGAAAGCCCGATGACAGGAGATAGAGTCCTGATAGGTTTAGATCTGTTTTGTCTTGTAATGCAAGTCTCCCCGGACATAAATAGTGGGGGATCCTGTACGTAGGGGTATCCAATCCAACACCCGATACTCCATACATCATATTGTACTCTTTGTACTCGCCGAAATAATACAAGCAGCAACTGGACGTAGGGTTATTACTCGATCTCGAGGGCCCGAACCAGTATAAAAATCCTTTGTCTCTGTTTATCTCTATTCGTCTACTATGATCGTTCTTTGCAGGAAGCAGGATGCCCTAAGAACCAAATATCTGCCGAATATAACCTCGACACGTTCAAAAAGCATTTATAACCTATCATTTTTGGCGCAACCCTGACCGACAGAAAAAAAAATAATTTTGTCTCCCTGGCGGAGCACCATGTCTGCCACCCAACACTGTAAGAAAATTAAACCCCGCCACCACCTCTGCATTTATAAGCAGCCTGTGTTCACCGAGCTGTAGCTGGATTACGGTTACGGAGTAGGCTAGTTTAACAAGGAAAGAACTCCAGATTGTTTATGCTTATAACCGAGCGTGCTAATTTTGTCTCTCTTTTATTCCAATCATCAATCAATTGTTTATGCTTATAACCGAAGCCGTGATTGTTTGGATTCACTGAGTTACAAAGGCGCATTTGTTGAACGTTGGATCCTTATGACGTCAAATGAATTGTTTAGTTGTGTTGATCTAAGGGCTAAAATTGTGACAAAAGTTGGATGTAGGAAAAGAAAGCCATGTGCCAAAAGATAAATGAAGAAAAGTTAGAATTTATTAGGCACTTAGTACAAGTGTGCAACCCAATGATAGTCAATATAGTGGTTTGATTCTGAGAATAACAAAATCACCATGAGACGGCTCACTGTCGATGCCATATCGATCGAACATACAGTTCGTTGCTGAAATAAAAATCGAGTGACTTTTCACCTTAAATGCAGCTGTGCACGCCTTCTAGTGATCAACATTCAACAATCGAAATTTCAACATAGCATGGACAATGGAGAAATGAGAAGTGAAGCTAGCGCATGAATACGGAGTAGATAGCATCGTTAGCTGACCAGTAGTTCCTTAGGTTTTTCACAGGCAGCGCCGGTTGGTTTCCTTCCAACGCGCACAAGTAAAACAGCAAAATTCCAAACGAGTGGTGCCAGATCATCCGATCTTCGAGCGCCACTGACCACTAGTTCCCCATTCCCCAATGATTCGCTCTCGTCCACATCAGGGGGTGTTCAATTCCCCAAAAATTTTTCACCAAAATTTTTTTCAAGGAAATCTTACATGCATGAAGTAGTAAACGTATGTTAATGACAAAACCCATTCCATAACCCCTAGATAACTTTTCGAGATGAATCTAATGAGTCTAATTAGACCATGATTTACAACAATAATGCTACAGTAACCATCCCACTCTCGCAGGATGGCCAGGATGGCGCCACCTGCCTGCCGCATCCCCCCTGCTGGCCTGCTCCCCGAGCGGCGCGCGGACGTCGCGCTCACCTGCTCCCCACGGGCCACGGGTGTGGTGTGGCGTGTGTGCCAGCCCTTGTGCTGCTCCGGCGAGTCCGCGAGGCCCGGCCGTCACGCAAGGAACGAGTGTAAACTGCCACTTACCCGTTTCACCCTTCAAAAATCATGATTTTGGTTCTTTCATGACATTTATATATATTTATCAACAATAAATTTGACGCACCTACATTTAAGATTCTGGAACCTTCACACCACACGTAGTCCATCAAACCTATGATAAGCATGCATTTGAGGGCTGTTTGCTTCAAGGACCGGTAATTCTGCCTGACCCAGGCAGCGTTCCCAGACGTCCGATTTCGAACACCTGGGGCCGAGATGCTTGCCTGGGGAGGCAGCTGCCTGGGAGGCTTCCATCCAAATAGCCCCTTGAAGCGTGTATTGAAGCTCCCTTTGGTAGAGTTCCATAAAAAACTTGTTGCAGCTGTAGCAGCTAGCTAGCACAGCTGCAATTGAAGAGGTGACGAGGCTGTTGTAGCTTCCGAACAGGTCTTATGATCACAAGTATAATGGTAGTACAATGCGTATGATCCAAACACTATAGCCATTTTACCCCTGCAATTCTTCTTCACCAAGAAACAGGGTCATATCAGAGTTCGAGTTAATCTGTAAAACGCGCGACAGGCGTCTTTGTAACGGAATCCACTCTCCATGCCTACAACGAGGAACATGTTGTTCTTCTTGCTCCCTAAGCCAAGAAGCTGGGGGCTATAAAGGTAATTTGCCCGCACGTCTCCTTCCCCGGCATCCGGAAACCCCCCTCGACGCCTCTCGATTTGAAATCACCCCCAAAATCGAAATAATTAGAAGAGGAAAAAGGAAAGCTCTCGATCTAGGGATCCCCTTCCCGGCCTCTCGTTCCCCGCCTCCCCCAAAACCCTAGGCCAGCCTAGCGGCGGAGCTCGCCCGCCCCGGACCATGGCCGAAGACCACTACTCCTCCGCGTCGTCCGCCGCCCCGTCGGCGGCGGCGACCGCGGCGGCCGCTGCGGCGGCGGCGGTGGGGTCGTCGGTGATCCCGATCGTCAACAAGCTGCAGGACATCTTCGCGCAGCTGGGGAGCAGCTCCACGATCGACCTGCCGCAGGTGGCCGTGGTGGGGAGCCAGAGCAGTGGCAAGTCCAGCGTCCTCGAGGCGCTCGTCGGGCGCGACTTCCTCCCGCGGGGCTCCGACATCTGCACGCGCCGCCCCCTCGTGCTCCAGCTCGTGCACCAGCCGCGGCGACCCGCAGACGCCGAGGCCGATGAGTGGGGCGAGTTCCTGCACCTCTCGGGGCGCCGCTTCTACGACTTCCGAGAAATCCGACGTGAGATCCAGGTCGGTATCCCCTTTCGTCACTGCCGCGCTCGTTGATTGCGCCCTTTAGGATCGGGAATAACCAGTTGTTTTGGCCTATGAATTCAGTGGATGGTATTATTTCTCGGGCTTAATGACAGTAATATTGTGCTGTTGCTACTCGCTAGGGTTTGAGATGTTTGTTCAGGTATCATAATTGCATTCATTTTGACGCTTTTCTGCTGGTTTATGACTTGCACGAGTTGAACAATGTGGATGGCAACACAAATTTGGTACTGTCTCAACTCACAACATGCTTTTGGATTGTGAGTTGGTGCGCTGGGATTGTAATGATGGTAATGCTTGGTTATGTGGCATCATCTCTGGCGTTTAGCAGTAGTGGTGATGTTGTTTCATTGCTGGTTGACTGGTTCCTGCAGCGATTGTGTGGTTGTTTCAGACTAGCTTGCATTTACTCGTCTTCAGGTTGGCACTTGTGGAGGTGTCCTCGTAACAGTTTATTTGGATTTTGAGATTTTTAAAACTATTTGTGGGTTTCATGTTTATATACTGGTTTTGATGCTATTTTTAATACAATCTGGTTGCTATTAGTGGCTGTTAGGAAGATTTGTGGTTAAGTGAACTGGAATTCGGGAGTGCAGAAGTGATCTATGCAGGATTTTGGGTTTAGTTGGGTTCAGCCAGTATTTGATAGAACAACATATTATCTGTTTGGTATATTGTTTTACTTCAATTATTATGATGTTATTTTGCTAGTGTGGGTTGAGTTGAGATAGGTGCTCCATAGATGCTATGTCCCAATTGTGAAATGTTCCTCTGCATCTATGCAGGCAGAAACGGACCGGGAAGCTGGTGGTAACAAGGGTGTGTCAGATAGGCAGATACGCTTGAAGATTTTTTCACCAAATGTTCTTAACATCACTTTGGTCGATTTGCCTGGAATTACTAAGGTGCCAGTTGGTGACCAACCAACTGATATTGAGGCCAGAATAAGGACTATGATAATGTCATACATCAGGCATAAGACATGTATCATCTTAGCTGTTTCACCAGCAAATGCAGATTTAGCAAATTCTGATGCTCTTCAAATGGCTCGTGTTGCTGATCCTGATGGTATGTGTGTCCTGCAAAATCCATGCCTACTCCAGTAGAACATTTGAGTTCACATCTGTATCTTATTAAGCTGATTTATTGTTCTTGTAGGTTCTCGAACAATTGGTGTTATCACAAAGGTTTATCCCTGATCTTTAATTATTAAGCTACAGGTTATTTATCTCATGTCCCACTCTTAGCGGTCTTATCTGTTGTTCTATTTTCCAGTTGGACATAATGGACAGGGGCACTGATGCCCGCAACTTTCTGCTGGGAAATGTGATCCCTTTGAAACTTGGTTATGTTGGTGTAGTAAACCGAAGCCAGCAGGTACTTTTTCTCTATCTTAGGTTAAGGCCATCTGTTCACACAAGTTTGTCTAACTGAAGATTCAACTGCATTAACAATTCTTCTGCTGTCATCTTGTTGAAATAGTTCGATTCAATAAATATATTGCTCAATCATTTATTTCTTGAATAATTAGAACATTCAGGTGACCATTTATTGCTTTGCTGCCTCCTGGCTGCTTATAGATGAAATCAAACTCATGCATCTCTTTGGTGTTGTGAAAGGTTTTTATTTGGACTGACCTGTACCTTTGTTAATGATGCAGGATATCAACTCAGACCTCAGTATCAAGGATGCTCTGGCTCGTGAAGAAAAATTCTTTCGTACTCAGCCGGTATGCTGCTCTAGAGTTTGCTCCTTTTTTTTTCCATATTCCTTTTTCATATTAATGGAATTTGCTTTCCCCCTTCTTAGGCATATCATGGTCTTACTCAGTACTGTGGGATACCACAGTTAGCAAAGAAGCTAAACCAGGTATGGTTGTGAATGAGATGTAGATTGTAATCCAGCTTGTATTTTTTGATTTGAAACTAAATCCATTTATGTGGTTTCAGATTCTGGTCCAACATATAAAAACAGTTCTGCCTGGGCTTAAGTCACGCATAAGCAGTCAATTGACCGCTGTTGCTAAGGAGCTTGCTATTTATGGTGATCCTGTTGATTCGAAGGTCTGTTTTTCATTAATTTTCTTTTGGACAAGTTATAACATAAACTGGATTACTCACTCATTGTTTGATGCATGTTGAAACCGGTCTGTTTCATCCGCATTCTTCTTTTTGTCTCCTTGTGATTGGCTCATCATTATGTTTCTTGGTTGCAGGCTGGGCAAGGTGCTAAGCTTTTGAACATTCTAGCCAAATACTGTGAAGGTAAATACTGAACCATGGCCTCTTTTATTATGCAAACTATATGTATGCCTCTATGATAGATAGAATTGCCTGTTACTTTCTTGCCCATCAAGCTGTTAACAACTTGTGTATGCTGTAGCTTTCTCCTCAATGGTGGAAGGAAAAAACGAAGATATATCAACCATTGAACTTTCTGGTGGTGCAAGAATCCATTACATTTTTCAGTCTATATTTGTCAAAAGCTTAGAGGTGCCTAATTTCGATTGATGTGCTGACTTGCTTTTTCTTTCTCCATGCCGCACAGTGGCTTTCATTATATGTGCAATAACATGAGTATAAAATCTGTGTCTCCAATAACATGAATATAAAATCTTTGTCTCCACAGGAGGTTGACCCTTGTGAGGATGTTACTGATGAAGATATCCGCATGGCTATCCAAAATGCAACTGGTCCTAGAAGCGCTCTGTTTGTACCTGAAGTAAGACACCTGTATATTTTTGCATGCATTATTGATACATAGAATTAGCCTTTGAACATTTTAGCTGACAATTCTTTTGCTAACAATCTCTTAGGTACCATTTGAAGTTCTTGTACGTAGGCAGATCAGCAGATTGCTTGATCCAAGTCTCCAGTGTGCACAGTTCATATACGATGAACTAGTAAAGGTATATACTTGTCTCCATCAATTTTATGGCCTTTGGGTAGTTTTATCTTGGATAGAACTGCATGATTTATCGATGTATCTGTAAGACATGACCGCCAGTCGTAAATTTTCGGGGGCTGAAATATATGCTTGTTTGATCACTTTATATGCAATGTTCTCTAACATATATTGTTGTTTCTCATAACTTCACTCTTTTGCTGTAGATGAGCCATCGCTGCCTTGCAATAGAGCTGCAGCAGTTCCCAATACTCCGCAGAAGCATGGATGAAGTAATTGGGAAGTTTTTGCGGGATGGACTTAAACCCGCAGAAAGTATGATAGCACACATTATTGAGATGGAGGTACACACCCTCTTGCTCTGTGGTTATTAATTTGATTTTTTTTGGAGCTCTTTGACTTCTGAAACTTGATATGCTTACCCATCCCTGATCCAAAGTTCTGAACCTCTAGTGCTATTCCTGATCGCACACTCAAATTTCGTCACTAATATAAGAACAATTGGGTAAATATGTGTGATTTCAGCTATTCTAATGGCCTGTTTGGAAACGATGGATTGGTCTAGGAACTTTTGGTATTTCGTTCTGTTTAATACTAAATCCTAGGGATATGAATCCTAAAACCACCTTCCCAAACATAACATACCAGTAATCATCTGTATGATTGTTTCCCTCACTCTGTGTTCATACCTCTTTCTTGTTTTTCTTCATTATCAATGATAATAACTGTGCAGGAGGATTACATAAACACATCGCACCCTAATTTTATTGGTGGCAGCAAGGCTGTTGAGCAAGCACAACAGCAGGTTAGGTCTGCTAGAATGTCGGCAGCAGTGGTAAGAAAGGTATGCATATGTTATGTCTACTGAGAGTATTGTTATGAGCTATCTTCGGAATAAGTACAGGCCAGAATATATTGACATCACATGTTCTGCATCTATGATTTTTCTTTTAGCATTTTTGAAATGGTGATTTGCAAACGGGGACAAGGATAATCTGATATGCTTCAAATCATAATGGGCATCAGTAGACTGATGTCAAACTATGTTTTTTCCCTTTGGAATTGGTTTGGGCAAATAGCTATGCAAAGTCGTAGGGGCCATGCTAGAACTTGTGCTAGAATGAAGAATTGGAGTTGCGACCACTTGCTGTTTCTTGTTTGATGGAAAACCTACTATTTATATTTTGGATACTTTTAGCAAGTTGTATTACTTTTGTGAAGATTTTGATTCATTTAGTCTGCTATAACATATTTCACATGCACCTTTGGCCTTATATTTTGCGGAAAGGGTTATTTCTCTTACATACCCACTCCGCTTTTTGATATATCATGTTTAGGGCAAGGTAATCAGTTCATAGCTTGCGCTATGTGTATTTAAAAACGGAGGGAGTTTTCTCGGAGGCATAAGTTTTTCTCAGTTAGATAGCTGTTTACAAGTAAATTCAGCTCGCACCTTACCAATTATTAACAAGTATTTAAAAATATTGAATTGCAGGATGGAGTAGATGCTGACAAGGCTTCTGAAAAATCTCAAAAACGTGCAGTATTGGGTAGAAGTGTAAATGGAGTAATTACTGATCACATCCAGGTTTTTTTTCATCGCCATCTTCTAGCAGTAATCCGTCTGTTCATTTGGTGAAATTTGTGGGCGCTTGTATCTTGACTCTTCCTCTGCTTTTCTGGTACATTAATTACCAGGGGGTAAGACCTGCTGCCGAGGGTGAGAGACCAGGATCTTCTGGTAAGCAATTTTACTACAAATGCAAAATGATATATTTGAGTATTTCCATTTATAAGAAAGATTTTGCTATCTTTGAGGGTCTTCTTTTTGCGATTATTTCCCTATCTTTTATCGTCATACTGTTTTGAAACCATTTATCTCAGTCCAATAACCTGGTATATTTTAGGTAGTGGAAGCACATCTTTTTGGAATTCGATATTTACTTCCAATGAGGACCGAACCCATGCTTCTGGAAAGGATAACTCGGCAAACAGATCGTATGCTGTGCCTACACCCAACCTGGAACATTCATTCTCCACGATACAATTAAGAGAGGTGAGGTATTTCATTAATTTTCTCATTAATGCTATTTGCATACACTGAGTGATTGATGGACACACTTGTTGAACAGCCACCAGTCGTCTTGAAACCTTCAGAACACCAGTCTGAGCAGGAGGCACTTGAAATAGCAATAACAAAATTGCTATTGAAGTCATATTACAATATAGTCAGGAAAAATGTGGAGGACTTCATACCAAAAGCAATTATGCATTTCCTGGTATGTGATTACTGGCAAACTTGTCCACAAGATGCCTACTTCTGTGTGCATGTCATTTCTTATCAACCCTTGTGCTTTATTTTTAATGACATGTGAGGCTTAAGAGGGGAGTTAATGAACACTGAATCTACGGTGTCAACTGTATCAAGTATGGTTACATGCCAATAGCACTGCTATCTTTATTGGACACTGTTAAGCACCACTATTTTTCTGGATTGATCATTTGCCATTGAAAACCAATTCCTCTTTCATCAAGTGATTGGTTTCTTCTTCACCAGTGCTAAACATTGCATTCTAGTGCCGATTGCTTTAATAAGTTCGGGATTTCTTTGGGAGAGTTGAGTGATCGAATTGAGGAAGTTTTCTTGTAAATCTGTGTGCCCTTTCCATTTCACTTATCTGTGACATTGGTTCTGTTGCAGGTTAATCATACAAAAAGGGCGCTGCATAATTACCTTATAACAAAACTTTATAGGTAGGCAAATGTTTATTTACTCTTGTTTGAATATACTCTATTTTATGTAAGCAAAAGAAAAAATATGTGCAAATTTTATAATTACCTTATAACAAAAGGAAGTTTTTAAATATTCTGTATTGCCCAATCCAGAGACGATCTCTTGGAGGACTTGCTCAAAGAACCTGATGAGATAACCATAAAGAGGAAGCAGATACGTGAAAATCTTAAGGTCCTTCAGCAAGCTTACAAAGTATGTTTTGCTGACTCATTTTCCTCCATTTAAAAGTCTGATGACACTTATCTCACAAACACTTGCTTTTTTTTTTGTCTCTCGTTTCTTCTGCACAATTCAGACTTTGGATGAGATACCACTTGACGCGGAGGCAGTAGAAAGGGGTGGCTATTCCATTGACTCTGATGTGATTGGTCTACCAAAGGCCCATGGGCTTTCTTCATCCCTACATGGATTCAATGATGGAAGCTCACCATATTCAACCCCAAAGCAGTCAAGGTCAAGGAGATCCAACCATTCAGGGGAGCAGCCCCCTTTCAATCCCAATATGAGTGGCAATGGTTTTTGATGTCACCTTTCAGCATCCCCTCCCAGATTTGGTGATTGAACAAACCGATGTGATGCAAGGAGACCCTATTCTGCATCGAGTTTGTTGGCACCCATAGATATATGTTTCTTTCTAGTTGATATTCTTTGTAGCGCTGCGCCGATGAAGCCTGACATGGTGCAAGTTTTGTCATTTCGCTTTTTGTACAGTATATCTCTGCCCGGTCATCTCGTCCTAAATGATATCAGTGCTGGGTATAGTTTTGTTCGGACCCATGGAAGAAGCTATGGAAATTTCTGCTAGGTTTAGTAGTGCTGAGTACCTGTATGTTACCACGGATTTGCCGTGAAAAATATGACATGCCTGGTATGGTGGTGCAAAAACTTGTGGCATGAATCTGATCTGTTCCCTTTTTCCGTTTATTTGATTTGTTTGGCAGTTTAATAATTGTGATAATCAGCACAATGATTTGGTGAATAATTTCAAGTGAGACGATCGCTCTTTGTTTTAACAGTTATGCTGCTTGTACTGCAATTGCTATGCTTCTGTCCACAGGATGAAGAGTGAAACTGAAGTAGCTGCAGTTCTTCATAATTTCAACGTCATTGCAAACTTGCAGAATTCAACTTGAAACGGCTACTGCAAGAATGACCCGATGTTGCTTTGCTTTCGGTACGTACCTGTTCGTTGCAGCAGCTATAGGTGGTGCGAGTGCTGCTTCTGTTTTGCTTTGCTTTCGGTATCTGTTCGTTGCGAAAAGAGATGGTGCGAGGAGTACAAATTTGCAATCTGCTTTTCTTCCTGAAGTGTGCAAAGGAGTGCCTCGATTGCATACAGTGCAATTATAGTCTCTGAAGAATATACAGTGAAGAAGACAAATTATATTAAGCCGCAGTGGCTCCATTTGTCTCCTTTTGAAGACAAATTATATACAGTGAAGAAGACAAAAATGCAGGCAAAAGGCCCATCAACCTGATAGCCTCTTACGCGCGGAGCCACAAAGGGAATGCGACACGCCCGTCGCCTACGGAGTCTTGAGGATTTCGGTGATCTCTAGAAGGACGCGGTCTTCAGTTCTGAGTGTAGTTGTAGGGTTGTTTGTACGCGTATAGTGGTGTGAGTGAGGTGTGCGTGTGTAGGGTGGATGTGCGTGTACACGTATGAACAGATACTACAGCTGTAACCAGATGGAAGGCGTCAAAAAAAAAACCTGATAGCCTCTTCTCTATCAGTGGCTCCATTTGTCTCCTTTTGGAGATCCCATGTGTCCATCAGTCCATGGCTAGTATACTTAGTTTATATATAATTGTACTTAATTTAATCTCAATTCCATGTTGCTATGGCTAGCGTATAAAACCATGAAATGAAACTGTGCATTATGAGGGGGTTCTTTCATTTGCCAACCTAAACTTAAGCTAATGTGGCACTCTTAGAAACCGTGCAATAAAACACTCCGCTGAGAATATGGTAAGCTGAACCTTTTGGACAGCTTCATTTTGAATTAACAAAAATACCATTTTTGGACGGCTACATTTTGAACTATTAAACATAGAAGAACAGAAGAAGATTCCCTTTAATAAAAGAGTCTTTTTTTTAAAAAAAAATATGCTACACAGAAAGAGTTGCAGATTAGTGTATAAATTTTTCTTATTAAACTGAGCAAGTTTCTCAAGATACCTTACGTCAAATTACGATGTGCTAGTACCAGATCATTGGGCCAATTGGTTTGGAGCGTGTAAAAATTCCTCGGATCAGCAACGACAGTCTTTCATTCTATTTTTTCTGGACCAGCATTAAGATTTGCAAAACCCACGAGATGAATCCTTTGGCCGTGCCATCTCTTTTTTTTTTCTATCTCAAATACGTAGGCGAGCGTTAATAAGAAAAATAAGAATACAGCAGACCCCCACATCAGAAACTAGATTACATAAACGCCACTTATAAGAATATAGCCACCTAAAGCACGACCAACAACAACAAGACCGGCAAGCCCCATGGCACCAGCCAGAGTGCCAGACCCCAAACAGTGCATCCTCTCTAGCAAGCTGTAAGACCCGTTGGACGATCCATTGAAGACAAATTATTTACCTTAATCCACCAATCGCTGAACACAGCGTCCTCTATACTCGAGAAAGTCCTGGAGGTCAACTCGACGAAGCAAATGGAACCACACCCTGTCTAGAGAAAATGCAGGTGGCGAAAATGTGCTGCATATTCTCCTCTTCCTGATCATGTAGAGGGCATCTTTCCAGATCACATAGGCATGCCACTCTATCCTTCCAGTTACAGTTGGGTCAGCCTTCTGTTAGTCTACTTGGCCTTCTTCTTTTTTGCTTTCTTCTTTTTCTTTTGACCAGCTTT
>CM014274.1:4370288-4423131 GCA_004135705.1 Alloteropsis semialata
CTTAGGCCAGGCATGAGCTCTGGCCTTTGGCTTATTCAACCCAGAACTTTGGAAATCAAGTCTGAGCCAGGCTCGGAAAGGTCTACCATATTGGCTTGTTTAGCAGCCTAAAAACTAATAAGACATGATCCCATGTTGAACTGCTTTCAACAAAAAAATCATATGTAAGCAAAATCATGTAGAATTAATTAATGCAGTAAGCCACTGCATCAGATTGCAAACTCATCTTTTAATATGTCCATATTGAAACGTTACTCTCAGCATACCATTTGCATCTTTCCTGACCAGCATGTGATTCGTCACATTTAAAACAGAAATAACATATGTTCCTGTTAGCATACATTTATCTCACCTACATTTCCTGGAAGCAGCAACAGATAGCCCAATAACACCAGCACCAGAGTACAAATCAACAACTGTTGAACCACGTGGTACATACTTGTTCAGCTTATGCAGCAAAGAGTTAAATGACTGCAAAGAAAACAAAGCACCATGTAAATTTTTTGTCAAGAAAATGGTATGAGAAGCTTCACATAAGATAGCAAACACTATAGAATTGTAGCTCCAAACATATTCGAGATCCTTGCGCAAGTAGCCATGTGCGCAACAAAACATGTGGTACATGTACATAGAGTTTTCAGTATTTCAAGGAGCTTGCAGCCAATCGAGTTGCCAAGACAATTTAGGCAGGAAAATTAGCATGCTATACTTGGTGAAGCTCTACATGAGTAAGCGAGATTTATTGCACATACCAGAGTATTAGCCTGGCCAAAGCTACAAGGATCCAGAGAAATATCAACTCCTCCATAACGCTCCCACAGGTCTCTCTCCCCCTTGAGATGTCTCCATTTATGCCCAAAAATTATCTGCAGAAGCGATATTGTTATAAAGACAAAAGAAAAATGTTCACATTTACAGAAAAAAAAACATATGTTCAAGTGAACAAGTTTGCTGGTACAAGAAAAGTATGTATTTGGTTGCTCAGCAGATCTGGCAGCTAATCTTTGATCAAGAAACCGGCTAAGGGTAACAATGAGAAGGAAGAACAGAACAGCTTGAAATTTTGACACTCCTAGTCCAAGCGTCCAACAGAAATTTTTACTCGCTCTGTATAAGTTACATAGTGGTCAGTACACCTGCAATCCCCACCCCAAGGACATGATCTAATTCCAGATGAACATAGAGCTAGATGCTGCTTATTTGTGGGGGGACTAATTTCTGGATTTGTTAACGTATGGGGTCGTCACCATATGTCCATAGGGATTGTCCACTCCAAAGTCCTGACTTCGTTTTCAAACCTAGTAAACACTATGTCAGTGGTTCTAACACAAATATCAGCATCACACTAGGTTTGATTGTCTTCCTTTGCAGAAAGCTACAACTATTTACAATTTCTGATCAAACGGCTGCTGTCTATCAAGGTTCCAGAATGGGTCTTCAACGAGATTGACAAACGATGAAGAGGATTTCTATGGGCGAGATCAGAGAAGGCCTCCGGGAGCCCAGTACCTCTTCTCATGGCCGAGAGTCAGGCCAATTGAGTACAGAGGACTGAGAATTTTGGAACCGCGCATTGCATCCTACGCCTTGCGTCTCTGGTGGCTCTGGTTTCATTGAACAGACCCATCAAGGCTATGGTGGGACTTTGGATTGCGCCAATGACAAAAACATTCAAGAAATGTTTACAGCTGCTATCGACGTGCAAGTTGGTGACATCATTTTTTTTCATGAACTTGCCTGGGCATGTATTTGGTGACAGCAATTTGGCTCTCTTCTGGAAGGACTGCTGGCTTAAAGGAACCTCCATTGGTTGCCTTGCACCGGTTGTCTACAAGTCGATTCACTCACGCATTGCCAAAGCCAGAAAGTCCGTGAAGCCCTGACCAACAAACAATGGGTCAGAGACATTGGACGCCCTCACGGTTAAGGCGATTGCTGAATATATCGACCTCTAGCAGCGTCTCCAGCCGGTACAGCTTCAATAGGCATGGAGGATGTCTTTGCATGATAGTAGACACTGTCACTAACCTACTTGGGGCACTTAACCTACATGATGTTCTTCAAAGGGTCAACCAAATTTGAGGGTGCCACACCCATTTGGAGACCTTGGGCCCTCCTAGAGTGAAGTTCTTCATGTGGCTCCCCTCACTAGACTGCCTGTGGACTGCGGATGGGCGGCAGTGACGAGGTCTCCTGGGCAGCACCACTTGCACCCTCTGCAATCAGGAGCTGCCGAGCTGGAGACAGTCGATCACCCATTGATCGGCTGCAGCTATTTCAAGCAGATTTGGTGTGCAGTGTTCACATTGCTAGGCCCCAACTACACCTCCACCACAGGATACAACACTAATGGATTGGGGGGCTGCAACTCCGACATTGCTTGGACAAGCATTTAGACCAAGGACTCGATTCACTGTTCACACTAATTGCTTGGCAGATTTGGAAAGAAAAAAACATGTGCATTTTTCAGGGACAAACAGCATCGGTCGCCCAGGTGATCCATAGCATTGCAGAGGAGATCAAGCTCTGGGTTCAGGCAGCAGCTCAGAAGCTCAGTGAAATCAGCTTCGCTGCAGCTCCAGCATCACGATTAGCTAGCCAATCCTCCTTTTTCTTTCTTTGCTGGTTGTTCTACTTTTCCACATTAGTCTGTACTAAGCTGTTTCAGTCTCTGCGATCATCCTTGGATGGCTCATGTTGTAACAAACTTTTATATCATCTTCTAATTAATGAAAAGATACACAACTCTCCTCGTATTCTTGAAAAGAATTTTACAATGACTGTAATGAAAATGATAAACAGTGAATGTTTATTGTTTTCATGCAACAGTATAAGTCTAGACATGGTTTACATCCACAAAAACTAAGAGAAATGTATCTTACGTTGCTGGTTGATGTCTGAAAATTAGCCCATATTGAATGGATCAGATGAACGTTACTTTTTGGCCCACCATTTCTCCACAAAAACTGTCACAGAAGTATATTCACAAATCATTTATGATAAAGCATGCAAAGCAGTGGAATGTGTTGGTACAGACTTTCAAAAAAAAAAAAAGAACATGTGGTACAAGGTTCCCAAGGAAATGTGGAAAGTGATAAGACAGCTGCATGTGTTGCAGAACCTCAGTTTCAACAACTTACTTCTATCAATAAAGTCAACTTCTCTGCATTTTGGGAACGCTCATCTCTTGAATTCCAAACCAACGAAACTTGAACTCTCCCTGAATGGCAATGAGATTGTTTAAAATTACTTTGGCCATGGATATCGATGAATACAGAGTGTTCAGAAAATGAACAATTGGAATTCAGACTACCTTGCTCATATCTTTTATCAGCTGGAATAGATGTGTTATACGTTGTCACAGCCATCTGGAGAACATGGCAAAACAAATAAATTCCATTACAGAAGGTAAGACAACTACTCGCTATATTGCATTCTCTATTAGAAGTTACATGTTAATGGTTCCGAGTATAATCATGGGCCTAGAAAAACATAAAGTTTCATTTCATATGGTTATGTGTTATATTAAGAAAACTAATGATTACCTGAACATATCTGAGTTCACCAGTTCCAGCATCTTCGTCGAATGGCTGAATATTCAACTCAGATATACCTATGCCAATTATTAAGCCTCACTTGACAGGCCAAAAACAATATTTACGCACATCCATTGAAGCAACCATGAAGCTAAGATGGCAACATACCTTGCCTAAGCAGCTTAACAGCAGCATTAATGCTTGGGTGGTGAGCTGAAAATATGTGAAGATGAAACGGATTTATATTGCAACTACAACGATATGCAGCATTCCAGAGGTGAAACGAGTTTTAGTACCTTCTTTAAATAACTGTTATGGATTTATGATGTAAATTATGGCTGCTAACCTCTGCATTCTGGAATATCTGTCACGACATGTGTCCCTTCCTGGTATAAACCAATCAACGGGTTCTCTGGTGTTCCACGAACTGCTAACTTAGCCCGGCACCGCCATTGGGACTGAAAACACAGTTGTTCATTTAGCAAGAAGCAAAAGTACCCAAGTAACAACATGTCTGGTTGTCCACTTTTTAGTTGGAAGAAATTTGAGCTTCAAATCAGGGGTTCTATTCAACAAGTGAGTTCCTAACGAGAACCACAAAAAACGAGTATATTAAAGGCTTCACAACGGCTAAGCTAATTACAAAACTAGAGCCGAGATAAACAAACCGCCCAAACAGCATACGACGGCGTAGGGACAGGGAAATTGAATGCAGAAGGAATTTTTAGAAGCTACCCTTTTGCATCGGGTGCACGTACCAGCCTACCCCTGCTGAAGGTGAAATCTCCAACCCCGTGGCCCTTGAAGAAATTCGTCACCTCCTGCAGCACAGGCGGCTTGTCGAGGTCCACCTCGTGCGTGCACCCTGAGCACCTACGGATTAGGTCGATAACAAATTAACTCACAAGCTCTCTGTGTGTGGCTGTAGATGTCGAGAGAGAGACGTACTTCCCGAAATGGACGCAATCGAGGCAGGTAGACGACGAAGACGCAGTGGAGGCAGTGTCGGGAGGCAGGGAGTTGGAGGCGGCGGTTGGTTTTGGCGCGGCAGGTTCGAGGCGAGGCGGCGGTGGCGTCGTAGGTGGCGGTGGAGGAAGGCGGACGCGAGTGTACAGAGGAGGAGGAGGCGGTGGGCGAACACGGGTGGTTCGAGGCGGAGGGCGCGTCGGTGTTGGGGTGGTCAGGCGCGTGGTGGACGGCGATGGCCAGGGGAGAAGCCCCGCCGGGGGAGGCATCTCTCGCCGGCGGTGAGGTTGGGGAGGCGGGAAGTGAAGAGAGGCAAATGGGGATAAGAGGACAGAGAGACGAGAAACCGTCCTCCTGGATTATCATCTCGAGCACAGATATTTTTCAGTGGGCTGCTTACTGTGGGGGCCCAGGCCTGGTTATTCTTTCGCCGAATACGGCCCATCAACCCTTCGCAGTCAGTCTTCGAGTCGGCTTCGGCTCCCGAAAACATGATGAGGTGACGGGACCCGCACACCCCCAACACCAAACCGAGGAAGAAGACGACGCCCACGAAACAGAGAGAGCAGCAGCGAGGAAGAAGCTAAAGGAGGGCGTCCAATCCCGAATCGAAGGATGTAAGCTGCCCAATCCCAATCCTCTGCTGTTCATATGCGCACTCTAGATTGATCCCCAAATTCCTCTATCAATGGTTACTCGAAAAATAGCCGTTCTCTCCCTTTTCCCCCGAAAAAAAAATCTGACTGTGATGCGTTGGGGCGATGGTTTCTGGCAGGAGGGCGTCGATTAATCGGCCGCCGACGCCGAGCGCGGAGGAGGATCGGGACAAGGAGCCTTCCCTCAACGAAGTCATCGACATCAAGGTAGTAACTAGTACTGTTCCCCCCTTTGCTAAAATCGAGCATGAAAATCGTAGGTCGCAGGTTTTCTTATTTATTGGGCTCGAAATTAGAGGTCTTGATGCTCACAAGCTGGAGTTTGTAGCTTCTGACGTGTGGTCCAAGTGGGTAGTCTCAGTTAGATTTGGTTAGGGTTTGGTTCTAAGGAAAGGAGGTTTTGTGGGGGAGAGGATAAGAAGTGGAAACTAGTTTTGTTACTATCTCTGCTGTTGTTCCTTGGGTGTGGTAACAATGAGGTTGGTTTTGGTTTGTGAAGTTGGTAGAGAGTGGGGAGAAGGAGAAGTTAATGGAGCTCCTCCGTGAGCGGCTCATCGAGTGCGGCTGGAGGGATGAGATGAAGGCACTCTGCAGGTCTGGCCTCTTACACATTAAACTCAGATATCATTCGTGCTGAGTGTATATTTGCTATTGACAAGTTACTTACTATAATTCATATTAATAAATTGCATTCATCTTAGTTTTTGTCCACTTTACCAATGATTGTCTCAATTGACCTGACTTTGATGGATTGCAACTGAAAATGCATGAAAAGTACATGTTAATCTGGTTCTATTGCTCAAAGGTACAGCTAGATTCTGAATCAGAAGCAAGTAGTTTCCTTGTGAGAAATAATTTGCAGGGGTTCTGTTATGTCCTGATAAATTGATGAAAATAATTTGCAGGCGTTCTGTTACTTCCTGATAAATTGGATTGTTTTGTAAAATATTATGAACACACAAATTAGTTTCCATGGAAACTGGTAAATGAATAACTGCAATGATTTTACTAGATTGTTACTTCTGTTATAGCGATCCATGCAACATGTGCCTTTTGTTTCTTTGTTCTTTTTTTCCTTAAAAAAATCTTTTGGAAATCTGCAGCAAAGATTAGAGGTTCTGAGTAACCCACTTAGCACATGCTTTTTATCATACATAGTATTGCATGTTAAAATCTTTTAGTGACAGGTTTCACCTGAAAGTGGGTTCTTTTACTAACTTTGTCCAAATTCTACACTAAATGCTCCTTGCATCCAATCAAATTAATTCTTATTCTGATGTCTTCAAAACCCTAAGCTTCCACATCAGAGCATCTAAAATGTTTGCTACATTACACTTTTCATTGGTTGGGAATAAAGATGGTGTGGTTTTAACTGGAGAATAGTATGTATCTTTCTTGTTCTCGTCAGTCTTTCTTCATGCATCTCCTTTTTGTGCCTGTGTGTAGGGCTTATGCAAGGAAGAAAGGAAGAAATAATGTGACAGTAGATGATCTTATTCATGTTATTACTCCGAGAGGAAGAGGTAAGTTTTCTGCCTGGAATTCTTTTTACTGATTTCACGACATGTCAGAAATACAATTTTGAGCGGGTCCTCACATGCATTCATCTTTCTTTGCGTACTATAACTAGACTTGGAACAAAACAAATGGACAATCCTTAATTCTTGAAAGCCGCTCATCCTTTCTTTTTGCTCCATAAAAATGTTCAATGTTGGGCAGTTTTACACTTCTACTTTCCTGGTTGAGAAAATTTGCTCCTCTTTGTTGTGGCCCTTCTTACAGTGCTCTCGATTTATTTCACATGTGAAACAGCATCAGTACCTGATTCAGTGAAGGCAGAGCTCCTGCAACGTATCCAGGCCTTCCTCATGTCTACCTCACTTCGGTAGTCATTTATCGCGACGGTTGGAGCTACATGTACCATTGTACGTTGTACGCATATTGGAAGTCGATCTTGTTGGGGACCAAAGGGTGCAGGAACACAGTTCATATGGCGATATTGGGAGCATGATTCAGAGTGATCTTCATGACGCTGTCCACATGATTTGCGAGTCAGGCAGGCCGTTGGGCATGAATTTTAGGTGTAGCAGTACACAAAGTTGCAATCCCTGAATACTTTATTGTTAAAGGAACCTTCCAGATTGTAATGCTACAGTTGTGTTATCATGCTTAACTGATGCTTGGTATTGTGATTAAAAACCAAAACATTCTTTGACGGCATAGAAACCTGATTGGCTCATCTCCAGTGTGGCCCAACATGAACAGATACCACTTTGTCATTGTGTTCGGAATTGTGATACCCGTGGATGCTATGCTATAAGCCTATAATATTGCCTGGCATTTGTTAGTCGTATCTCTGTCTGCGTTGTCATGTTTGATCTTATGGGCTCATGGCCGCTGTCACTTCATTGTTGGAATTGCTGTTCTGCGCCCAGGTGTGTATAATATGAGCACTTCCAGTCAGGCTTGCATGTTCAGAAAGCACAGGGTTTGCGAGTCATTTGGCTATCCATGTAAGCTTTGACTATTATCCCTGAATTATTGTCTGGTGGTTGGGAAAGAACAGAAATGACGAAGGCGTGGTGTAACCTTCAACATTCTGAGCAGATAGCCTGTCTTTGTCATAAGCTTCATCAGCGGCTGCAAAAAAAAAACAAGTTGCTGGCTTGATTCATGACACCAATGCCCTTTAAAAAAAAACCATTTTATGCCATAAGCAATTGGCCATCGCAGACATCTGAGGGGCAATGAAAAAGGTACACTTGAACAGGATAGAGCAATACATTTGTCTGGCGTCAATCATGCAAGTGCCAGGTGGGCATCACAATTGTCACATTAGGAACTATTGAGAGGTATGGTATGCCACATGCCACATGCCCTAGCTTAGCTGGCTGTTAACATCTGAAAAAGTATAATTATATATATGAAGATTCGATAAGATAGGCACAGATAAGGGTAACTTCTTGAGCTAGATGTTCTGCTCCTGCAGTTGATCAACATGGAGTGCACATCAATCTAACGAGTAGCTATTATCCACTCAATTCCTACTAGGATATAGTACTCTTAATACCCTCTACTTTTTTACAGTAGCTTCAGGGTCCCGATCGGGTAATATATCGTGCTAAATACAGCTCAGGGCAGCACTGGAGCACCACTGTCAAACAGCACATGGCCTAGAGCTCATCTTCTCCCCCCTCTCATTCTCATCTAAGGTCAGGCTATGAACAAAGCTCGGCAGACAACAGCGCCCGGTGTACCACGCCTTCTCCTTCCGGCTCTTGGCGACTACAGTCGGCGTTGGTTGTGTGCTGCAAGAGGAGCTAGATGTGGATTCAGACACTGGTTTCCCATCTGCAGCAACAGATTCCGACTGCTGCTTCTCGTTCTTGCTCACATCAGTGCTTTCTTCGGGGCCATTTTGCATCGCCTCCTGCAGGAGCTCAGCTAGTTTCCTCCGGCCAGTTGGAGAAGGTTCTGGTGATTTGGACTTGTCCGAATTGTCCGGTTGAAAGATGTTGGTCATCACTGTTTGCGTTCTGGGTTGATAGTTCGGTGTGTTGCCACGAGATGGAGTGAAATCTGCATAAGAAGAGCACAACTTATGACCATGCAGCAACGGAAGCAAACCACATTACAAGGCTGACAGAAATATCTAATTGTTCAACTATTGAATTTGAGTGCATCAGAACTCTCCTTACAACGTCAAAGTCCATAAATGAATTTGTTATGTTTCCAGGATTTTGCTAGAATGATTTGGCAAAGGACCATATGGGGATATGTTATGAAACTTAAGGTGGGGGTCCATGTCCATAACTGTTAGATGCCAAGAAATATGATAACACCCAAAGACAAAATCAAAGGCATAGCCCTTTTTGTTTCGATAGGCAATCAAAGGATAAATTAGGGCCTTTAGATTCTAGAGAGATAAAGTCTGTATCATCAAGAAACATATCACAGCACATGCAATTTGCGCGTAACAAGTGGGACAATCCACATGCACATGCTACTGATATAATAATAGGACAACCTAAAAAAGGGAATGGCATGATAAACTAAAGCACTGGTGCAAAAGTAATCACAGTATGATGGACCAGGACAATTGCACACAAGTATAGAAGAAAACTATGCCTATCTACAACTAGACTGAAGCTTCTTTAGGCAGTTACTAGTTAAACATGTGCAACCATTTGTTTACCTCCATTCACACTGTAAAAGTCATCCTCGCAGTCCGAATCTAACCAAGCTCGAGATTCGAAGAACACTTCATCCTTGCTACCTGCAAATTGAGTTCAACTCTTGATGAAAAGAATTACCATAATCCATGTCACTGTACTTTCAGCTAAGTGGATACAGAAATTCAAAAAGCTTGATAATTGTGTGTATCAGTGAAGAAAACAATTTCAGCTAAGCAAAATTCAGAAACACAGAACAAAATTTATGCTTCTTTGCAGCCTGATAACTCAAGAGCTAGCAATTGATTGTGGGCAAAGAACCAGTGAAGACCCGTTCCAACTAAGCTATCTAAGAGGTTATTGAGCAAGCTCTTGAATTGCACAACAAAGGTCATGTGTTATTTCAATTTAGGATTTAGTCAGCAATTTTACGCAAGAGGCCTGCATCCTGAGGAACTTCAACAAACATGAAGTAATCAGGCTGTAAAAAAGCCTCCAATCAATAGAGTAATACACTTCGGATAGAAGAGCATAGCCATTTAGAAAGTGTTAAAATTTTCAAGAACAATAAATTGTAACAACTAAAACCCCTTCTCGATTAAAAGTGTCCAAAATCTGTCAGTATCAACAAATATCCTTTTCCGTTCAAGATCATCAGGCCCTGCAAAAATACGAAGCTAACTGATCTCCAGAAGCGATTAGTGCAGCGAAAACACTAACTTCGCTATCAAACCCTTAACCCTTGAGTCCAGAGCCCAATAAATCAATGAATAAACGAACCCAAAAGGTCCCTTTTTATTTAAAAAACTGAATGACCATCTGCTTCTTTACCTCCAAAGATCTTCTCTAAACTTCAGTAACCGATTAAAAAGATAAAGACCGGAACCTCGCAAAACGACCAAAGAAGCAAAGATTCATCACGCATACCAGAATCCGGGCTTGTGGGGCCAAACCCTGCCCGCTGCTGCTCCGCCTCGACCTCGGACTTTAGATCACCAAAGCCATCACCAATCGGAGCAACACCGCCGCCTCCCTTGCCGTTGGCGGCCTTCGCCTTGGTGGGCGACGCAAGAAACTGCTTCTTGGAGAACCCCTGGTCCTTGTTGTGAACCGAAGCGCAAGCGCCCATCCCCGCTTTTCTCCCCTTTCAAGCCGCGGCAAGAAGCATGTCCGTGCAAGCAAGCGCACGAGGCAGGCTACTCCTAGCGAAAGATCCTACGGATAAAAGAATCAAGAAAGGGAACGAGAGGAGGATCAACGTGGGGGAGGAAAAGGCGAAGAGATGGATGCTCCTGCGGGGAAGAAGGCGAAGGCGAGAGGGCGAGGGGAAGGGGGAGGGAGTGGGCTTGGGAACAGTGCGTCAGTGCGGCGACGCCGGGGCGGCCATGCCTCTCCTTTTTGAGATACGGGCGTGGGAAAGGCCTGGGGAGTCTCAATTCTGAAACTGACGAGCATGGCTGTTAATGAAAAATAATTAATGGTGGCACTAGCTCACAGTATGGCCACACAAAAAAATAGCTCACAGTATTTCTCATCTCTTTATTTTAAGGGCAATCTCTTTTTCTTCTTGTACTGCACAATAGTACGTGAGGAAAATGAGACCTTTCTTACATGGACCTTGGGACGGAGCGTTTTTCACAGAGATGTAAATTCCAGATAAGGTTAGACGGAACTCTACAGAAATTAGTCTGTACGAAGTACGAACTTACAAAATTCCTGTTTTCTAAAATGGGGCCTAAGACTAACTGGAACAGTATCCTCTATATACCACCCTCTAAATCAATATTTAAAGGATCCCTTAAAAATTTTCACCCTCCAAACAACAATGTGCTGCAGCAATGTCCTCTATTTCCACCCTATCGTGGGTCTCACCTCCATTTATTTCTTTTATTTTTTCCCTCCCACCCCCACTCCCCTCCGTCGCCTCGTAGGCCGAGCCCTCCCACCCCATCCTCGCCATTCGCTCCCACAGCACGCAGCTCCTCGTTGCCTCCGCCTCCCCTGTTCAGTTCACAGTTGACACTCACCGGTCACCAGCTCCGGCGCCCGTCCACCCGCGCGCGCCGCCTCCTGTTCGCTCGGGCTGCGCGCGAGCCCCCGGAGGTTGGTGGCGGCCGGAGGGGGATTCGGATTGGGGAGGAGCCGGGGCGGGCCGGAGATCGGCTGCCGCGGCTCTAGCCGGGCTCGGTGGAGCGGGATCGCCTGGCGCGGCGCGGCATCCGCAGGCCCGTGGCGTGAGCGAAGGCGCTGGCTTTATCGCCCGGGGGAGAGATCTTGCAGCGGCGGCAGCAGCGGCGACTGAAGGCGGCGGTGCTCTGGTAGCCGAGGCCGAGCGGCGCCCGCCGACCGCCATGGCTGGCAGCGACGAGGTCAACCGCAACGAGTGCAAGGTGCGCGCGCGGGCCTGCCCCGCTGCCTCCTCCCTCCCCCGCCTCCCTCTCTTTCTCCTGTGCTACCGGTTCCGTGCGGGCATGTGCCCGGCCGTCCTTGCGTCCGGCTCCCGCCAC
The DNA here is from genome assembly GCA_004135705.1 of Alloteropsis semialata. Taxonomy (NCBI): domain Eukaryota; kingdom Viridiplantae; phylum Streptophyta; class Magnoliopsida; order Poales; family Poaceae; genus Alloteropsis; species Alloteropsis semialata. The sequence goes on from CM014274.1 coordinate 4,382,126, forward strand.
GGTTCCGCGCCTCGGATGGGGGCGTGTTCTTCTGTGGGGTGCGCGCCAGGGCCGCGGGCTCCCGATTTGTGCCGCCGCTTTATGATTCGGTGGAGGGGATTGGGGCCAGCCCTGGCCGGTGATTTCCCGGTCAATCGCTGCCTTTCTTTCCCCTTTGGGCTCAATCCCAATTTTATCCCCTTCTCCCTTGCCCCCGTTGTTTTTGGAGTTTCCGGGGGGGAGTGGTGAGAGATTGATGCTACGGAAATGGCTACCCAACAAGGGGGGAACGCGCCAATCATGCCAAAGCTTGCATCTTTTCTGGCAAGCGGCGGCGAAAGATCGCCGCTGGCATTGGCGTTCTCGGCCATGCGAGGAAACAGCAAAGGAACAGGAGGAGAAGGAGAGGGAGGGAAGGGCTCTGCTTCTTCGTCTTACTGTTGCTGCTGTTGTTGATGTTGGCTTTGCTGTTGTTGTGCGCTTGTGCAGACGGCGGTGCCGATCCACACATGGGTGCTCATATCCAACTTCAAGCTGGCGTACAACATGCTCCGGCGGGCGGACGGCACCTTCGACCGCGACCTCGCCGAGTACCTCGACCGCCGGGTGCCGCCCGACGCGCGGGCCCAGGAGGGCGTCTCCTCGTTCGACCACGTCATCGACCCGTCCGTCGGCCTCGAGGTCCGCATCTATCGCGCCGCCAACAACAACAACGCCGCGGGCGCGGCCGCGGTCACGCTGCCCATCCTCGACTTCCTCACCGGCGCGCCGTCCCCGGACCCGTTCCCGGTCATCCTCTTCTTCCACGGCGGCAGCTTCGCGCACTCCTCGTCCAGCACGGCCATCTACGACAACCTATGCCGCCGGTTCGTGAAGCTGAGCAAGGGCGTCGTGCTGTCCGTCAACTACCGGCGCGCTCCCGAGCACCGGTACCCGTGCGCCTACGACGACGGCTGGACCGCGCTCAAGTGGGCCATGTCGCAGCCGTTCCTCCGCAGCGGCGAGGACGCCCAGCCCCGCCTGTTCCTCTCCGGCGACAGCTCGGGCGGCAACATCGCCCACCACGTGGCCGTCCGCGCCGCCGACGCCGGGATCAAGATTTGCGGCAACATCCTGCTCAACGCCATGTTCGGCGGCACCAAGCGCACCGACTCGGAGCGGCGGCTGGACGGCAAGTACTTCGTCACGCTCCAGGACAGGGACTGGTACTGGAAGGCGTACCTGCCCGAGGACGCCGACCGGGACCACCCGGCGTGCAACCCGTTCGGGCCGAACGGGCGGCGCCTCAGGGGGCTCCCCTTCACCAAGAGCCTCATCATCGTGTCGGGCCTCGACCTCACCTGCGACCGGCAGCTGGCGTACGCCGAGGGCCTCCGGGAAGACGGCCACCATGTCAAGCTCGTGTACCGTGAGAGGGCGACGATTGGCTTCTATCTGCTGCCCAACACAGATCACTACCACGAGGTCATGGAGGAGATCTCCGACTTCCTCAAGGCTAACCTCTAGTACATACACAGCTGCTGATCATGAATGAAACGCATCGCCGCCGCCGCCGCCACCTCCACACACACACACCACTTGTTATAGCAAGATGGTAAGCTTAACTTATAGTTGTATCTCATATACTGCTGCTGCTGCTTGGGGATCATCTGAATTCCGGCGACGGCATGGCTCATTTGCTGCTGTCCATGGCAAAGCGCACTCAAAGGACAACCTCCTCCTCGGCATCTGATAGAATGACTTTTGTTCCCTCGCCGCCGTCGTCGTCGGATGAAAGAAGAAACCATCCTTCTGCTGATCGCGAAGCCTGCGTCCCTGGTTGATGGAGAGAAGCCTATTATTTCGCCTTCAATCACCCTCTGGCTCATCATCCCCCGGAGGGGAATTCATCTAACATTCTGTGTACAGTGATGGACTGATGGATCAACAAGGAGGCGGATGGCCTTTTTGTTGCTTGTGTTTGATGCACTAGTTCCTCTTTTCTGAATTGGATGTTGTGGGTGCCTACGCGTACCCTATCTATCATCTATCTACCCATGTTTTGTGAAACATGTGTGATGTTTCCAATCTAGGGCTAGTAGTAGAGGGCATAAGAGATGTACCATCCCCCTCCTCTTTTGTTTCCCCTTCCTGACTGCTGGTCTGGTCCGGCCATGCCATTGCCATTGCCATGCCTGGCCTGGCCTGCCGTCTCTCTTTGCTGTCCTCTGATCCTTTTCTGTATACAATGCTGCTCGACTGCTGCTTAGGGCAAGCCCAACGCAGGCATACATGTCTGGTGGCTTCAACCAAAAAGTTTAGATCCATGTAGATACGTAGATTTGAGACCACTAGATGTCCAACCGAAGCCACCGCTCCCTTTTCACTTTTGTGGACCAGCTGCTCTTTTTTTTCTACTTTCTATCTCACATGTAGCATGAGGCATTGGTAGCTTGCAGAGGCTACTCTGACAACATGCAAGACACCACTTTATTTTCAGCATGGCATCCAAGCCTACCTGTCTTGTGAGGCTACCAGCCCCGTCACCGCGTTGGGCATGGCTGTGTTGTAACGCGTGTACTTCGAATGCCTCTGGTTTCCTCCTCCACATGGGTGTCGTCGGTGAAACGCGATGAAGAGGATGGCGCATTGGCATTTGGCAGTATGGCACTTCCCTGCCATCTCATTGGCATTGGCGTGATCTTGGTGCTCTGGGGTTGCCGATCCGTGGCTGACTGGCTGTGCTTCGTCCTTGCCCCCCATCCCATGTGTCCTTCCTTCTGCATGCCGCTGCTTCGACAGCTAAAAACTCTGTAATCCCCTGTACTTGGAACGGGGAGGCCGGAGAGGCGCCCGTCTGTCGGCGGCGCAAGGCGCGCCGCGACCCCAGGAGTACGACGAGATCACGTCCCCGCTCTGTCAGCGACATCTCCATTCCCCCCTTTCGCTGAAGGGGTGGTGCATGGATCGTGTCGTTTCGTCCGTTTTTCAGTAGTGGTTGGGGCCTTGGGGGATGGATTTGGCTCCGGTTTGTCCCCGTCCGGTCCTTCGCCTCTCTCCCGATCACGCACGCGGCTGCCGGGTACGATTCGCGCGCGTGAGGCGTGACCTTGCTCTGATGTGCGCGCGTGGCGTCCCGGCACAGGGCCATGCGAAAATGGTGGCACAGCATTCCTGTCACTCCTTCGGCTTGCGTTGATGGGAAGGCTATGCTGGTTGACAATCTCTCGTCACAGACCATCGGAGCTTGGAGATCGGATTGGATGCGCATGCGCTCAAGTCACAGGTTGGAAATCAGCTACTTCAGCAGGGGTCAGGGCAGACGCATGGTTTTGTTTAGTTGTGTACAACCTGATTGCCGGCACCACCTAACGCGTAATCGTTTGACGCCTGCATCCGGTCACGAACTCATGATCCTTGCACAAACCGCAACAAAATTTTCTCGGAGAAGATCTCCCGCTCGATCTCGGAGCACCTTCGAGTCTTCACCCCCGTTGAAAAAGCACGGCCGCGTGCCCCCCCGCGCTCTCTCTTTCTCCCGCGGCCGCCGGCTGTAAAGCGGGGGAGCGGCGGCACTTGGGGGCAGCACCTCTCTCTCTCTTTCTCAAAAAAAAAAAAGAAAGGCCGAGGCTTTCTCGTGCGGCACTTGCCAAAAGCCGCTCGCGGGCCCTGTTTAGTTGAGAAAAGTTTCGCAACTTTTCACTATTTACTTATCACATCAAATGTTAGGACACTAATTAAGAGTATTAAACGTGGATTAATGACAAAATCCATTCCATAACCCTGGATAACTTCGCGAGATGAATCTAATGAGTCTAATTAGGCCATGATTAGACAACGTCGTGCTTCAGTAAACAATCTCTAATGATAGATTAATTAGGCTTAATAGATTTGTCTTACGATTTTTCGTCTATTCGTATAATTAGTTTTATAATTAGATCATGTTTAGTCCTTCTAACCTTCGATTTAAAATTGCTAAATTTCGCAAACTTCCTCACCGAAAGGTTGCATGGCCACCACGAGTCTCCCGCAAAAAGACAAGCGGAGCCGGAGCCAGCCTCGGCCTCAGCCGGCCCCGGCCGGCCGGCTCGTGATTCTGGGGGTGTTTAGATGCGTAGAATGCAAAATGAGAATGCAAAATGGACGCATTGGGTCACGTGCACAGAGAGAAAAAATACATTAAAAAACACGTAGAATGCAAAATGAAGGGTATCTAAACACCCCCTCTATCTCCAGCGAGAGCCGGGAGGTGAGGTGCCACCGCCACCGGGTCTCTGCGTGAAAAGTCAAAAATATTATACTCCTGCCGCATCAAACAAGGAGAGAGGAACGGCGGGGCCTTGGCGTTTTGTTTGGGACTTCGGGTTTGGGAGCTCTCGCTCGGTCACCGACTCCCTCTATTCTTTTCGCGTTGCCGTCCGTCTCTTTTCTCGGCTTCTTTTGCTGTCGCACTCCAGCCCAGACGCCCAGTGCTGTCGCCGCCAGCCTGGTGCGTGTCACCCTCTCGCTCGGCGCGGCCGTAGATAGAATGGCCTGGCGCTTGTTTTTTCTCGGTTCTCATGGTGGGGGCTGGGGGCCACCGGGCGATTTGTAAATTTGGGAGCTGCGTGCCGCGTGGAAACTGGCTGAGAAGGGGGGGTTTCTCTTTCACAAGTGGCCGTCGCCGTGGAAAGCGAAGCTCTTTGCCGCCGGGGGCACGGCATGCCCCCTCACGCCCGTGCACGAGAAACGCTCCCCATCCACTGAACCAAACCGTGGAAGAGGAGCAGCCGCAGTAGGTGAGGTGACGAAGGATTCTTGCCGCGGATGTGATCGGCTAATGCAAAGCTGTTAAAATCGCCGTTGCCATCGCAAACGGCCAATAACGAGCAGGAGCCCATTATATCTGCGCGCCGGGAGGGACAAGGCACCGGCGGTACCGCGGCGGCGAGAAGAAATTCCTCGGTGCCGTCTGATCTGATTGACGGACGATGATCGCGGCCGCTCCGTGTACTCCGTACTCCCTCGGCCGCATGGGTTAAACGATGCCGTCCTGTTATGAGGCCCCAAACCTAACGCCCGAGCTCATTCAATCCGGGTCCCGTACGCACTACCAAAAGGCCGGGGCGACAGTGACGAGGTCTCCCGTTTTGAGGCGGCCCGGACGGCCGAGAAGCGGGACAGGCCGGCGGCGCAGCCCCGGCGAGACTGGGCGAAACGTCTCGTCCGCGACCACCTCGCTCCTCACTCCTCCCGCATCCGTCGCTCCGGCGATCGACCGCCGGATCCTCTCACCTCGGTCTGAGCCGTTTGATGGGGGTTGTGGATTGTGATATCACGACCGGGGTCGCTCGTCCCAGCCAACACGTTTTTTTGGTTTGCTTTGCGCGACGGGATATTTTCGTGAAGAAAGAAGCGGACTTCGCTGTCAGGCTCTGGTCGAGCGCTTGTTTCGTCTCTCAGCCGCGGGAACTCGCTCGCTTGTCGTATTGGCCGGCCCGGGAGTTAGAGTAATGTTCTCGCCGTGCCCTGTCGAGCCGGCCCCCCGGTCGGTGCCACATGTTTGTCGTTCACCCCCCACCCCCGTTCGGTCAGTCGTCACACCGACGCGTCCTGACATCAGCTAGCGCCCCCACGTCGCCGTCGCGGAAACGGTGCGGCGTGCGAGGTGAACCTTGTCGATCTCTTTTTTTTTCTTCCCTTTAAGTTCGCGGCGTAGACGGCGCGGTACGTGGCGGCCGCGCGGCCACACGACGGAAATCCTCCCGCATCGGCCGTCGCCTAGCGCGAGGAGCCAAACGCCGACGCGGGAGCGTCGCAAGGCGACGGCGACGGCGTTTCCGTCCGGATCTTCCTCGGGCGATACGTGCGCGGCAGAGGGTGGGCCGGCGCCGTTGCGTGCCGGGCCGGGCTGCTCCCGCGAGATACAGCGACCGCAATCAAAGCGAGCGAGCCCCTCGTGCCGGCGCGCGCGTCCACGTGACGGTGCGCGTGGCCGGGGGCGCGTCGGCACGCAGCGCAGGGCGCCCGCGGGCGGGGATGATCGAGAGTTCGAGACGCGCGGGGCGGGGCTGGTTGTGGCGCCGGCGCTACTTGGTGCGCCGCGGGCGCGCACACGCGGACGCGGATGAGGCTGACGCTAGCTGGCCCGGCCTGGCCCTGGCCCTCGGCTCGCCTCTTTTGTTTTGGTTCCGGGGTTTTGTTGGCTTGTACTTGTACTGGGGAATCCTCGTCGGCGTAGGCGCGGCCCCGTAGTCCTTGGCGCCCTGGTCGCTGCTACGTGTTTGCTTCCTCCGCCCGCCCGCCTGCCCCCACGCCCACGCCTTCGCCTTGTTTTTTCCTTTCTTTTCCTAGCGGCCTAGCGGGCGGATCCTGTGCGGGAGCGGGACAAAAGTCGGCACGGGCCGCACGGCCCACGCAGGCACGCATCCACCTCGTCCCTTCCCTTCACTCTCCGCCTCGCTTTGACTTGCTGTCCTCTGCCCGCTGGCGCTGTTCTGTCCACCAATGGGGCAGCCCCACGCCGGGGTGCTCCTGGATTTATTTGTGGACTCTTTTAGGGCCGTCGGACGGACGCATGCGAGCGAGTCGGACGGACCTTTTGTACTTTTCTGCTCAGCAGGTCGTCTTCTTTTTCACCGCGCACATGGGTCGCTGAAATCCCCGCGTCACCACCTTCACGGGCTGCACAGCGGTGAAAACTAAAAAGCCTCCCTCTCTCGTTCACAGGCAGAGCCACAAGGCAGTACAAAGAAAAGCGCCTCGGCCCTGTTACACGCAATATGTATAATATTTTGCATAACGCATATTGCTCAATGCACTTTTTCTTTCTATAAACACTATATATAACACAAAAACACTATATATAACGTTGCATCTAAAAAACACCTCATAGTTTCTATTCATGCGCACGAGAAGGGACGGGAGCTTTTCGGCCCGTTCCTTCCTTGCGGGTAACGCTGCCTTGTGGGTGTGGCTGGCCCCTTTGGAGCCGAGCGCGCGTGCAGCGCATGTGCCGGCAGCGCGCGCCCGGACAGAACCGGCGAGGAAGTCAAAGCCATTCCCGCATCCCGGCACAGTGCGGCCGCCGGTGGCCCGGGGCTCGCTGGGCCATGTTTAATTTAGCAAGATAAGCATAAAAAATTTATTGTAGCAAAACTAAATCAAAAATTAGGAGGGCTAAACATGATCTAATTATAAAACTAATTATACGGATGGACGGGAAATCGCGAGACGAATCTATTAAGCCTAATTAATTCGTCATTAATTTACGTTTAATATCCTTAATTAGTGTCTTAATATTTGATGTGACGGGATGAATAGGGAAAACTTATGTAATTAAACATGGCCCGGGCTTCCTCGTTCACTCCTCTCCCTCCCCATATACTTTGATTTGTTTCCCGTGGCTGGAACTCTCATGTGCATGAGCTCGGTAGCTCGGCCATGGAAGGAGCAGCGCGAGGAACACGAACACTCTGTGCTCTCCCCTCTCTCTCCTGTCTATTTCTCATTCTACTGGTTCATTTAGTGTGGGTTGGTCCACCAGTGCATGCTACTACAAGCCAAACCAACGGCAAGCCGTGACTCTATTCCTCCAGTACCCCTCTGTATCTCCCTTCCTTTCTTTTTATTTAAAAGCCCAGCATACAATACAATTCGACAAAGCCCATGAGAACCACCCAACCAATCACGTGTATTCAAAATCACGTGAAGTTTATTCATTTTCGGAATTTCCTGTGCACCCACTATTCAGAGCGCAATAACTCAACCATCCGAGCTCCGATTGGCCCGATTCTTTTTCCTAAATTCTTCTAAAATCATACTCTATTTATTTCCATCATCCTCATCTCCATCTGAGCTCATTTTGATTTGTGTGCTTATTTGTTTTGTTCGTCGTTCGCGTCGTCGTCGCCGTAGCCGACGGAGTAAACGAGGAAGGACAGTACCGCGAGCCGGATTACGAAGGAGAGTACCGCGAGCCCGAGCCCGAAGACTTGTACCGCGAGCAGGAACTCCCGGAAGCTTTTGGAGACGGCAAGTCCAATCCCATCCTTTGATGCATGTTTATCCCAGTTTTATAAACACAACCTATTAAAGCCTTTGTTATTGCATTCTGTTTTATTATTAAAACCCGGTTGGTTAGCCACTACTTGATTGGTATGACATTCCTTGACAACCTAGTTATCACTAAATATGACATGCTCTATTTAGATGATAACCAATTCTAGAATGCTTAGGATTTGCTACTCAATCAATCATGACTATACACTGGTTTTATCAAAGATCAAATGTGTGAGTGTGGAAAATGGGTTTTGGGTTTTAAAAGAAAGAAAATGTGTGGATAAGATGGATGGGTATTTCTTTGTGAAATACCATTAGGAGGCTTGTACCTTTGTGGTTAAGCAAGTTGGGAGATATCCATTTTGTCCGGTTTTAAACCGAGGTGATGTGTCATCTTGTCTAACCCAAGTTATCTCGTACAACCACTCGACTCTTGTATGGTGCAAGGGCTTAGTCTAAATCCCACTAGCCGTCTGTTAGTTGTCTGGAGGCAGGTGTGCAGCGGGAAAACCAAGTGCCGACTTAGTGTCATGGTTGCCGACTTGGTGTCATAAACCCCTTGGTTATTTTCTCGTGATGGCTAGGCAGTTTTGGCTCTGGTGGGTAATGGCTTCGATAGGATCCGCACTGGCACTAAGGTGATCGTGTTGCGGTACCCTACTTGTGGTGAAAGTGTACACCTCTGCAGAGTTTTCAATCTATTCGAATAGCCGTGCCCACGGTTATGGGCGAGTTATGGCTTGGTCACAATACTAAGGTTTTGGGATGGGTTGGAGTGTGGTGGTTTTGAAATGAGTTCGGCTTTGTGCTGGAAGCTACGGCGGATGGGAAGTCCGGTAGCATTTAAAATTGGGATCCTTTGTGGATCAACCCCCACTTATTAAAGTTGTTACTAAGAACCTGCTTTGCCAAAATATTCCTTGACAAACCATTGCATGTGTAAAACTTGGCTTTATTGCAAATTAAAACTTAGCTTATTCCTTGAATTATCCTGTGCATATTTCTGTGTTAACCCCTCCGTGGGTGTGGTTGGACTTGCTGAGTACTTTTGTACTCACCCTTGTATTTGTTGCTTCAGAAGAAGACCCGGACTTTGTCGTTGAGGACGCCGAGTAGGTGGTCGTGCCCGCACCCGACTTTGCCTGTGGAGTTTGGCCCTGCCCGAGATGCTTTCACTGTCACGCAACTCTGATCCCTTTGTTGAACCGGTCTGGTTCATCATTTGGCTCATAGCAGTAGTTTACCTTTTGGTTGTCTTAACTTGTATCAAGTTTCCTCCCCCTCGGGGAGTGTAAGGTTCTGAACTATCTGTTGAATAAATGTGTATCAGCCTCCTGGGACTGATAATTTGTATCACATTTAGTCTCTGCTCAGGCAGGGGCGCTTCAGGTGGTATCAGAGCCGTAGTTGGCTGTAGGACGTGACCCATAGGACCGTTGAGCCCTTTTTGACCAAACTTAGTTTTTTTAAAACTTCTTGCCTTCTATGCTCCTTTGCAAAATAGACTTACCCGCCCGTTTCCTTACAGATGGCCGAAGAAGGTTGGGTCAACAGCAACTGCTTGGAGGAGCCCGGTTTTCCCAAGTTGCTTTTTGCCTGCATGGACAGGGTCGGCATTTATGAGCGTCCGGAGTACACCAGCAGGGAGTACGAGGACCATGGGACGCCCCGGTGTGAGATGATCATCTACATCGGGAGAAGCAGCCGTCACCCCGAGATTAATCCATTCAATGTGACCACCACTGGCTTCCGACACAAGGACACCTACCAAGTTGCAGCTTGGAAGACATTACGTCACCTGTGCCAGATTTATGAGAGACACCTTGGTCACACCCCGCTGAGGTACTTTCCATCGGTCAACAGGAACCGCCCAGTTTGGTTGGCCCGGATAAGGGCACTGCAAGGACATGGACTGCGGGAGGATGACCCCACTGTGCTCCACACAACTGCCTACCTCCACACCCTTGATGAGCTCTACGACAAGCAGGCAAGGCATTTGAGGCAGCAGATCCGTAGAGCTGAGGATGCAGAGATGATGGTGAGGAGCCTCCAAGTGAAGGTAGCAGCATTGGAAGCACGAGCCGCAGCCGCCGAGAGCAATGAAGCTCAGGCCATTGAAGCACTCAAGGAGGCCGAGGACCGGCACACCCAGGAGCTGAAAGATGCTCACCTTGTGGGACGGGCTAAGAGAAGGATGCGGGAGTTGGAGAATGAAGAGGCCTCGATCCCTGATGGGACTTCCGTGGCCAAAGGATCCAGTAAGAGAAAGAGCCCCGATGCCCCGCCAGCACCTCCACCCACGGAAGCTACCGAAGGAACCTCCGAGGTCGTTGAGCCACCTCAGGAGGAGGATGAGCTGCTCGCACTCCTCATGGCTTCAATGGAGGATCACTCTCCGCAGGGTGCAGACTCGCCTCGCGAGTAAGATAGAGCCCAGAGAGTCTGCTAGTGTTTGTCAGGGGATGAAGCCGTTTGGTCCGAGTTCAGAGCTGTACCTTTAGTCTTGCAGTTGTCCCAGTCCAGTGTTGTACCCGGTCGTGTAGTGCGTGTTTTGGCCTTGCCCAAGTGTTGTACCCCCTCCATGGAAGAAATAAAACCGTTTGTGCTTGTTGTGTTGTTAGTCTGTGTGTTTCTGTCTTTTGAAAATGCGTTTTAATCAACTTAAATATCACTTTAAATCCAAGTCTCATGAAAACCCGCTCAATCTGCAGATGCCTCCCATGCGCACCAGGACCTCCTCAAGTCAGGCCCATACCACCCCCAGTGCAGAAAGGCAGCCAAGGCAAAATCCACCCGCCACAGCACCCCCAGTTGTGCATGAAGTGAATCAGATTGAGGGCGGTGGAGAAAGCCATGTGGGAGAACAGTTACCCCCACCACCCCAGATTGACCTGGTCCAAGTGGTGAACAATCAGACCCTTCTGTTGGAAGCTCTAGCCAATGCCGTCACTCAGCCGAGGCCCCGCAGACATGGTCTGAATGAGAAATTGATAGACTTCCTCCGCACCAAGCCACCCACCTTTGGAGGATCCAATAACCCCTTGGATGCAGATGATTGGCTGCGGGTTATCCAGAGGAAACTTGAGCCATTTGGTTGTGAGGACCGTGACAAGGTTCTCTTGGCCGCTCACCAACTCACCGGGACTGCTTTAGCCTGGTGGGAGAACTACTGTGCAGCTGCCCAGGATGCCACCACTATCACTGAATTTGTGACAGAGTTCCGCCGCTATCACATTCCAGTGGCCACCATGAAGCGCAAGGCAGATGAGTTCCGTGAACTGCGCCAGGGCAGCAAGTCTGTTGAGGAGTACACTTATCAGTTCATGGAGTTGGCCCGTTATGCACCGGAAGAGGTCAACAAGGATGAGAAGAAGCAGGACATGTTCAAGAAGGGCTTGAACGCAGAACTCAGAACACTGCTCACCCCTCAGATCTACCCAGACTTCAACACTTTGATGAACATGGCCATACTCACAGAAAGGGCCAAGTCAGATGAAAGAAGGGACAACAAGCGCCGGTTCCTAGAGAACAAGGCACATCAGCAGGACCGTTTCCAGAAGCCAAGAAGCTTTGGTCCTTCAGCATCCAGGTCCCAAGCCCCTATGCAGTACCGGACCCAGTCTCAGGCTCCGAGTACTCATCCGTCCAGTGCTCCATTCAGAAGCCAAGCCAACAAGACCCCGCAGAACAGCACCAGTCAGGTCACCGGCAACGCCAGGGCCTGTTACAACTGCCGTGAGACAGGGCACTTCATAGCCAACTGTCCCTATGGCAACAGCAAGCCAGCAGCTCCAGCCTTCTCCAACTCCGTGAATGGACCAAGGCCAGCACTGTCAGGAGCCAACCGTGTTCCAGTCCGCAGCAGCAACAACCCCAACAACAACAACAGCAACAACCAGCAGATGAGGCCACCCCAGCAGTCATTCGGACGAGCCCGCGTCAACCACATCAACGCGCAAGAGGCTCAAGAAGCTCAGGGCGTGGTACTCGGTGAGTTTTTAGTCAGCTCAGTCTTGGCAACAGTACTTTTTGATTCTGGAGCATCACTGTCGGTGTGCGAAATAACCAACGAGTAAATTAGTGTATTGCGCGTTTGGGCTCCGGATGGTTCGCGAGAGGACACAAGGGATTATACTGGTTCGGGCATGAACGCCCTACGTCCAGTTCGAGGCTGCTCGTGTTACTCGCGTTGCTCGTAGTAGGGGTTACAAGCGGTCGAGAGAGGGAGGGCTCCCAAGTCTCTGAGTGCGTCTAAGCGTGAGTGTTCTGGTGTATGTGTGTCGTGTGTTCTTCTTCGTCGTCCTAGTCTGCAGTGGGGGTGTACAAACTAGTCGGGAGAGGGAGGAGATCCCAAGTCCCTGAGCGGTGTGAGTGAGTGTGTTCTACCAGTGTCCGAAGGAGAGCCCCCCCGCCCGATGTCCCCTTATCCCCTTTTATAGCCTCAAGGGGAGAAGGGAGCGGGGGGTAAAAAGAAGAAAATTACAAGGGGAGTTACTGCTCCCGAGAGCTTCCAGTCGCGTCGCTCGCCGAGCCGTACAGGGAGCAGGTGTTGACGGAGTGGGCGTCCCGTCGGACCCGGAGTCGTACATCCCAGGTGGTTGGAGTCGATGCCTTCCTGGGTAAGCTCCCGGGTGGTTCCTGGGTCGTAGTTGACTTGCTCGAGGTCCTCGGGCGCTCCAGGTGTCGTCCTCGGGTTCCAGGTGTCGCCCGAGGACGCCCGGGGTCGTACTTAGACGCCAGGTGTAGCGCATGCATTCCTCTCCAGACTGTAGCGCTCCTGTTGGGACGAGACGGGCGCCACTGTGGCTGCCGTGGCGTAGGTCAGACGCCCATCATGTTCTGACGAGGCGGGTACCAAGCGGGTACGGCGCCGGACGGGTTGGGGTATGGCCGGGTAGTTTCACCCGAGGAGTCGGAGACCACTCGGAGGCGGAGAACCTGTCGGGCGAATCGGAAAACTACTCGGGCGTTCTAGGTAGTCGGACGAGGGTCGGCCGAGGCGGACGGGGGTCGGCCGAGGCGGACGTGAGTCGGCCGAGGCGGACACGGGTCGGCCGAGGCGGACGGGAGTCGACCGAGACGGATGAGGGTCGGCTGAGTCAGGGAAAAACCGATCCTCCCTTAATCCGATGTTCTTCGGGTTTTCTTATGCCCATCTTTTTCCTGAAACTGCGTGGTCCCACCCGTCGGTGAGAGGGTCGGATATTGATATCCGACAGTAGCCCCCGAGCCTGCTCGGAGGACGGGTAGTTCTCCGTGCAGGCTCTCTCTTGATGCCGGTTCATATGTCACTCGGGGGTGCGCGCGAGCGCACCCACCGGGTGTAGCCCCCGAGCCCGTAGGGGAATGGTTGATTCGCCTAGGGGCTGGAGTAAGGTTTGTCCTTTTCCCACCGGGGCGCGCGAGCGCACCCGGTGGGTGTAGCCCCCGAGCCTATAGGGGAACAGTGGTTCGCCTATAGGCTGAAGTCGGGTTTGCCATCTCTGTGCGGTCCCTACAGGATGACGCCGTGCGTTGTCCGATGGACCGGAGCATGGTCCGCTTTTTTCAGAGGTACTGGCTCCCTTCTGAGCCGTCGTGTCGTCCTTTCTGAGGTCACTGTTCGTTGGCGATGCTCTGTCGCTTTGCATGGAGGGCCACGCGGCGCGTTCCCGTACCCGGCGGGAGTGCTGACTCAGGTTTCTTCGGGCTATAAATAGGGTTGGCCGGGGCGTCTTCCTGGGCACGCAACTATCCTGCTTCTTCTTTCTCCTGTTAGCATGAGATCCCTGGTCGGTGAACCGCCTCGAGGGCGTCCCCCTGGTCCAGGGGCCGAGAGATTAGTCGCCTGATGCCACAAGAATGACTGCGACCTCGGGGAGTTCCGGCGTGGAGGAGCGCTGCTCGGTGTCGCAAGTGAAGGACGGCTCCGGCTCCGACGACTCCTCCCGTCCGTTGATGCTGCCTCGGTGGCAGCGGAACGGGCTCGAGGGGGAGTGCACGAGCGGGAGCGCCATGTCCGTCGGGCACCCGGACGCATCGTGTGCCGTAGCGAGCCGAAGCCACTCCTCGATTTGCGTCGCCAGGGCAGTTGCAGTGGTCGTGTACAGCCACCTGCGCGCTTCCTCTCCTTTCCCTTGCGCCGATGTGATGCCGATACCGGCGACCATCGGCCCCAGGATGACGGAGAGAGTCGGTGGTGACACTCCATTGTCGCGGCCCCGCGGCGGGACCCTCTGCCGAGTTCCCCTCGTGGCGTCGGCGGGCGAGGAGATGCTACAAGAAGGACTGCGACGTTCGCGGTTCGGCCCATCTTGTTGTATCGGATCTCCTGCCTCCTTCGCCGCTTGATTTCGTCACCGAGGGTGACGAAACCCGTTTGTGTTATCCCATGGCCTTTGGCTATATGTACTTTTTGCCCTTATTTGAGAAATAAAGGAATCTGGTTGACTCGGGGTGTCTTTCTGCGGCCGCGCAGTCGGCCTCTTTTGCGATTTCGGCTCCCCCGAGCGCCCCCGGGTCGGTCGGGCGGGAAGCCGTTTCGTCTTTTTATCGTTTTCCCCTCACGCACTCCCTCCGCGGGACGGAAGGTTAGGGCACGCCTCGTGTTTTACCGCGCAGGCCGAAACACGGCTCCCGTGAGCTNTTTTATCGTTTTCCCCTCACGCACTCCCTCCGCGGGACGGAAGGTAAGGGCACGCCTCGTGTTTTACCGCGTAGGCCGAAACACGGCTCCCGGTGAGCTACTAACGGGCTAGATCGAGCGAGGCCTCGGTCCTCCTCCGGGAGAGGACCGTTGGATCAGCTGGTGATCGACCTCGGATAATCCCCAGATTTCCCGACCTCCCTTAGTTCCCGCGATCGTTCGACCGACCGCAGGGGCTCGTCGCCTCTCTTCGGGGAGATACATGGGGTCAGGAATCTTAGGCTCGAACGCAGGTCCGGGCGTCCTCGGCATCCGTGTGCCGAGGCTATGGCCGCTAGGGGCCCACCCATCTCTGCCCCTTCGCTCGGGCGCTTCAGAGCGGCCGTCGGACCCTAGGGCCGGCCTTCGAACTCTTGGGCTGTTTTTCGATTTCGCGTCGTGTCCCTTGGGCCTAAGCACGGCCCAGGCTTGTTTTGTTTTCCCTGAAAGACAAAAAAGCGCAAGAGAAAGAAATAGGAACGGACGCGAAATAAATAAATGAAAGGCGGGAAATGGAATGCGAAAGGGTTGAGAGAGAGAGCCTGGCGGGGCGCGGATCTCGGGACGTGGGAGACGTGGGGGGCGTAGGCGTGCGTCGTGGGCCGCGTGGCCTTCGCGAGCTGAGGCGCATGGGGGAGACCCGAGGCGTCGCGCCTGCTCCCTCACCTGCCCATTTAAGGCAGAGGGGAGGGGGCCCCGGGCTTTCTTCTTCCTCCGCTCGCCTGTTCTCAAATCGCCGCCGCCTGCAAGGGAAAAACCCGTACCTCCTTTCTCCTTCCGTCCGTTCGCCCTCAAATCGCCGCCGCCGTCCTTCTTCTCCTTCCACCCACTCGCAAGCCATGGCCTGGTCCCGCTCGTCCGTCACGGAGGGTGAGCTTGAGCGCCTGGCGGGGCGTGGGCTTCTGTGCCGACGGACCGACGCCGTGGAGTGGATGGCGCCGGGAAACGAGGAGATCCCCGCTCCGCCCGACGGATACGTGGTGTCTTTCGTGCCTTTCCACGAGCGGGGCTTGGGATTTCCTCCCCACAACTTCCTCCGCGGGCTGCTGTACTACTACGGCATTGAGCTGCACCACCTCAACCCCAACGGATTGCTCCACATGGCGGTTTTCGTCGCCATGTGCGAGGGATTCCTCGGCATCGAGGCCCACTTCAACCTGTGGAGGTCTTACTTCCACGTTGAGGAAGTGAAGGCGGAGGGGCGGCCGAGGCCACACGGCTGCGCCGGGGTGCGGCTGCGCACCGGACAGGGCGACAGTTACCCCTCGCTCCCGTGGATCTCCAGCAATAAGGGGTGGCAGCCGAGGTGGTTCTACCTGCGGAGCGACCCGGCCGCCCCCTTCCCGGCCTTCACGGGAAGGCTCATCGAGGGTCGGCCGAACAGCTGGCATTGGGGCGTGCCTCAGGACGAGCGGCCTCACGTGACCGGACTTCGGGACGCGGTCGCCCGGCTTCGCGAGCGCGGGGTTACCGGCCCCGGGATCATCGCGGCGTACCACTCGCGCCGCGTTCTCCCCCTGATGGCCCGCCCTCTGCGGTTGGACCAGATGACCCTGGCGGCGGACTGGACCGGGTGTGTGATGGGGATCGGGGAACCTTCCGTCGAGGAGATGGTCGTCCGGCTCCGCGAAGCAGTCCAGCGTTCGTCCGCGGGGTACCCGCTGCCGAATCACCCCATCATGCTTCCCACGGGTGCGCCCCTCATCGAGGTTAGCTGTTGGGATTTTTCCCTTTGTTTTCGCCGTCCTTTTTTCCCAATTCGGGGATTCATCCGACCCTCTTCTTCTCCAGGGCCCCCTGTGGTACAGGGTGTCCCGGCCCCCGCTTCCCGAAGATGTGGCCATTCGGGCCGCGAACCGTGCGCGCGCGGAGGCCGACAAGCTGAAGAAGGAGAGGAAGGAGGCGAAGAAGAGGAAGAGGCGGCTGGCCCGCGAGAAGGCCGAGGAGGCGTACCGCGAGCGACGTCGGCAGGCTCGGCAGGACGGGCTGTGGAGGGAGGACCAAGGCTCCTTTGAGGGGGGCTTTGAGTATACCTCGGATTCCTCCACAGGATCCGGGTGGAGTGGTCCGACCCCTCAGCGCGGGCCCTCGGTCGATCGGGAGACACCGGAGGTTACGGGACCGTCACACGACGGCAGACCCGCGCCGATTCCTCCCCCGACCCGAGGGCAGACTCCGCCGAGGGCCGACCGGGGCAAACGGCCGCGGGAGGAGGGCTCGGGGCCGGAGACGGCTCCGCCAGTCAAGCGACCGTCCCGCGACATCCCCGTGTCGAGCCGGTGAGTTTTTCCCCTTTTCCTCGTCAATCTTTTTTCGATTATGTCAAGGGGAGTGTGCGAAGGCCCTTTTGTTTGCAGGAGGGGGAGTCGAGCGACCCCTTTGTTGCTGGCGCCGATCAAGCGGCTCGCGCGCCGGCCCGTTGAGGCGGCGACGGGTCGAGGGGTCAACCTGGGCGACCCCCGGGTGGAGAGGACACTCGCCCCGCTTCTTCCCGAGCAGCAGCTCGCCGCGGGTTCGGGCGACGTGTTCGCGCACCCGGCGGGGGCGATCCCGAAGGCTCTCGTCGGGCTGTACTTCCCGCTTGCGGAAGATCCGGCCGGAGCGGGAGGCGGGGCACCGCCCGAGTCGGAAACGCCGGACGGGAATGCGTCCGAAGAAGAGGAGAGGGTGCCCTCCGGTTCTAGCCGTGACCAGGAAGGTCATGGTGGTGACCGGGAGGGTTCCATCCCCCCAGCCCGAGGGGTCGGGCCTTTGCCCGAGGCGGGAGCGGAGGAGGAAGAGGAAGAGGTCCGGAGGGACCCGACACCGGTCGCGTCCCCGAGCGCCGCCGACCGCGAGGAAGGGGAGGTCCACCAGGCGGGAGTGGTCGCAGAGGAGGAGGCTCGGAGGGACCCGACACCGGTCGCGTCCCCGAGCGTCGCCGACCGCGAGGAGGGGGAGGAGGAGGTCCTTCCCGAGCCCGATGCTACCGCCGCTCTGACCGATTTGCCGCCCAGTTCGGGCGAGGCGACGGCGCCTACTCCTCCCGCGGCGAGAACGGAGGATGCCGCGGGGTCGGGTTCGGGTCAGGGGACCCGCTCTGCCGCCGACGCCCCGGAGGGCCGCGAGGTTGTCCGGCAGGAGGACGACCCCTTGGAGTTCGGGGGCCCCCGTCTCACCTGGACCGACCGCGCCTCGGGAGACGTTGTCTTCTCTTTGGACGACGCCGAGGAGAGGGACGAGGCCTCCCGGATTCGTGCCGGGGTCGAGCTGGCGGTTCGGTCGCTCAACTCCGCTCTGGGGGCCATCCGCGACGTCGCCATTCCCTGCGGGGAGGTAAGTTTTTCCTCGTCCGCTTTTCCTCTTTCTTCTTTTCGCAAGTGGTTTCTGAATCCGACTTGTTTTTTGGCAGTCTTTGATGGCCCGCAGCCGGGACAAGTCCCTCTTCCTGCGTCGGGAGAAGGACTCGTGGGGCCGACTGTCCTCGGTCACTGCCGAGCGGGACGCCCTGAGGGAGCAGCTGGCGGTCGCCCGCCAAGAAGCCGCCACCGCCCGTGCCGATGCGCGAGGCGAGTTCGAGGGGCAGCTGGCCGCGGCGAACCAGGAGATCGAGTCCCTGCGGCGGCGGGTTGCGGAGGCGTGTCAGCACGCCGATGAGGCCGACCAGCGCAAGAACGACGTCCTGGCCTCTTGGGAGAGGGACTCGGCGGCTCGGGAGCAAGTCCGGGTAGGCCTGGCCCGCGAGGTGGAACGTCTTCGGGCCGACCGGGACCGGGTCGCCGACGTCCTCGCGGAGACCACCACTCAGATGGATCGGGCGGTGGAGGAGCGGGACGAGGCCAGGAGGCTCGTCGAGGGGCAGGCCCGCGACCTCGAGGCGGCGAGGCAAGCCCTCAATGCTGGGCGGCGTGCGCGCGAGGAGGCCGAGGCGCAGTGTGCCTCCCTTGCTGAAGCAGCGGCGGCGGATCGCGCCACGATCGAGCGCCTTGAATCCGAGGCGCGCAATCTCGAAGGGCTGCTGCAGAAGGAGGGGGACGACCACGACGCGCTTCGGGTGGCGGTCGGCACTGTGCTCGGCGAGCTCCGGGTGCGGTCGGATCGGGGGCCAAGCTCGCTGATCGTCGAGGTCGAGCGCATTCCGGCTCGGGCCCGAGCCATGGCCAGCGATGGGCTTTTCCTTGGGGTGCGCCGCGCCTTCGCCGTTGCTCGCTCCCACTATTCCGAGATTGGCCTGGAGTACCTCGCCGACGGGTTCGCTCCCGGCACAACGTATGAGGAGGCGGTCGCGCTCGAGGAGGAGGTGTCGCCGCTGTCGTCCGTGCTCGCCACCAAGACTGCAAGGGAAGAAGGGCCGTGGAAGGCGCCTTGATTAGTTTTTGTTTTTCTTTTAGTTTTTTCAGACGGTTAAACTCATATTATGTAATGAATCTAAGCGTCTGCGTTCGTTAACACTCGGCCTTTCGTGTTTCTCTGATTAAGCCGTCGGGGCGCGTCCGGACTAAAATGGGTTCGCCAGTGAGCCTTTAGAACCGTTGCCTCTGGGGCCGTTGTCCTTTTGGCATTCCGACCAGCGAGCGCGCGCCACTTTGTTATCCGGTGATCCCTTTTTGCTTAGTGTTGAGTACACGAATATGCCGAGGGTCAAGGACCCGGGGGACGCAGGTTAGCCCCCGAGTGACGTCCGACCCTTGGCCGGTGGGCAAGGGCCGGGCGTCGCTCATTGAAATGAAAATGAAAAAGCTAACGAATAAGGAAAGTAGCCTAGAACAATCAGGGATAGAAACGACGTAGCTGTTCGATGTTCCAGGCGTTGGCGTACTCCTCTCCTTGTTCGTTCTTCAGCTTGTACGAGCCGGGTCGGAGGACTTGGGAGATGATGAACGGGCCTTCCCAGGGCGACGAAAGTTTGTGCCGGTCTTTGTTGCTTTGAACGAGACGCAACACCAAATCGCCGACCTGGAAGGCTCGGCCCCGGATGCGCCGAGCGTGGTAGCGCCGTAGGGACTGCTGGTATTTTGCCGAGTGGGCCAATGCGATTTCCCTAGCCTCTTCTAACTGGTCGGCCGCGTCCTCGAGAGAGGTTTGGTTGCCTTTGTCGTCGTAGGCGCGAACACGCGGGGACCCGTAGTCGAGGTCGGTCGGGAGCACAGCCTCCGACCCGTACACCATGAAGAACGGGGTGAAACCCGTTGCACGACTCGCTGTCGTGCGCAGGCTCCAAACCACCGCCGGAAGCTCTTCGACCCATCGCCCTCCGAACTTTTTCAAGCGCTCGAATATTCGAGGTTTGAGCCCTCGCAGGATCAACCCATTCGCGCGCTCTACTTGCCCGTTTGTGCGTGGGTGTGCGACGGCAGCCCAATCAACCCGTATGTGGTATTCGTCACAGAAACGCAGGAATTTCTTCCCGGTGAACTGAGTTCCGTTGTCTGTGATGATCGAATTGGGAACGCCGAAACGATGAACGATGTCGAGGAAGAATTTGACGGCTTCTTCCGATCGGATCGTCGCGATCGGCCGGACTTCTATCCACTTAGTGAACTTGTCAACGGCGACAAGCAAATGGTCGAAGCCCCCGGGCGCCTTTTTGAGGGGCCCGACCATGTCCAACCCCCAGACCGCGAACGGCCAAGTGATGGGGATTGTCTGCAGAGCCTGTGCAGGAAGGTGTGTTTGCCTCGCGAAGAACTGGCATCCTTCGCAGGTGCGCACAATCTTAGTGGCATCCCTTACCGCCGTCGGCCAGTAGAATCCTTGCCGGAACGCATTTCCGACAAGGCTGCGAGGAGCGGCGTGGTGGCCGCACACGCCCTCGTGGATGTCCCTCAACAGCTCTTCCCCCTGGTCGGCGGGAATACACCGTTGTAGGATTCCTGTGGGGCTTCGTCGGTACAGCTCGCCCTGCAGGATGGCGTAAGATTTGGCGCGCCGTGCGATTCGGCGGGCCTCGGTCTTACCCGTCGGGAGCTGTTCGCGCAGCAAGTAGTCGAGGAATGGCTGCCGCCAATCCACGGTGCCGGGGTTCGGTCCCTGGGCCTCGGTCAGCGTTGCGGCCGCGAGGGCGAGCAAGTCGGATAGAGCCCGGTCGTCCGGCTCGGTGCCGGCCCCCGACCCTTCCGCAGCCTTGGTTCCGCTCTCGCCAGCCCCCGAGCCCGGGGCGCCCCGTTCCACGGGACCGGGGTCGCGCGGTCCGGTCTGCTCAGGGCAGGGGAGCTTTATCGAAGGGTGTTGTTGGTCACTGGCGAAGATTCCGGTCGGGACGGGTTCCCGGCCGGAGGCTTTCTTGGCCAGGGCGTCAGCGGCCTCGTTAAACCGCCTTTTGATGTGCCGGAGCTCGAGGCCATCGAATTTGTCCTCGAGCTTGCGTACTTCCTTACAGTACGCGGCCATGGTCTCGCTTTCGCAGCTCGACTCTTTCATGACCTGATCGACCACGAGCTGGGAATCGCCTCGAATCTCGAGGCGCCGGATTCCTAACTCGATAGCTATTCTCAGGCCGTTGATCAAAGCCTCGTACTCGGCCGCATTGTTGGACGCCGGGAAGTGTAGCCGGATTACATATTTCATTCGCACCCCGAGAGGCGAAACGAAAACTAAGCCGACCCCTGCTCCCGTCCGAGTCAACGAGCCGTCAAAGTACATGACCCAGTACTCCTGATCAACAGGGGCCGTGGGCAGCTGGACCTCGGTCCATTCCGCGACGAAGTCGGCGAGGGTTTGGGACTTGATGGCTATGCGGGGGGCATAAGTAATGCCCTGACCCATCAGCTCCATAGCCCATTTCGAAATCCGACCCGTCGAGTCCGGGCTATTTATAATCTCACCGAGAGGGAAAGAACTCACTACTGTGACCGGATGCGAGTCGAAGTAGTGGCGGAGCTTTCTCTTGGAGACGAGAACGGCGTACAGCAACTTCTGGATCTGCGGATACCTCGTCTTGGTGTCGGCGAGCACCTCGCTCACGAAGTATACCGGGCGCTGCACCTTGAGGGCGTGCCCCTCTTCTTCGCGTTCCACTACCAACGCCGCGCTCACCACCTGTGTGGTGGCAGCGATGTAGAGGAGAAGGGGCTCGCCGTCGTTCGGCGAGACCAGGATCGGGGGATTTGTCAAGATTGCCTTGATGTGGTTTAGCGCGGTCTCGGCCTCATCTGTCCAGATGAATCGCTCAGATTTCTTCAAGAGGCGGTACAGCGGGAGGACTTTTTCGCCGAGGCGTGATATGAACCGGCTCAAGGCGGCTAGGCACCCCGTGACCCGTTGAACCCCTTTCAGGTTCTGAATCGGGCCCATCCTGGTTATGGCGTTGATCTTATCGGGGTTGGCTTCTATCCCTCGGCGGGACACGATGAAACCTAAGAGCATCCCCTGGGTACCCCAAAGACGCATTTCTCGGGGTTGAGCTTAACACTGTTCGCCCTAAGCTTGGCGAACGTGCTTTCCAGGTCGGCCACGAGTTGGTCGGCCTGTCGGGACTTGACAACGATGTCGTCCACGTACGCCTCAACGGTCGGTCCGATGAGTTCGTCGAAACACCTAAGCATACACCTTTGGTAGGTGGCGCCGGCGTTTTTGAGCCCGAACGGCATCGTCACGTAACAGTACGATCCGAACGGGGTGATGAAAGAGGTTGCGAGCTGGTCGGACTCCTTCATCGCGATTTGGTGGTATCCGGAATACGCATCAAGGAAGCACAGGGTTTCGCACCCTGAGGTCGAGTCGACTATCTGATCTATGCGTGGCAATGGAAAGGAATCCTTTGGGCACGCTTTGTTAAGAGCAGTATAATCGACACACATTCTCCATTTCCCGTTCTTCTTTCGCACAAGGACGGGGTTAGCTAACCACTCGGGATGATACACTTCCTTGATGAAGCCAGCCACCAGGAGCTTTGCGATTTCCTCGCCGATTGCCTTGCGCTTCTCGTCATCAAAGCGCCGTAGGCGCTGCTTTACGGGTCGGGACCCGGCTCGGATGTCCAGGGAGTGCTCGGCGACTTCCCTCGGGATGCCCGGCATGTCCGAGGGTTTCCACGCAAACACGTCAGCGTTCGCGCGGAGGAAGTCGACGAGCGCGCCTTCCTATTTCGGGGACAGCTTGGTCCCGATCCGCGCCACCTTTGCGCTCGGGTGGTCGGGGTCCAGTTGGACCTCCTTGGTGCCCTCAAGCGGCTCGAACGTCGCCAGGCCTTGGGTGAAGTCTGGCGCCTCTTCGACGAGGCGCGCCTTGATCGGATCCAACTCCTCTGTCGATGCGATGATGGCCGATGCCAGCTCGCAGCTCTCCACCTCGCACTGATGGGCCCGTTGGAATGACGACCCCACCGTGATCACCCCCTTCGGCCCCGGCATCTTGAGCTTGAGGTAAGTGTAGTTGGGAACGGCCATGAACTTCGCGTAGCATGGGCGGCCCAAAATGGCGTGATAGGCGCCATGAAACCCTACCACCTCGAATGTGAGGGTCTCCGTCCGAAAGTTGGTCGGGGACCCAAACGTGACGGGCAGATCGATCTGCCCAAGGGGGACGGCCTGTTTACCAGGGACTACCCCGTGGAAGGGCGCCCCGGTCGGGCGAACGCGCCCGCGGTCAATCCCCATGGAGTCGAGCGTGTCGGCGTAGAGGATGTTTAACCTGCTCCCGCCGTCCATCAGCACCTTGGTGAGGCGCTTCCGACCTATGACCGGATCAACCACGAGGGGGTACTTGCCCGGCCTTGGGACGAACTGCGGATGGTCGGTTCGATCGAAGGTGATGGACGCCTCCGACCACTTGAGGAAGGCCGGAGTGGCCGGCTCGGCGGCGTACACCTCTCGGCGCTCCGCCTTGGCTCGCCCTTTGCTTACGGACGCCTCCGTGCCGCCGAAGATCATCAGGCAGCCGTCCGGCTCCGGATAGGGGTCGGCGTCCATGTTCTGGTCCGCCCCCGGCTCCTGCAGGGCCGGGTCGGGCCTCTTTGACCGAGACGCCGGCTTGCGGGAGCCCTCCGCCATGAACTTTTTCATGAGGGAGCAATCCTTGTACAGGTGCTTGACGGGATACCCGTGATTCGGGCAGGGCCCGTTCCACTTCTTCTCGAAGTGGTCGGGGACCTCCCCAGTCGGGGGTTTGAGGGTCGGCTTTGGGTCGGCGGCGGCCACCATGGCAGCCTCGTCGTCGTGTCGCCTGCCCTTGCCTTTCCTCTTTTTCTTGGCGGGGGGCCCCGATGGGCCTCCTTCCGCCTCCTCGGTCTGCTTACCCTTGGGGTCGGCGGACCGATGGAAGATGGCCCCCACTGCTTCCTCGCCGGCCGCGTGGCTCGTAGCGATGTCAAGCAGCTCCTTCGCGGTGCGGGGACTCTTTCGCCCAAGCTTGTGGACGAGGGATTTACACGTCGTCCCGGTGACGAACGCCCCGATGACGTCGGCGTCAGCGAGGTTGGGGAGTTCGTTGCACTGCCGGGAGAAGCGCCTGATGTACTCCCGTAGCGTCTCCCCCTGCTTCTGCCTGCAGCTCCTGAGATCCCACGGGTTTCCGGGGCGGTTATAGGTCGCCTGAAAGTTACCCACAAAGACCTCCCTCAGGTCGGACCAGCTGCCGATTTGTCCGGCGGGGACATGCTGGAGCCAGGCCCGCGCCGAGTCGGCCAGATGGAGCGGCAAATTGTGGATGATGAAGTCATCATCGTCAGCTCCTCCGGCTCTGCAGGCGAGTCGGTAATCCTCGAGCCAGAGCTCGGGGTCGGTTTCCCCGTCGTACCTCGGGAAGTTCGACGGGGCTCTAAAGTTGGCGGGACGAGGAGCCACACGGATCCGCGGGCTGAAAGCCCGCGGTCCCGGCGCCTCCGGACTCGGCGTCCTCTCGTCCCCGTCGTCGTCGTCATACCGGCCGCCTCGTCGGGGAACGCGTCCTCGCGGTCGCTCGGGTTCGCCCGCAGGAGGTCGCCGCCGGCGTGCGTCCAGTATGCTCCGAGCGTCCTGGATCGGGCCGACACGTTGTCGGACCGGAAGCGCGTCCCCGGGAGGACGGGGCTGGTGCACCGAGACACCTTGTTGGGCGTGTCCGCCGCGCCCGGCGGCCGGCTGCCTCGAGGCTCCGCGGTGGGCCCCCTGCGACGCTCGTCGTCGCGACTGCGAGCTCTCGGCCTGCTGCGCTGCGGCTCGCTCCAGCAGCTCGCCGAGTTCTCGCTGCGCCTTGCGGGCCTCCGGGGTTACCGGCGGGGGGAGCCCTCTTACGAGCATGGCAGCCGCGGCTATGTTCTGCCCGGCGTGGGCGAAACACGGGGGCGGGACGCCGTCATCGTCGACGATTTGGCGCTGCACGTCCCGAGCGCGTTCCCGCGCCGGAGCCGCGTCTCTGTCCTGCAGGAGCTCGCGCTCGATGCGCTCCCGCTCTTGCTCGATCCGCACCCGCTCCTGCTCCAACCGGCGGCGAGCCTGTTGGAGCTCCTCCCGGCGCTGCCGGACGTCGTCGGCTTGGGAGCGTCGTGGCGGTGTAGCCGCTCGTGGCGGGGCTGGCTGTCCTGCCGCTGCCGCGGCTTGGGCTGCAACCGGAGCGGGAGCAACGGGCGCGTCGGCCACCGGGTGACCGTCGTCAGGGCCCGCTGGCCCTGAGCCGCTCTCACTCGCTTCTCCCCCTTCCCCGTCGGGAGGGTCCGCCATGAAGCATTCCCGGGAGGGGTGGTGGCTTTCTCCGACGAGCTGCGTATCGGATGTCTCCGAAACGGGATCGTCCAGCAGGTCGAAAACCGATTCGGAGACATGATCGATCACCCCGACGAACTCGCTGTCCGCCGGGGTGGGGCTCAGGAGGCGTGTCGCCAGGCGGGACACGACTTCAGCCGCGTTGCGCAGACCGTATGGGACCGCATACGGTGGGATGTAGTTCAGCATCTCCGGGGGGAGAGGGGCTCCTCCCAGAAGCTGAGTAGCGACGTTCGCCAGGGCGAACCTGGTACAGCGCACGTCTTCCTGCGTGGGTCGTGGCCCCCGGAAGATCTCGTGCTGCTCCCACGGTGGGGCCTCGTTGGCCCTCGAGCGGGGGTTGCCGGCTTCGTCGCCAGGGGCGTTGATGCCGATGTCCGCGAGGGCCTCGGTGGCGGTCGCGATGTCAGCATCAACAGTGTCGACCGGGGGGGTTAGAGCGACTCTCTCCAAGTCCCCAGCGTCGGTGATGACGAAATCCAAACTCCCAAGACGCAGCTGCGTCCCAGGAGTCCAGCTCGATCCGTGGGTGGCCATCCAAAGCCTGGTGATCGCCGAAACGCGCAAAGGCCCCTACCTGGCGCGCCAACTGTCGGTGTGCGAAATAACCAACGAGTAAATTAGTGTATTGCGCGTTTGGGCTCCGGATGGTTCGCGAGAGGACACAAGGGATTATACTGGTTCGGGCACGAACGCCCTACGTCCAGTTCGAGGCTGCTCGTGTTACTCGCGTTGCTCGTAGTAGGGGTTACAAGCGGTCGAGAGAGGGAGGGGCTCCCAAGTCTCTGGGTGCGTCTAAGCGTGGGTGTTCGGGTGCGTGTGTGTCGTGTGTTCTTCTTCGTCGTCCTAGTCCGTAGTGGGGGTGTACAAACTAGTCGGGAGAGGGAGAAGATCCCAAGTCCCTGAGCGGTGTGGGTGAGCGTGTTCTACTAGTGTCCGAAGGAGAGCCCCCCCACTGATGTCCCCTCGTCCCCTTTTATAGCCTCAAGGGGAGGAGGGAGCGGGGGGTAAGAAAGGGGAAAATTACAAGGGGAGTTACTGCCCCCGAGAGCTTCAACCAGCGCCGCTCGCCGAGCCGTACAGGGAGCAGGTGTTGACGAAGTGGGCGTCCCGCCGGACCCGGAGTCGTACGTCCCAAGTGGTTGACGCCGATGCCTTCTCGGGTAAGCTCCCGGGTAGTTCCGGGTCGTGGTTGACTTGCCCGAGGTCCTTGGGTGCTCCAGGTGTCCTGCTCGGGTTCCAGATGTCGTCCGGGGGCGCCTGGAGTGGTACGGGGGTGCCTGGTGTAGCGCATGCATCCTTCTCCGGACTGTAGCGCTCCTGTTGGGACGAGACGGGCGCCACTGTGGCTGCCGTGGCGTAGGGCAGACGCCCATGATGTTCTGACGCGGCAGGTACCAAGTGGGTACGGCGCCGGACGGGACGGGGCGTGGCCGGGTAGTTTTACCCGAGGAGCTGGAGACCACTCGGGAGCGGAGAACCCCTCGGGCGAACCGGAGACTCGTCGGGCGGCCTCCGATGGGAAATGGCTTGGGCGTATGGTGACACATCCTTACGCCGGGTCTTCCGGACGCTCCACTTCGTCTCGGGCCCACGCCGACTCGGGCGAGACGAAAAGAGGTCGGGCGAGATAGTGACAGGAGTGGTTCGGCCGAGGCGGACGGGGGTCGGCCGAGGCGGACGGGAGTCGGCCGAGGCGGACGGGAGTCGGCCGAGGCGGACGAGGGTCGGGTCAGGGGAAACCCGATCCTCCTTTAATCCGATGCTCTTCGGGTTTTCTTATGCCCATCTTCTTCCTAAAATTGCGTGGTCCCACCCGTCGGTGAGAGGGTCGGATATTGATATCCGACAATATGCATCTGGTTAATCACCGCGAATACACTAGTGTTGGCGTATTTGAGAAAACAGGTTACGAAAAATACGCTTAGGGTTACCACTTCAATCTTATAAGACAGAGGGTGAACCGTTCGTATTCTCCTCCCCGCCGCCGTCGCTTTCACAATTGAAATCCTCAAATCCTTTTCGCCTCCGCGCGCAATCCCCAATCCACTCAAGCCCCGTTCGAGAGTCAATCCAAGGTCTCGTCTGGCAGGATGGGTCGGAAACCTGCTTCCAGCAAGCCTACTGAGAGCAAATCCGCCACGGGCAAAAAAAAATTCAAGATCCCAACCACAGATATGCCGGTGTTCAAAAACTCCCCTGCACCGGCTCTTGCCTGGAAGCCATCCAAGGCGACAGAGGAGATGGTGCAGGGTCATGTAGAGCAAGGCTACCTCCTCGAGAAATCAATCTCCTGTTGGCGCACCGATGCTAGTAAGGCCTGGCCTTTTGAAGAAATCCATGAAATTGTGGTTTTTGTTGCTTTTTATGAACGCGGATTCGCCCTTCCCGCTCATGATTTTCTCCGAGGGCTTCTCTCCTACTACAAATTAGAATTGATTCATCTCAATCCCAATTCCATTCTTCAAATTTCCCTCTTTATTCATCTTTGCGAAACCTTCTTGGGGATCGATCCCCACTTCAATCTTTTCCGCTGCCTCTTTCGTGTGAAATCCACCCCAGATTAAGTAGTCGGGGGTGCTGGATTTCAACTTCGTCAGGGAATGAAGAACGTCTACTTCGACTTCAAGATGAATGACTCCATTAAGGACTGGAATGATGAGTGGTTCTATGTAGAGAACCAGCCCCCGAGACTGTCCAAACACTCCGGTCATCTGCCTCGTCCGCAAGACTCATGGAATGAATCCCTCGATAGGGATAAGGTTGATGGAATTGCCAGGCAATTGAAGATGATCGCTGCTTTGAAGGATCAAGGCCTAACCGCCATCGGGATCGCCAGTTCTTTCCTGCGCCGGCGCGTACAACCCTGCCAGAAGCGGGTGCACGCTGGCTATGAATATACTGGCCCCAAAGGCCCGACCAGGATCTCGACCAACAATTTATCATCAGATGAAGTCATCATCCGCGTCCAAGCGCTCTTCATGGATGCCCAGGATCTGCCACGCCGAGTACCCGAGTACTCGTCAATTCGTCCCTCGTCATTGGTAAGTTTGAAAACAACCCGAATACCAATTATGATATACACCTTTGTGCTTCTTGACAAGTAATCAATTGTTGTGTTATCCAATGCCAGGAATTGCGGACCAGACTTGCTTCCTCGCCTCCGGAAGTAGCAGAGAACCAATCCGGGTTGCCTGGATCTCCCCACCCCAACAAACTGCTGAAAGTTCAGGGAAAGGGAAGAAGAAGGCAGCACCAGATATGGACGAGATAATTCTGGAGGAAGGATCCTCTTCTGATGATGATACACCCCGACCACCTCCTGGGAAAATACTCGGGCAAGGAGGATCATGTCTGAAAAGATCTAGTGCTAAAGATGCCCCAAGTCCACCAATCCCCAAGAAGAAACGGGCTCTGCGGAAGAAAGTGTCTCCTTCGTTGAAGAAATCATCAGATACTGTTCTTGATGAAGCAGAGGCACTTGAAGCAGAGCCTGAAACCAATGTAGAGATTCCTATGGGAATCCCACTGCATTCATCTCCACCCAAGGTACCCCAATTGTTTTATTTGCAAAAAATCTTGGTTCTTGCCTCTTGCCGAGTTGTTTTTTGAATTGAATGTATGATTGCAGAAACCTCAACAAGAAGAACCCGCTCAGTCGGAAGAGCCTCAAGGACCTCAAGACACCCGTCTGGCGGTTTTGACTTCGTTGTGGATGAGCCTGAATTCAACATGGAATTTGCCAGATAAATCACCCAACTTAATGGAACCAAATTCTGAAATGCGAATTGCGAATCTTCAGCTGTTATGCAGCCATCCGCCTACTCCTGCTCCGACAGATGTACAAAGACTCCAATTATGGAAACAGGAGGAGGAGAAGGGCCAAGCCCCCAGGCATCTCCACAGCTCCACCCCCAAGTACCAAGCGACAACGTCACACCGCCAGCCCAGGTTCCAGAACAAGCCGTTCCGGGTACTTCGGCCTCTAGATCATGGCCCAGAGCCACAGAAAGTATCCGAATGGTGAGCCTGCGGACTGCGGAACTGGACGCCGCCACAAGCCTGGTGAAGGAGATAGACATTGAAGAAATCATCCAGGAACAGAAGAAACCCCACGAGCCTTCACCAGAGCCATTCCAGATCTTCACTGGCACACCTGGCGTCAACGCAAATGAAGATGAAGACGCCTTTCTGTTCAACTCTCAAGTTGACCACGAAGATCTGGAGAAGGCCGCCGAGCTGTACAAACAACTCTCCAAGCTCACAGAGGTTAGTAGAAATAGCGTAGTATTGTAAATACTTATCTCCTTTGTACTTTGACCAACCCTGCCTCCTTTATTCTGGATGTAGAGTATACTTGTACGATCTCAGCAGAAATCTGAGATGCTTCGGAGAGCCAGCACGTCTATCGCCCGCGCCGAAAAAGCCACAGCCGATCTGGTCAAGGGGCAAGCAGCCTGGGACCAAGAACGCGACCAATTACGCCGAGAACTGGATGAGGCTTACAAGAAGATTAACGTGTACCAAGACCAGCGCGAGGACGTCGCTGAAAAGAATAAATCTTTACGACTGAAACTCTCAGGTATGTACACCGAGTACTTCTTCTCTGTTTGCATTGATCATATAATGAATAGAATATGATGTGTTGTCTTGCAGAGAGTGACAAACGCGTTGAAGCTCTAAAGGGCGAGTTCATCGATATGAAGAACCACTTTTATCGAGAGCAAGAGCACGCAAACCAGGCGGAGCGGCGGGAAACGGAGTGAATGGCAGATCTTGCTGAAGAGCAAAAGATGCGCCAACATGCCGATGCCCAACTCATTGAAGACTTGACCAAGATCCGCAACCAAGAGGCTGAAATCCAGGCTCTTCACGTAGAAGTCAATCGTCGTGGCGCGGAAATTGAATCTTGGAAAGAAGCCGCCCTGCCTTTGGTTGATGTATATGCCAAAGTACCCGTAGGAAGTGTTGCTCCGCCTCTCCTTGATCGCCTTCGAGCAACTCCTGGGCAAGTGAACCTGTATTGCCAACGGATCGCCCATTCGTGTACTAAGCAAGTACTCGGGGTTGTCCGGTCATGGTTCCCTTCACAGCCGTTAGGTGTTACTTAATGAAGAATCAACCCAGCTTGTACCCGGGCCATGTATGATACCTACATGGAGGAGAAGGACAATGTAGAGAAGATTGTATCTCATCTTAAGTTCTAGGGTCTCATTTGTAAGAAAACTCTTTGTAAAGAACTTGGTTTCAGATGTAAATACTTAGTGTTTTATCAACAAAAAGTATCTGTTTATCTGATTGTGTGCGTCCGATCTCTCTGTGTGGAACAAAGAGTAGATGGCATTTGAATGTAGTCTTCCTGGATTGTTTTTAAACAACCCAACTAGATTCAAAAATAAGTGTGCCCGATCCTTCTGTGTGAAACAGAAAGTAGATGGCTTTTTGAACGCAACCCTTTTCTAGATTGTTTTTAGACAATCCGGGATGAGTCAAAATAGATGCGCCCGATCCTTCTGTGCGAAACAGAAGGTAGATGGCTTTTGAATGCAGCCCTTTCTGGATTGTTTTTAAACAACCCAGGATGATTCAAATTTGTAAGATTGTATCTGAATTCCAGGCTTGAAGACAATGGAATATTGACACTGTATTATTATTGGGCGAAAAAGCCGATATCAGTACATAGAAAGGACTGACTTTTATTGACTCTTGAAAAACTCTAATAACTTCTTTAAGGGTAAAAACGCCGCAAGTGCTCAATATTCCAAGCATTGGGCACCTCTGTTCCGTCTTCCCGTTGTAGCTGATAAGCACCCGGACTGATGACCCTTGATACTATAAACGGACCTTCCCAAGGAGAGGACAGCTTGTGCTGAACTTTTGTACTCTGAATTCTCCGAAGAACCAAATCACCAATGTTGAATGACCGCATTTGGATATTTTGGTCATGATACCTCCTGAGTCCTTGCTTGTACTTGGTCGTCCTGATCAACGCAGCTAGCCTCACCTCTTCTAGCATGTCTACATCCTCCGCCCTACTTTGCTCCGCTGCTTCCTCCGTGTAGTTTTGAATTCTTGGAGCATTGTACTCAATGTCCACCAGGAGTACTGCTTCTAAGCCGTAGACCAGAAAGAAAGGTGATTGCCCCGTCACGCGGCTGGGCTGGGTTCTGAGCCCCCATACCATGGCTGGCAATTCTTGCACCCACTTGCCGCCGTACTTTTTGAGTGGTTCATAGAACCTTGGCTTGAGACCTTGAAGTATGAGGCCGTTAGCTCTCTCAACTTGTCCATTGGTTCGTGGATGCACCACTGATGAGTAGCGGACTTCAATTCCCAGGTTGTCGCAAAAATCAAAGAACTCGCTCCCTGTGAATTCTGAGCCGAGGTCAGTGATAATGCGATTCGGGACGCCGAAACGATGAGCAATGTCTTGGATGAACTCGGCCGCCTTTGCTGCTGTAGCGTTGACCAGCGGCTTGACTTCAATCCACTTGGTGAACTTGTCAATCGCCACGTAGAGATACTTGAAACCTCCTGGCGCAGTCTTGAGTGGTCCAACCATATCTAGCCCCCAGCATGCGAAGGGCCAAGAGAGCGGTATGGTGTTGAGGACCGTTGCGGGGACATGAGCTTGCCGGGCAAAGAAATGGCAGCCCTGACAAGTCTTCACGATTTTTT
This sequence comes from Alloteropsis semialata, assembly GCA_004135705.1. NCBI lineage: Eukaryota > Viridiplantae > Streptophyta > Magnoliopsida > Poales > Poaceae > Alloteropsis > Alloteropsis semialata. The sequence goes on from CM014274.1 coordinate 4,414,124, forward strand.
CTGCATCGGCCACAGCGGATGGCCAATAGTACCCGGACCGAAAGGTCTTGCTGACGATCGTGCGGTGAGCGGCATGGTTGCCACAGATCCCACCATGGATTTCTTCAAGGATTTCCCGTTCGGCTTCTGGAGTGACACACTTTATCAAGACTCCGGATGATGTGCCACGTCGAAAAAGGGTGGACCCGACTACTACGTAGTGCTTGCTTCGCCTGATAACTTGCTTAGCCTCCACCTTATCTTGTGCTCCCTTTGATGTAGTATGTACTCGATGAAGGGCTTTGTCCACTCGGGTGTAATCACCATGACTTGCTGATGAGGTGGTGTTGTAGTCGGCTGTACTTCATGCTCCTTGATGGATGGTTGTAACAGCTCATGGACGAAAACGCCGCCTGGTACTTGCGCTCGGTGGGAACCCAGCTTTGAAAGTGCATCAGCAGCCATGTTGTTGTCTCTGAGGACGTGATGAAATTCGAGCCCATGAAAGTGCTTCTCGAGTTTGCGTACCTCATGCAATATGCGTCCATGTTTTCCTTGGTGCAGTCCCAATCTTTATTGACTTGATTGATCACCATAGAGGAGTCGCCGTACACTACCATGTGCTTGATGCCAAGAGAAGCGGCCAGGCGTAGCCCGTGCAGTAGAGCTTCATACTCGGCTTCATTGTTGGTGGCTTTCCAGAGGATTTGGAGCACATATTTGAGCTGATCGCCTTTTGGGGATATGAGTAGTACTCCTGCACTGACCCCTTCAAGCTTCAATGATCCGTCGAAGTACATGATCCAATGCTCGAGAGGTTCTTCTAGTGCTGCGTGTTGTATTTCTGTCCACTCAGCAATGAAATCCACCAAGGCTTGAGATTTGATGGCAGCTCGTGGGACAAAGTCGATGGCATGAGAGCCCAACTCGACCGCCCATTTGGAGATTCGCCCTGTCGCGTCCCGGTTGCGGAGGATGTCGCCAATTGGGAAAGAGGTGACTACAACAACCCGGTGAGCGTCGAAGTAGTGGCGCAACTTGCGAGATGTGATCAAGACAGCATATAATAGCTTCTCAACCTGGGGGTATCGCACTTTTAATTCTGAAAGCACCTCGCTGATGAAGTAAACTGGCCGCTGTACTTTGTATACATGGCCGGGTTCCTCCCGCTCTACTACAATAGCAGTGCTCACAACGTGAGTTGTTGCTGCGATGTAGAGGAGCAGTGGTTCCTGATCAGCTGGTGCAGTCAGTACTGGTGGTGACTGGAGAAATTTCTTGAGATCTTCATACGCTGCATCAGCTTCCGGAGTCCATACGAACTTGTCTTGCTTCTTGAGGAGCTTGAAGAAGGGTAATCCTCTGTCATCCAGCCTTGAAATAAATCGGTTGAGGGCCGTTATGCATCCAGTCAGCTTCTGAACGTCCTTGAGGGATTTTGGAGGCCTCATGGATGTAATAGCGGTGACTTTCTTAGGATTAGCTTCAATTCCCCGGTGGCTGACTATGAAGCCCAGCAGTTTTCCCGCGGGCACGCCAAACACACACTTGGTAGGATTGAGCTTCCATTGGAATTCCCTGAGATGTGCAAAGGTCTCGGACAGGTCGTCAATGAGACTATCCGGGTTCTTTGTCTTGACGACGACGTCATCAAAGTAGGCTTCCACATTGCGGCCAATCTGAGCCTTGAGACAACTTTGAATTGCACGCTGATATGTTGCCCCTGCGTTTTTGAGTCCAAAGGGCATTGTAGTGTAGCAGTAGGAACCAAACGGAGTGATGAACGCCGTCTTGATCTGGTCGTCTTTATGCAGGCTTATCTGATGATAGCCCGAGTAGCAATCCAGGAAACAGAGTAGAGAGCAGCCAGCTGTAGAATCCACCATCTGATCAATGTGAGGTTGCCCGAAGGGATCCTTTGGGTAGTGCTTGTTCAGGTCGGTGTAATCGACACACATCCTCCACTCGTTGTTGTTCTTCTTGCGGACCAGGACAGGATTAGCGAGCCAGTCAGGGTGGAACACCTCTTTAATGAACCTGGCTGCTAAGAGTCTCGCCAGCTCTGGACGGATGGCTTCCTTTTTGTCCTGGGCAAAGCGTCGTAAGCGTTGTTTCTTCGGTTTGGCGGTAGGATCGACGTTGAGTTTGTGCTCAGCCAACTTCCTTGGGACTCCCGGCATGTCAGACGGCTTCCATGCGAAGATGTCGCGGTTGTCCCGTAAGAAGCTGGTGAGCGTGCTTTCCTATTTGGTAGGCAGGTCAGCGCCGATCAGCGCCGTCTTGGAGGGGTCGCCCGTCCCTAGGTCGATTGCCTTGATTGGAACTTCCTGGGAGGGCTTCATGTTTGACACGGCTAGCTTTTTCGTTGGGATGTCCAACTCAACCTCGCCGAGTTGTTTCGCCATAGCTGCTACAATTGCTGCCTGGCTCGGTTGCTGCATGCTTGCAGCAATCGTCACTGCCTCGGTGTCGCAATTGTAGGAGGTCTTCAGGTCACCCTTTAGGGATAAAATCCCTAAGTGGGCCTGGCATCTTCAAGATGAGGTAGATGTAATGTGGGATCGCCATGAATTTCGCCAGAGCAGGTCTTCCCAGGATCGCGTGGTACGATGATTCGAAGTCGGCGACCTCGAATGTAATGTACTCGGTCCTGTAGTTGGCCTCGGTACCAAATGTAACTGGAAGTGATACCTGGCCGAGGGGCACGGCAGCGTTGCCAGGAACGATGCCGTAGAAGGGTGAGTCGGTGGGCTTGAGCAAGTTGGTGATATCCAAGCCCATCTTTTTCAGCGTTTTGGCGAACAGGATGTTGAGTCCACTTCCACCATCGATCAATGTCCTTGTGAGTCGCGCGCCAGCTACCACAGGGTCAAGTACCAGGGGGTACCGCCCCGGGTTCTTGATGTTGCTCCATTGATCATCGTGAGAGAAACTGATTGGGACTTCTGACCACTTCAGGAAGGTGGGGATGGCAGGCTCAATGCAAGCAATCTCGCGCTGGATAAGCTTTTGCTTGCACTTTGATTCTGACTGAGTGATTCCCCCAAAGATGACATTGACCACCTTGTCGGCTTGTTTAGCCAGTGTCTTTGTCACCCTTGTCTCCTTTGTTGTCAGGGTTGTTTGGTTTGGGGGCACCCTCTGCTGCGAACGCTTTCTTGAGCGACCAGCAGTCTCTGCTTGAATGCTTATCCTTTGGGTGGAAAGGGCACTGCTTGTCGAGTAGTTTTTTGAACTTCCTGCGGGAAGAGTTCTTCTCAGCAACGTTGACCGTGTCTTCAAGTTTGCGCTTCTTGTCGTTGAAGTCACGTTTGCTATTGTTCTCAACTTGCTTGCCCTTGTTACGGTCGTTGTTATTGTTGTTGCGGTCTCCTCCCGACTTGTTGCGGTTGAATCTTTCACGCTGCAGGTCTTCAGTGTCTGACCAGCGACTGATGAGGTCTCGCATCTGCTCTAGTGTCTTTGGCCTGTTCCTTCCGAAGTCGAGGTGCAACACGGGGTCTGTAAGGCCGCCGTGGAAGCAATCAATGACATCTTGGTCGGATAGGCCTGCACAGGTTGAGCGCTTCTCCCAAAATCGTCTGTTGTAACTATGCAGGTACTCGTTCTAGCCCTGTTTGCACTGGACTAGGTCAAAGCGAGTACCCGGCTTCTGCCATGAATCCTGGAAGTTATTGATGAAGGCTTTGCAGAGCTCATCCCAGGAGTCGATGGAGCCCGGCTTGAGCCCTTCTAACCAGGTCAGTGGAGCCTGGTCGAGGACAACTGGGAGATAGGTGCACATAGTGTCGGTATTGCCCCTTGCCGCCTTGATTGCCGAGTAGTAGATGCGAATCCACTGCTCGGGGTCACGCTTCCCATCATATCTGTCGATATGGGCTGGTTTGAACTTGTCGGGCCAGGAAGTAGCGCGGATGCGGTCTGAGAAGACCGGGAACCCTTCGTACTTGTGGAGGTTGTGGTGATCCTGACCCGGCGGCCCGTAGACTTGGTCGTACTCCTGGCGTCAGCGGCGTTCTTGTTCTTCGCGATCGTGCACCCGTGATGAGATGATGGTGCGCGCGTCCCTGGGTGGCAATTGTTGTCGCAGATCCCTGTTGTTGTCGTGATTGCCGGGGCGTCCATCCCTGTTCCGGTTGCCGTCACGCCCGCCGATGTGGCTCTGCTGAACTTCACGGTTGCTTGGTCCGGCGCCGTGGTTACGACCTCCGCCGCCGAGTACCATGCCTCCCTCGTTTCGTTGGCGTTGTTCTCTGCTCGGGTGGTGGGATTGGTTGCCTCGGTTTCCAACTTCAGGATGTCGGCTGCTTGCCTGGCGGCTTGGTGCTTGGGTAATGGTCTTCGCCGGGTTGAATGCGTCATGCTGGATGGCCGCTGTCTCGAGCACTGTCTTCATTCTGAGGATTTCAGGAGTTTCAGGCATCTGTCCCAACTCTGTGACGACAGCCATGATGCTGGCTGCGGCGCTGGAGTAGACATCTTGACCGGCGACTTGCCTGAACTTGGCGTTGAGGTCCTATGGAGGTAGCCTACGGCCGACACGGCGGTGACGTTCTGCACGAGCAGCGTTTCCCTCCCTACGTCGGTTACGGTCAGCTTCAGCTTCGTTCTCCACAGTTGGCTCATCGTTGGAGACTTCTTGTTCCTGGGCGATGATCACCATGGCTTGACGCCCTGGTGAGTAGCTTCCTGTGCTTGAAGTTACTGGGACAGTTGAGCCGCGACTGCTTGAAGAATTCAAGGGTTGCCCATGTTGAAATGGGAGTGGATCGATGCACGCGATGATGCGAGACATGTCCAAGTCCTCCTGTGGTGTTGCTCCAAGCGTTGGCTTGCGTCCCGGTCAGTGAACAAATCATCCTTCGGGGGTTGAAGTAATGACGAGTCCGACTTGTTTCCCGTTCAGGGGAAATTCGTCGAATTCGACCAGAGATCGGAGTTGTTTTGAGGACGCCGCCTGGAAAGCGGAGGTGGGGCCCGCGAGTCCAAAGGGATATTGGCTCGGGGTGTCGGCCTCATGCTTAGCAGTGGCTGGACTCCTTTTCTTCTGGATTTTTGAATTGGCGGATTTTGGCATAACCGATGGTTCAGAAACCGACTCGGATCGCCTGGCCCGCTTCGGAATCTTCCCAGCCCGAGTTGGAATCGAGCTAGGAGTAGTGGTTCCTTGGGTCCGAGTTGAGTTCGAACCCGAGGTTCCCCGAGCCCGAGTTGTATTCGGACCCTGTCGGATGTTTGGACCCGGCAGTCCACACAGGGTAGCCTACGTGGTTGATTTGTTGAGGGACAGATCGAGGATCAGAAGTCGATGGTAACAAAGACGCAAGGATTGAACAGGTTCGGGCCGTCGAGATGACGTAATACCCTACGTCCTGTGTTGGGGGTGATTGTATTGCTGTGTATGAAGTTCCTGAAGGATCTCCGTAGTTGGGTTCTGTCCTAGGTTGTGGATCGTAGATGGTAATTGTTGTTCTGGAGGGGGGTCTCAAGGCGCCTTATATAGTCCGGCTGCCTTGAGTTACAAGTCGGCTAGAGATCGTAACCTACCCAAAATACAAGGATACGATCCTATAACGATTACAGATATCTTTCCCTATAATTCCGGCTAGTTTATCTTGATCTCCGAGCTTCTTGCGGGATACGCCGTCTTCTTTCTTGCCGCGCGCGCCGTCGCGCCCATCCGGCTCGTCCGACTGGTGGGCCTCCCGACTGGTGGGCCACCCAGTCTGACAAACCGATCCAGTTGCACTCGGACCGGGCCGCCCCTTGCTGGTTGGGCCAATCCGCCTTCTGGGTACCCCTGGGGGTCTACCCCCGACAAGCCCCCGAGTAGTACGTGGTTGAGAGACAAGTCGGCGAGGTCGTGCTGTCTGATGAGCGTCGAGCCTGCTGCAGTTGGAAGCGAAACCGCGTGATACTGGAGAGAAAAAGAGCCGTTTCCCAACGGATGCGCCGCGAGGTGCGTCCGTTGGCTGTAGCCCCCGAGCCTTGAAGCGATTCCGAAGGAATCGGTCCAAGGGTTAGTAGCCTTCTTCTGAGGTCATCAGACAATCAACGGATGCGCCGCGAGGTGCGTCCGTTGGCCGTAGCCCCCGAGCCTTGAAGCGATTCCGAAGGAATCGGTCCAAGGGTTAGTCAAGGAGCATCTGGCTAAATCATCCGACGTTAATTTCGGCGCCCAGCCCCCGAGCGTGAGGGCCGGGTCGAGCTGTCCGAGGCACGCCGAGTAGTCGTCCCGGCGCCAGCCCCCGAGCGTGAGGGCTGAGCACGCCGAGTGGTCGTCCCGGCGCCAGCCCCCGAGCGTGAGGGCTGAGCACGCCGAGTAGTCTCCCATACCCTGCAACAAAGTAGAAATTCGAGAGGAGAAGGCATTCGGCGATATAAATATTAATGAACCCCGCTTCCAGCTTTTAAGTCTTTTAATTTCCCCGGGGAGTTAGCCTGTTACGTTTATGCACCTGATCCCCGATAGCCGTAGTCCATAGCGCAGGGAGCTAGGCCGCGTGCACGCGTAGGAGCGTAGGCGTACGGAAGAGTCGAGGTTTCACGGATTAAGGCGTGTGCTCCCGAGTACTTTAGCGACTTGTTTTAAAGCTCGCGGAATCGACGAAGTTATTCAATTGGTTAATACTTAGCTTGGCGAATCGATTCGAGTCCCGGAGGATTCCTTCTTTGTCAGATATGCCAAAGAGGAGGCAGGCGGAGAAGTGTCGCTTTTGATATACGGCGTCAGGAACAGTGTTCCCGTGATCGCACAGGATGCTCCCGTGGTCGAGTGGAGCCAAAGGAGATAAGGGTGACCTGTGTATTTCAGGCTGGAGGGAAGACGCGTGGCGCGGAGTCCGCGCTCGTCATCGTGGAGGAAATCTCTCGTCCTCCGGTGACCAGGGGCTATAAATACCCGTCGGGGAGCCTGAGCTGCTACCCAAGAGCGAATAGATATAGGATCCTTGCAGTCAACATGCCGGAGGCTCATTGTTGGGTTCATCCACCGGGGAGAGTTCATGGAGTCATCATGGTATGGTGCTAGAAGAGTGCTTGCGAAGAACCTGAGGCGTTGATCAGCGTCTGAGTGCTGTCCCGTTCACCCCCGCATTCCCATGTGATGAGGGCCATGTGGGGTGAAATGCTTTGTAGAGCAAGGGATAGCCGAAGGCATTCGCTATCAACCCTCCACCGGTGCTGTCCCGTAAACGGCTGCAGTGGTGCTACAAGAGAGCTTGCGAGGAGCTCAGGTGAACCGAGCTTGCTCCGAATGTAGCACTAGGCGCAGGGACGAGTGCCCCAGGCCGTCGTCTTGGCGGTTGATGTGTTTGATGTTTGTAACCGGCGCAAGTCCGGCTCCGTTGTAACTGTATTTCCTGCAAAAGGATTGCACTGTCTGTCGCAATTTGTTCGCAGCGTCAGTTCCCGAGCGTTTCGGGGCTGATCGAGCCCGGATGGCGCGCTGCTTTTGACATGGCGCCAGCCCCCGAGTCCGAGTGCTGGTCGAACCTTAGCGGTACGCCTTCAGTTCTGCAGTGTTGGCCTCCGAGTGGTTCGGAGCCAATCGAGCCCGAGAGGCGCACTGACTTAATCGTGGCGCCAGCCCCCGAGCATGAGAGCTGTTTGAGCCTTAGCGGCACACCACTGGGTTTGCAGTGTTGGCTCCCGAGTGGTTCGGGGCCAATCGAGCCCGAGAGGCACACTGACTTAATCGCGGCGCCAGCCCCCGAGCATGAGAGCTGTTCGAGCCTTAGCGGCACGCCACTGGGTTTGCAGTGTTGGCTCCCGAGTGGTTCGGGGCCAATCGAGCCCGAGAGGCACACTGACTTAATCGCGGCGCCAGCCCCCGAGCGTGGGAGCTATTCGAGCCTTAGCAGCACGCCACTGGGTTTGCAGTGTTGGCTCCCGAGTGGTTCGGGGCCAATCGAGCCCGAAGGGCACACTGGCTTTGTTACGGCGCTAGCCCCCGAGCGTGGGAGCTGTTCGAGCCTTAGCGGCACGCCGACTTCTTTGTTTTGCTCGAGTGCTTTGGAGTCGTTTTTTTTACCGTTGACGCCCGGCGTGTAACGGAAGGCGAAGCGCCCAACGGCTCTTTTTACCGTTTCGCCCGCCCCCGCTAATCGCGTTATCTCGCGGTAATTTCGGGCATCAAGGCACGCTATAAAAGGTGAGGGTTAGACCCGGAGGAAAATCTTCCCATTCCCAGATCCGTCTTCCCTGTTCTTCGCTTTTCATCCCGCCGCCACCAAAGCTCCCATTGCTCGCCAGTCCGTTGTGCGATCTCAGCCACCACGGGGAGCGCAATCTCGCTGATGCGATCAAAGACCCCTGCCGTTAGATCCATGGCGGGGAGGAAGAAGCTCACTGGCGTCCCCAAGTCTGACAAGATCCCCTCCCCTGTCCTCGCGTGGACGCGGGGGAAGGTGACCACGGAGGTACTGGAGGAGATGGTGGAGCGGAGCATCCTGCCGTCTCAGGCCGTGGCGGAGTGGCGGCCGAGCGCAGGAGAGGTGTTCCCGTCGGAGAACTCCGGCGAGCTGGTCCTTTTCAAGCCTTTCTTCGAGGCGGGACTCGGCTTGCCCACGGGGGCGTTCTTCCGAGGGCTGCTGCACTACTACGGGATCGAGGCCATCAACCTCAACCCCAACTCCATTATGGCGATCTCGGTCTTCATCCACCTCTGCGAGGCGTATCTGGGGATCTCTCCCCATTTCAACTTGTGGAGGTACCTGTACTGGCTGAAGCCTCAGCCGAGCGAGGAGAAGATGGTGGTGGTTGGAGGCGCTGGGTTTATGCTGCGTCAAGGGCGGAAGGACGAGTACTTCGACATCGCCCTCAACACCTCCAACAAAGGGTGGAAAGCCGAGTGGTTCTATGTCGGGAACCACGAGCCGGCGATCCCCTGCCATACCGGAGAGCGGCCGAAGGTTAAGGATTGCTGGAATGAGCTTCCTGACGCCTCCGAGATGGATGAGGTTGACGAGCTCCTTGTGCTGATCAAGGAGCTGAAGGATCAAGGCTTGACGGCGATTGGTATCGCCTGC
>CM014274.1:4424131-4470370 GCA_004135705.1 Alloteropsis semialata
CTAAACTATAATATAGAAGAAAAGAAAATTATTATGGTTGGGGCTACTGCAATATGTTGGGCTATTTGGCGTTGTCGAAATGATATTGTTTTTGATAATGTCAAACATTCATTATTTATGCAGGCAATTTTCAGGGGAACCTATTGGCTGCAATTCTGGTCGCTACTGCAGCGTGACGAGAAGACAAAGGATCTATTAAGTATGACGAGTACATCTTTGGAGGTTATAGCCTTGGAGTTGTTCGCCGACCATGGATGGAAACATAATAATAGGCTTTGTCTAGATTAAACTCTCTCTCTCTCTCTCAAATATAGGATGGTCAAATATCTAGGCAGAAACATTGTGGAAAATAGGAAGCCTGGTTACATTGCAGCTAAACCTTGCTCAAGTGCATAGATACAAATGATTACTGTAAGGGATTGAAGGCGTAAAGTTGAAAATTACAGCACAAGGTCAAGGAGCACCAGTTGTTAGAAGTAAAAGATCTTGTTAGAAATAACAGTCTTGACTTATAGACCATGGCGATGACATCAAAATCATGTGTCCATACTGATTAACTGATTACATGGTCATAGTCATTGTGAAGGAGTTCTAATAATTATAGTGCCGANTGATGATTTACTAATCAATTGTTTTTCGACACTGAATGTTATTGGATAGTTTGGCAAATCTAGAAATGGTTAGTCTCACTTTAAAACTTGGCTAAAATATTGAAAATAGGGATCAACTTGTAGACGCTTTTGGCAAAACAAACCCCAGAGCCAAAAAGCCTTGCATGTCTAGTATTTAACCTTGTCGGGTAAGTCTTGCTGAGTAATTAGTACTCAGCCTTGCTTGTGGCTATCTTTTTCAGATGATGTTGATGGTTATGATCCTGTTGCTGCTCTGACTTGGTCTGGTGTACTTCCTGATGGTTGGACCATAGAGTGGGGGCCGTCTGAGTCCGACTCAGGCCGCGGGAACTGAATATCATATGTGGGCTCCATGTGATGTTATGGGTACCGACGTTTAGAACTTCCGCTGTATTATAACTCTGGTTTGTAATAACTAAAACTTATGCACTGTTTTGTATAATTATCTATGTGAACCTCGTGTTGTAAAATTTGTGATAAGTTGTACTGCCTGATCCCATCTTCGAGTGGGACTGCTGCTATTTCGTTTCGGTCGAGAGAACAAGGTGGTTTAATCGGGAAGGTATCCGACGGATTGCACGATTAGCTCGGTTTAAGGGCGTGGAGCACTGCTGTGATAGTGGGCCCATGCTTTTAAACCGGATTAATTGGGGCGGTCTGCCACACCCAGAATGCGGTTGTACATCGCCACGTGGTCGGCGGGGGTCATGAAATCCGCCCTCGCTCGGCTCCTAGCAGCTGTAGCATCAATCTTCGTGAGCACGTCGTACTATTCAATTATGTTAATTAAAATGCGTACCGTACGAATGTGTTATAGAAGTAAGGACGTAGTTCTTACCCCAATCGCGTTGTTCTGATCGCGTCGTACCGGGTACATAGTCGTGACCTCCGCCGGGGGGAAAGTGGCCCGCGGCGGAACGCGGAGGACCCGAATGCGGGTCCGAGGCCAGTACCACTGCAAGTACGCTGCGAAGGCCTCCTCGGAGTGCGGTCGGTGCTCGTCGACGACGTCGTTCAACGCCTCTGTCCAACCCGCCACGTAGGGCGCCACCGCGGCCTGCCACTGTGTGCCAGCAGTGTATCCCTTCCTCGTCCACCTATTCAATGATTGACCACGTAAGTTACGAAATATACAAAACTTGCGGGATGGAAATATGACACACGTACCTGTAGTGGGTCGGCTCGACGGAGTGGACAACCGGCAGAGGTGACTCCTGGTAGAGGTGGAACTGCCTCATCACCCTGTGCACCGCGTACTCCTCCACGTGGACGTCGAAGACCAGGGGCTTCCTCGTCATCCAGTAGTCCTGGTCGCGTGGGCACAAGGAGGACAGGCCCTGCGGTGCCCGAGCGTGGATCGCGTCGGGCGAGTAGGGGGTCCAGCGCACGTCCGCGTCAACGAGGCCGTCGAACTGGCCGATGAAGTCTGCGTACGACTTCCTCGTCTGCTGGCCCACCCAGCTCGGCTGCACAAGTAATACAAATAATATAGCAAGTCCCAACAACAAAAGGATGTTAAAAAAATGTTTGAACACATACCTTCCGGAGGCACCACAAAGACCCCATGGTGGGGTAGTCGCGCGGGTCCGTACCAGGAGCCTGCGCGTCGTACGGCTCGGGGCTCATCGCTGGTCTGCCCACGGGGAACCGCTCGTACGACTACAGCTGCAGAAGCATGGGACACCCGACGAAGATAGTGTCTCCCTTCTTAATCTTGTGCACGCCCGTGCAGATGCCCCTGTACGTGGCGGCCAGCACCGCTGAGCCCTAGCTGACCTGGGGAATCTGCTCGAGCGGCCACTTCGCGACAGCCGTCGCGTAAGGGAGCAGGACCTTGGGACACGAGTCCCCCTGTGAGCTGCAGAACATCACGCACCCAAAGAGCCAGAGCAGGTACGCCTCCAAGTGACGCTGGACGGTCTCGTTGTCAGCGTCTGCCCTCATGTAGTCCGCCTGCAATAAGTGCAATAACTCTAATTTAAACTCTAATATTAGAAGATAGAAACTCTACTATAAAAAGATATAAAACTTTAATATAAAATCTAATTTAAACTTTAATTTAAACTCTAATTATAACTCTAATATAAACTCTAATTTAAACTGTAATTTAAACTCAAATTTTAATTCAAATTTTAACTCAAATTTAAACTCAAATTTAAACTCTAATATAAACGCTAATATAAACAATAATTTAACTAAAATATAAACTCTAATTTAAACTCTAATTTAAACTGAACAATGGTAAAGTAGTTCTACATGAGGCCCTCATTGGTGCGACGGCCATGACCATCGCCCCTTGATGGAGGATTTGAGACCACATTTGATGACCCTCCTGCACCGCTTGGATCATAATAAGACGTCGCAGTGCACTTCTTGTATGTGTGCCCAACCTCATTGCACTTAGAGCAGATACGCACGTCTGGACCAGCTTCAGATCGATCCATGTTATTCCTAATGCGCTTCTTCTTTCGTCGCCCAGAGCCTTGCCTCATTTCTGGATCTGGATCGGGGATATAAGTTGAATTTTTCCCCGGGTTGTTGGTGAAGGAGCCAAATATCCCATAGCCATACACCTCAAAACTCAAGGTAGCCATAATGGTTCGCTTGAAGAAGTAGGGAAAGACGTACATACGGGGCTGCAGTCCCCCAGCTTCATAGCAGGCAGCAATCACATGGGAGCAAGGCTTGTGCAGCAGCTGAGGCTTCTGGCACGAGCAAATGCAACTATCGTTCCGGAGAACACACTCTTGTCTGACCCTTTCCCGTCCGGCCACCGTCCTCCCTTTGTCCTTGCAAAGAACCTCGAACTGCCGTTCAGCTGAACCCTGCGGATACGCACGGTGCATAGAGCCTTCTTCTGCTTCTCGTCCATATACTCGGTCATCTTGTAGCCATACATCTATTGGTTGCTTTCCATGGCAGCCGCAGCCTTTCCATACCGGTCATGGAAATATTTGATTGTGCGGTACACGAAGAACTCGATGATTCCCACTAGGGGGAGGCCCCTAGCTCCACGAAGCACCCAATTGTAAACCTCGGCATAGTTTGTAGTCTTTATACCATGCCGAGCACCTCCTTCATCATAGATCAATGCCCATTTTTCTTTGGGCTCATTCTCAATCCACTGGCTGAAAGTCTTAACTGCACAACCCCTTCTCCTTCTAGTCTGGCTAGTGTCCAACCCCACATCCTCAAGAGACTTGGGCTCGTCTGCTTTATTTGTCACGGGTTTCTTTGCGAGCTCTTCTGATTGTTTCTTCGTAAGGTCATCTAGTTTCTTCCAGATTTGGTTGAACTTCCTCTCTTGATTCTGGCTGCATAAGCGCTTGAACAGCTTCATCAGTGCCTTGTTCTTGAACTGCTATGGAAATTAGCCCCCATGTGACGGATGCACCACTTGCTCACGACGTCGGGCCATCGTGGTAATGTCTGCCGCTCGGTGCTGCCATTCTTCATTTCTTCAATTGCCTGCAGAATACCTTTGTGCCTATCGTGTATGACACACGTTTGGCGAAAATTTGCCCCCATGTGGATGCACCACCTGCTCACGACGTCGGGCCATCGTGGTAATGTCTGCCGCTCGGTGCTGCCATTCTTCATTTCTTCAATTGCCTGCAGAATACCTTTGTGCCTATCGTGTATGACACACATGTTTGGTACATCCCACAACCATACTCTTTGGCCTCTCCAGAAACCAATACCAGTTGTCTCCGCTCTCTTTCTCCACAAAAGCCAAGGCCAAGGGCACTAATTGATTGTTACCGTCGCCGGCAACGACGGTGAGGATTGTGCCTTTGTACTTTCCTGTCAGGAAGGTCCCATCAATGCATATGACTGGCCTACAATGTCGGAAAGCCTTAATGCACGGCCCCAATACCAGGAATGCCTGCTGCAGCACTTGCTTCCCTGGCCTTAAGACAGAGGGGAAAGTCTTAAGGTCATAAAAACTCGCTTCATTTCGTTGGCATATGGCGTGCAGCAAAACAGGAAGGTTGTCATATGATGCTTCATAAGGCCCCCACTTCATCTCGAATACCTTCTGTCTCTCTCTATATGCCTTGCCGTAACTAATTTTGTACTTGAAGTTCTCCTCGATGGCACATATTATAGACTTGGGCTTGTAGCTTGGATTATCAATGATCTGTGCATACATGAAGTTAGCCATAAAACCGGATGTGAGGTTCCGGTGGTCTGTGTACAACTGCTCAAGCACACATGTGTGATCCTCGATTCTGCTCACCTCCCAGTAAGTATTCCACTTCCCACTGAATGCGTGAACCCAAAATGGACACCCTTCTGTGACGCAGCATATGTCATAGACTTGTTTGCTGCTCTTAACAACCCTGAACTCCCCTTGCAAACACAAAGTGGACCACTGTTTTATTGCATCCTTTATTTCTTCAGCAGTCTTGTAGCACGAATCGAGGCAAACCTCGTTGCACCTGTACTCCCAAGGGACTTGTTGGCCTTCATTTATCGTAAACTTTGAGAAGTCATAGTTGTCCTAATTTCTTGGCACCTGCACCTCCTGGCCGTCGTCATCATCCGACCAGTCCTCCTCAAAGTACCGCTCATGCTCTGTGCCTTCCCTCTCTGCCTCCAAAACTATCTCAGAAAAATTTTCTGCTTCATCAAGCTCCCCCGGGTGCGTAATAATCTTGTCCGGCTGCCCCTTCTTCCACTTCTTCACCTTCCTCCCCAGTAGCATCTTGAAGGTTTTCCCCTCCAGCATCTTCAACTTCTTCGTGCACTTCACTGCTGGACCCAGCCTTGTGGAAGGCTCGCACAAACAACACCAGCGGCATACCATGCTGCGTACAAAGTCTCACAAATGACCTCCAGTTCTGGGTTCCTTGAGGCGCAACAAGTTCCCAATACGTAGTTGAACTTCTGTTCATCAGTGCCATCATTGACAGGTCATGCTGGACCTCATCAAGTCCAAATGAATGATAAAGCCACTTTGTTATGGAAACCCAATTTCTCTCTGCTGCTCTAGCTACTTTTCTGGTGGTACAACTAAATTCTGATAGGTCTACCCCTTGACCATATCTAACTTCCCCTGATCCACAGTACAATTGAATCCATAACGGTTCAGACATGCCTAAAACCAAACCAAGACAATAACAAGAATTAAAACGATTTTGTACTCATGAAATGACTTATGCGTAATACTCTACTATAAACTATAATATAAACTCGTATATAGAATCTAATATCAATAAAACTCTACTGTAATACTCTAATCTTTACCTATTTCTAAAGAGAGGATTGCTTCTTCATTTTTTTTTGTTCCGTCGTGACATGTGGGTCCAACCTCGTCCGTCGAACTCCAACTACAACTCCAACACTCCACATTAATTTCTGTATCGGGTTAGAGTTCGAATTGAACCTGTCACCGTCAATCTTTATTTTTACCTAATCTATCTATATCTACCTAATCTTTATCTCTATCTTATAATCTATAGCTTGCGGTTTGCCTGTGAAATTTTCATCCGTCCATAGGTGAGGTGGTGAACTTGAGACAACGTACCCGAACCGGACACGAACGTTCCAAGCCACGCCGAGCTATGGCAAGGACTTTTTGCCCACACGGCTATAAGCCTGCGGCCACTCATACGCATCGGTAAAAATAGATGTCTCCTGTAGGATCGCCGTCCGCTCACTGACGCCTTGCCGTGCCGACTATCTACTGCATCGGGGTGCTCCCCTCACCGCACAGCATCCTGGTCGGGCGGTCGCCGCCTGCCCAGCAGGCGAGCAGGTCTGCCCCTTCTCTATGGTATGCTACTGTGTGTTGGTCTCATGATTTGCTCGCTTGGTGCTGTTGGGTGTTGGCTCTTGGCTCTACTTGTTGCTGCTCGGTGGTCACTGGTCAGTGCTGCTACTGATGCATGCACTTTAGTAGTTCGATGAAATATCGATTCAAGCTGCATGATGGTCAGTGGTAATCAGATGAAGTTGTAGTTGGGTGCCTGGGTGCAGGCAACGATGTTGTAGGCTTGTGTTTTTGTCTGCCTAAAACTAATAAGCCTGGTCTGGGGACAAATTTGAAGAGCATTTCTTTGATGTGGGCCATAAAACAAGGTATCTCCTGAGTTTTGGGGCATGCTTAATTATGGGGCAAGGGGCATGCGATTTCTCCCGTTGCAACGCACGGGCATAATTGCTAGTATAAACTCTAATATAAACTATAATATAAAGTCATTACTCTAATATAAACTCTAATTTAAACTATAATATAAAGTCATTACTTTAATGTAAACTCTAATATAAAGTCATTACTCTAATATAAAGTCTAATATAAACTGTAATATAAAGTCATTACTCTAATATAAACTCTAATTTAAACTCTAACATAAAGTAATTATTCTAATATAAACTCTAATTTAAACTCTTATATAAATTCTAATATGCATAAAACTCTAACAGAAACTGTAATATAAAAAGATATAAATTGTAATGTAAACTCTAAAATGCATAATTACAGTATATATAAAATTGTGGTGTAAACTCTAATATCAGTGCATCTAATATAAAAAGATATATTAATACAGATCTAATATCAATAAAAGTAATAACTAACTATCTCTAATGTCATTAAATATAAGGTAACTCAAACTAATGTCACTAAATCTAATATCAGTAACTGCCTCTAATAGTTATTTCAGTAACCAAGTCTAATATCAGTAACTAAAAAATAATACTACGATTTCATACTGTGTAAACTAAATACTAAAATAACTACAAAGTCAGACATCTACCAAATTGAAGTTACAACTACGAGATCGGATATTACCTGAAACTGAAGCGCAGAACCGGCAGGGCTTCGCCGCTGATTCTTCCTCTCCCTAACCCTCCTCTCTAACCCTAGTTTTTCTTTTTTATGATTTAGAATGAATTTTTCAACTTCATTTCACCTTATATAGGCGGCAGCACTCCTAACCGCCAAATGATTCGGTGGTAGGAGGCTGCCGCCATGGATCCGACGGTGGCAAGCGTTCCCGCCGGATCCAACGGCGCGGCAAGGGTCGGGCTCCCCCTACCGCCAAATCATTTGGCGGTTAGGGTGGCCGGGCCAAGGTGCCGACACCTACCGCCGAACCATTCGGCGGTTAGGTTCGGCAAACAGTTCAAATTCATAATTTTAAATTCAAATCGCTAATTCAAACGGTGGTTTTCCTAACCGCCTTGTGATTTGGCGGTTGCAGCTTCTTACCGCCGTATCATATTGCGGCAACCATATGATACGGCGGTGGCGGTTGGATGACAGATTTGCAATTTCTGTCATTCGACCGTTCTTTCTGGAAAAATCGTAAAAAAAATTAAAAAAAAATCGAGCTTCCGAAGGGCAAAGCCCGCGTACGCGCGGCACACCAGCGACCAGCCCGGCGGTGACAGCAGGCCACGCGCCCGCGCCCGCCCGGCGCTGCCGGGTGCCGGCTGCCACTCGGCGTCGGCTCGTGCAGTCGTGCTCGACTGTTCGTGCCGTCGTGCGTGGCTGCTGCGGCGCGCCTCACGCAACACGCCCCGGCACGTAAGCTTTGGTGCCTTGGTGTTGGTGGTGTGTGGCCATCGTCGTTTCAGGCGTCGGAGTCCGGACCGGACCCCATGTGCCGACGGGATCGGCGTGGCGCCGCCACAGCCACTGCTGCTCAGGGTTTTTTTTACCGGACCGGTAGCGGCTACCGCCGGCCACCGGTAGCGGCTAACCGGTCCGGTTCCCGCTGAAACCGCTAGAAACCGAATGAATTCAAATTCCAAATTCAAAGTGCTAGTTCATTCGGTTCCGAACGGCTAACCGACCGGTTTGACCGGTAAGCCGGTCGGTTAGGTCGGTAAGCCGGCCGGTTGCGAAAAAATTGAAGAATTTGACATATTTTTGAATTTTAATTAAAAATTGAAAAGTAAAAGAAAAATTCCAAAAAATTCCTAAAAATATTTCAAGGTGCATAGAATCTAATGGTGTCAAAAATTTTCAAATATTAGTGCATTTAGTATTTTTTGCGGGTATTAGAAGTTTAACGTGCTGATTTAGTAGGCTGTTTGAACTTCTAATGCCAGCAAAAAAATACTAAATAAACTAATATTTAAAAAATTTTGACACCATTACATTCTACGCACCTTGAAGTATTTTTAGGAATTTTTTTTGATTTTTCAATTTTTTTGAATTCAAATTTCAAATTTTAAATTTGGCCGGTTTGTAACCGGCCGGTACCGCTACCGGTCCGGACCGGTTACACCGGTTCCCGCGGTCGGGATTTTTAACCCTGCTGCTGCTTCGCCTGGTTTTGAATTCTTTCTACCCGGGCGCCGGATGCTCCCAGGCACGCATCCGGATCCGACCCGATCGACGGCGATCACCCGTCCGAGGCGCGCCACCGGCACACGTACAGATCACACTCCGTCCGCCGCCTATCACCGTCGCCCTGCCTGCCCGTGCCGCCATCTCACCACTACCATGCCAAGCCATGCATCGAGGTCAGGTAGGTCAGGTGACATAACAAAACAAACACTCGAGGCCCGCAGGCCGTAGCTTAATTTGTTTCTTTCCGACGAAGAATTCCATGATGGTCACCGGAGTTCTGGCTGGTCCCCCGGCAGGATCCGTGACAAGTCAGCACTGCCGAAAAGCGTCCCTTCGGTGCGCCGCGGCGGCGGATCTCGCACGAAACTGCGCCCCCTGATCATGCCTCGTTGCACGAGGCGGCTTTATCTTTGCTACCAAACCAAACCAAAACCAAGCCGAGTTCTGACTTGTGATTGCCAAAGGATAAGATTGGGGTTGCCAACGAACAAACTGGTCGGATTTGCAATCGTATAAGACGACGATTGAACGATTTGTTGCGAATTTCTTTGGACCATGACGCCATGTCTTTCTTTTCTAAAATATTTAGGTGTGCAAGGAGAAACAAGACGTGAACGCATGGAACGCGAGTTCAGTTGCAAGTCAACCTGCAAATACAATATTATTTCCCCGGATCAATTGGATCGGGCGATCTTCTTCTTATACGGGAATAATAATCTGTATGGAACTAGCCATCTGAACTGGTGTTGCTGAACGAGTTGCCGGTGACGAATTCTCGGCTCTGAGGTACATCGAACCATTGACAGGCTAACGGGGAAAGCAGACCATCGAAAACGATGGGTTTGGCAAATAAATGGAAGCTGAAATTCGCTACATGCACAATTGCACATGCCTAAAATCGGTGGACAAGAACATTTGGCGCAATACTAACATGCATTCTCAAGTACCAAAATTGCCCAACAGGTGCTCATGAAAACAACATTTTGCTGTCTCCGAGGATGGTCCAGCGCCGTTTGCTATCACTCTGGCGTTTTGCTCGAGTACTTGTATTAAAATTGTTATCGATTTTGTTTTGCAAAGCATTCTCTCAGTGTATTTAAGGCACAAAACAAGTGATTTCTGGACTATCGGATCAAAGACGAAATGGCAGCAGCATTGGACGCCCTCCCTTGCCATCTCATTAAGTTATGAGAAAAGGAGCCATAGGGTACGTTTGGATGGTGACCCTAGTTAGCTAAACCAAACTTTGGCCATAGCCAAATCAGGGTATGACCAAAATTTGGTCACATTGGACATGTTTGGACGGTGGCCAACCCAAAATCCTAAAACATTTGCCAAAATACTATACAATATGAGTATGACGTGTAGGGTCCACATGTTATTATTATTTTTCATTGAAAAATATAGTCATGTGGGATCTTATTTTGTAGATAAAATTACAAGGAATATAATGGTGAAAACAAAATTTGAATTGGTATATCATATAAAGTATATATTAGCATTTGAAGATGGGTAATCTAAAAATTTCGATGCACGTGCATGCAATAGCAGGCTGACACGTCACCCACATGATGTTTTTGGCAGCCTGGCCAAATCGAGGCCAACGATTTGCACGCCGGCGGCGCGGCCTGCTTTGCCTGTTGACTGTAGTTGGCAGCTGCCAATTTTTCCTGGGCCGACCAAAATTTGGCATGCAAGCAAAGAGCGGCCAAAATTCGATGGCAGGCCAAAATTTGGCTTGGCCAACATCGGTCGACAACTAAACGTGCCCATAATCTGGAACCTCCAACCCTAACCATAAAGATCGCTGAAAGATTGATCCTGTCATCGAAGAAGACGACGCAGGTAATTGGAACACATATCTTGGCACAAGAGTTTAAGATACAGAATTGGTGTGTTTAGCTCCTTCTAAGCACACTATTATTGTTTAGGATTCTCGTAGAAAAATCTACACGGCACAAGGGAGAGGAAACTGACAAGAGTCTGAAAGGAAAAGTTCTAATGATTGGAGTAAGTGGTACAAAGGGCCTATTTAGTTCGGAAAAAAGTTTGCGAATTTTACTGTAGCAATTCTAAATTTAAGATTAGGAGGACTAAACATGATCTAATTATAAAACTAATTACACGGATGGACGGAAAATCGTGAGACGAATCTATTAAGCCTAATTAATTCGTCATTAGAGATTGTTTACTGTAGCACGACGTTGTCTAATCATGGCCAAATTAGGCTCATTAGATTCGTCTCGCAAAGTTACCGGGGGTTATGGAATGGGTTTTGTCATTAACACAAGTTTAATACTCCATGCATGTAAGATCCCCTTTGATAAATAGTGAAGTTTGATGAATAGTAAAGTTTGAGGTGGGAACTAAACAGGGCGAGACGCACAACAACCTCACAAAGCGAGAAATGCCGAAAGCTCTGGAACGGCGCAGTTTGAATTTGTAGCCAATCATCATCAATTCTGCTAAGCAAATCAGGACCCACTCTTTTTACTCGCCGGACGCCGGAGTGCCAAAACAATTTTTTTTTAAAAAAAAGAGATGCCGCCGCCGGCCCGAATCTTAAAGCCCGGCGCCAATTTAAGCTTAAGCTCCCCGCATTAGTTGCTCATCCACCCGGCTTTCTCAGGTTCTTCTCTCCCCTCACACCTCACTTCCCCTGCGCGGCCACCCCACCACACCTCCGCCAAGGGCTCGGCCGTGTTTCTCTCGTCTCGCTCCCTCGCATCGCCATCGCCCATTCGCCACCCCCCCTCCCATCGCTCGTTCACCAGAGCGCAGCGCTCGTCGGACTCCGCCGCCCGCAACCCCCCCTGCCCCCGGCTTTTAATGGGCTTTCCGTCCCACCGACATGGCCGGCGATCCCCGCACCCGCGCCGCCGGTGACCGCCCCCTCTCCGCCTCCGCCTGCCCCTCCCTCCACGCCGCTGCCGGAGGCGGCCCCAGCCCCAGCCTCGGCCCCTCCAGCCTCCTGCTCCACCTGCTCCTCCTCCACTCGCTCTTATAGCCCCACCCGGCCCCCGCGCGCCCCATGGCCGCCGTCTTCTTCCACCACGTCGTCGGCGACCTCACCGTAGGCAAGCCCGTGGTCGCCGAGCTCTACGACACCGACACGCTCGACGACGCCGCGCGCGCCATCGCCTCCAGCCCCGAGGGCGCCGTGCCCGTCTGGCGCCCGCGGGCCGCGCCCGAGGAGCCCCCGTCCGGGGCCAGGTTCATCGGGATGATCTCCGCGCTCGACATCGCCGCGTTCGTGGCCGCCGCGGGGGTCGGGGACCGGGCCATGCGCACCGTCGTCGGCGAGGTCGTGCAGCCCAACCCCGGGCTGCTCAGGGAGATCGATCCGGGTACCAGGTGAGGCCTCTGCTTTGATCCGCTGGTTTGTTCATGCGCGATCTCTTCTAGCTGCTAGTATCCTGTAGCGCTTGTCTATACAGAAAATTCGGTTCCGAGTGCGTGCTTTGACTGATTCATTACCAATAGGATGCTACGCCCGATCTCTAGAATTCATCATACCCGTGCGAGTGTTGAACTGATCGATACGTTCGTGGGATCCCATGTGTTTTCATTGATCCGTGAGCGAGTTTATTTATTGCAGCTCCTGCTCTGCTGGATCAATCGCCTTTTACTGCTGCTGCGTCAGCCTTTTTCAATGTGATCTGGTGGTTCATCTTTGTCTTTTCTGAATCTTAGAAATAGTAGTATTTTCATCTCTGGAGAAATATGCGCGCAACAGCTTGTTCCTGCGATTGGATTGGCTGGTTGCTCTTGCAAAATGCAAATGGTAATTGACTACCGAAGCTGCCAACCTGGCTCTTGTTGTCATGATTTGAGGGTCAGATGAAGTCTGTTACGTCATGTTTCCTATATTTATCAAGCTAGTCCACATCACATAACAGATTATGTTGTTTTTGGGGTAGCATTTAAGAATGCTGATTCAGCATATTTTTAGGCAGAGTTAAATATGCCTTGCATTTTGCTTTAGATTTGATCTTACAGTTTAGTACTTACCTTATGATTAATATGAATGTATAGGTCTCTTGCAGGTCTTCAATTTTGTATATATGTGCCTTGGTGGCCTTGTAAATTTAATCAGCGATAAATAAGTAAAGAACCCAAAAGAGTAAAAGTTTAAACTGTCGACAATTTTGTTTCAACTGCTATTTATGAGGCATAAGGAATAGATGTAGCAAACTAGAATTTCTTTTGTCGTAATGTAGCCCTTTCTTCATGGATACTTCAAAGCTTTCTTCTGATAGGCAAAGCAAAGTCATCCATGCATGAGAATATATTACCCATAGACACCATAACATAGGTCAGGTAGTTCCATTTGTGCTCAGATGTATCCTACTTCTTGCACTGGTTAATTGAGATGACATGGCTTGAATTGTTTGACTTCTGAACTTTATCTTCAGAACAAACTGCCAACTGAATGGCACAATATCAGAAAACAAAAAATTCCTTAATTGTCAGCCTCAGAAATACCACTTGTACCTGTTGGTTGTAGTTGAATTGTTGTCAGTCAACAGTCAACACTCTGTATTTAGTGTCAATAGCTCCAAATGTGCAACGGTGGAACTTAATAAATTTCTGTATAATAACAGACCTCAACAATCTGGTGCTGAGCTGTGCAAGTTTTTCTCCATGAAGCAGAAAACATCAGTTTCATATTGTAATTTGACGCGGACAACTCCAGCTTTTTTGCTTGTTCTTCCAAACCCATACAAGCCAGATGGGGTTTCACATGGCATAGAACATGTCTTTCTGATTTTGGTTGCCTAAAGAGGAACAAAGTGGGGACATGAAACATGATTCCATTTAAGAACAATGCAATGCTGTATTTTAACAAAAAAAAAAACAATGTAATGCCAGAAACAGGAAGGTAGCAACTGTGTGGAAGCTGTACGTGTTGTAACCAATACATGTGTGAATACAATAACTTAGTACATCAGCCAGTAATGAGTGGATGATAATCCAATCATGTGTTAGTGATTTGGAAATACCCAGAAATAACACTTCATATTCTCACAAGTGACCAAATAGTTCAATTGCAAAAATGAATAAGAGGGAAAGAACTTGTGAATGTTTACACAACCTCAACCTGCATTTCCTGTGATGTCTTATCTGTCTTAGAAAGAGTCTACTTATATCATACTTCCCCACATAATTTTTTAAAAAACAATATCAAGAAAGTAGATTCTACTCAAATGTACTGTGACCTATACTGCCTGTTACTCAAATAAATTTATTTTTATTTTTGAAGGTTGATTGATGCGCTGGAGCTGATGAGGCATGGAGTGAAGCGCTTCCTTGTTCGCAAGAGTGGGAGCTGGAAAGGCCTTACCAAGAGGTTTTCAGTGCTTTATAATGGCAAATGGCTGAAAAATATGGAATCAACATCTCCAAGTGCAGCCAGCAGCAGCAAGCAGCTGTCCTCATCTACGGGTTCTGGAGACAAATTTTGCTGCCTCTCAAGGGAAGATGTTCTACGGTTCCTAATTGGATGCCTTGGCGCCCTTGCTCCCATCCCACTGACTCAGATATCTTCTCTTGGAGCTATCAATCCACACTACAGTTATGTTGAAGCGTATGCACCCGCCATGGAAGCAATTCAGAAGATCCCTCAGGACCCATGCGCTGTTGCTGTAGTGGAGACGATGCCAGATGGAACTCGTAAGATACTAGGAGACATCTCTACTTACAAACTGTGGAAATGTGACTATGTTTCAGCTGCATGGGCTCTGGCAAACCTGTCGGCTGGGCAGTTCGTCATCGGCGCCGACGAGAACGGATCAACACCCATCTCTTCCCTCATGGAGCCTCCCACCAGCCCATCATCACCGGTGGAAGAGATCAGTCCCGGGCGCTCGCCCAGGGCGAAGAAGTTCAGCAGCAGGAGCATCGGGTTCCAGGCGAACCAGATGTCGGCGTGGCGGACGCGAAGCTCGTTCCACCGGGGCAGGAGCACGCCGCTGACGTGCAAGAGCACGAGCACCCTCGCAGCGGTCATGGCGCAGATGCTGTCCCACCGGGCCACGCACGTCTGGGTGACGGACGCGGAGTCGGAGGAGGACGGGGTCCTCGTCGGCGTGGTGGGCTACACCGAGATCTTCAATGCCGCCACCAGGAGCGCCTGCCCGAGCCCAACAGCGTCTTGATGCACTGCACTGTATTGTACAGTAGACTGTACTTGGTTGATCAGTTGGTGGTCGGCCACGGTGCACGCCTTGCACCGAACTGTACACTGTACTGGGTTCGAACTGTACACTGTGCTTGGTTGATCTGTTGGTTTGCCTGGAGAGTTTAGATATTCGTGGTCTGCGTTGCGCAAGACTTGGATGGTGTATATTGTTTCATTCGTTGTGGACGGTTCAAAATAAGGACTGTAACATATGGTGTTTGGTTACTGGCCACATCCAGCCATGTGTGAAGAAATAATTTGCAATGAAAAAAGTTTGAACAACAAAGTTGTAGATCTCATTAAGCTCTACAATTTTCGTATGAAGCTTATGTCTAGCCGAATTCATATGAAAAAGTTATAATTTTTGGAAGATGTGCTGTGCAGAGAAGGAAAATTCTTCTGGTTCATTAGATCTGAGCATTGCGTAGATTATTTGAACACGAAGATGATTTTAAATGAAAAAAAATTTTGAACTATAAAGTTGTAGATCTCGTCGAGATGTACAATTTTCGTATAAATTTTAGCTCCATTCAAGTTCGTATGAAAAAGTTATGATTTTTTTGACACAGGAGGGAGGAACCGCCATTTGAATTGACGGTAAAGCGCTACAGTACCCACGCGGTTAGCACCGCGGGTACCGTAGCTTACAGCCGTTTCATTCGGCGGTTTTTCTATCCGCCGTTTTTTTTTTTTGCGAAAGACCAGTACAGACGCAGACGATACAGTGGTTTTGGGGCAACCGCCGTTTTAATCGGCGGTTGGGTGACTGATTTGTAAAATTTGTTATCCGGACACCGTTTTTGCAAAATCGTAAAAAATAAAAATAAAAAATAAAAAAATCCGAAATGTGAGGAGTCCTTGGGCCGTCTTATCAGGCGGGGTGTCTGGCTCGGTCCGAATGCATTGGGCTTGGGCCGACGGTTGTTACCCTTTGATCGCAAGCAAAACAGTTCTGGATGTCTACTTGTCAGTTCGTACTCTGTACAATCAAAAGCACTCCGTTACATGCATGACTCGAAGGAGGGTCTGATTAGTTAAAACGGCAAAACGGTAAAACGGCAAATTTCACTATTCATCAAAGGGAATCTTACATATATAGAGTATTAAACGTGTGTTAATGACAAAACCCATTCCATAACCCTCGGTAACTTTTCGAGACGAATCTAATGAGCCTAATTTGGCCATAATTAGACAACGTCATGCTACAGTAAACAATCTCTAATGACGAATTAATTAGGCTTAATAGATTGGTCTTGCGATTTTCCGTCCAACCGTGTATTTAGTTTTATAATTAGATCATGTTTAGTCGTCCTAATTTTCAATTTAGAATTGCTACAGTAAATGGCAACTTTTTTTCACTCCAACTAAACAGGCCCTTTAGTTCCAGCGAATTCGACTAATTTGACCAAAAGTAACGCATTGAAAAACGTGCTTTCCCTCTCACAGGACACGCTTCTCATTGTACTTTTTTTTTACAGAAAATTCGATCGACTTAACTAAACAAAACAAAGCCTTCATATGAGAAACAAAAGGTAGGTTGGAATTCAGATTCTTCAGGACCTTATTACCCGTACAGGCTCACCCGATTCACCGGTCACCGGCAGCGTACGGTTCAGGACATGGCATAGTCAATGCACGAACCGGTGTGCGTTCGCCGACGAGCCGAGAGCCCGAGACAAAGCGAGGAGACGGCAAGAGAGGCAACTTGTCGGGCGGGGCCGGAGCAGCGTGTCCTACATGCATGCACGCACGCACGCACGCGATCTTGGCCTTGGCGCCGGGCGTCCGCGGCTCTGCGGCGGCGTGGACGGGATCCGCACGCATAATTCCTTCTGGGTTCCGCAGCGCTTTTGTCTTCCCGCCTCCTCTCCGATCCGTCGCCGCCAGCCTCGGTTTCATCGACGGCCCCCGGCCACGGCTGGCGCCCGCCCGCGTAAAACAAGCGTTTGTTTTAACGGACAGGGCGCAGGGCATATGCCTTCGCCCCCGCGCCGTTTTGGCCTCTTGCTGGCGCGGCGTACGCGAGCGCCCGCGCGGGCTGCCGGACTCCGGACTCTGCCTTGCCCGCGGCCACCGCACACTTGTCAACCGCGGCGCGCGGGGACGCGTCTCGCGTGCATCGCTGGCGGCCGGTCCGGGCTGGCACGGCATCACCCCCGCCGGCCGATTGTCCCGCACGCACGCACGCGCCTGGGCTTGCGTGCCGACGTGACGGGACTGCCGCTGGCTGCGAGGGACGCGCGCAGTCTTGGGCTCTTGGCGCGGCGCTGCCCGCCACCTACTGCTACCGCCGCGCGCGCGTCCCGACGCTCCCCTGCGTCAGCGCGCGTATCGTACCGAGAGCGAAACTGGAGAAGGGAGACGTGCCGCGCCGTGGGCCGTGGGAGGATGGCGGCGCCGGTGGCTGGTGCCCTGCGCCTGCGCCGGTGAAAATCTAGTCCGGGCCCGGGCGTGGAGACTTTGCCGGGATTCGCCTCTTCAGAAATCTGAAGTGGTCTCCTTGTTAAACCAACGCAGCACACTTGCCTTTCGCGGATCTTATCCCAAGACCATCTTGTCCAGCACTCGATCGGAGATAATCCCATTCCCACAATCCCACCCACCTCGTTTGCACGTTTTTCTCAGTTGTGCAAACGCTTTCTTCGCTGCTACAGAGTACAGGCAGGGTTTTTCCAACACCGACTGCAGAACAGTCGCGCGTTGCTCAGTAACCACTCACCACACATTGTTGTGCTTATTGAGATATCTAGGGCGAAAGTCAAGTCAGATGCGATGATCTTTTGCTGGGACACCAAATTGGCATTGAGATACAGTTTTACGGCCACGTCCATCGCTTCCTATATACGAATACGTGACGTATAGATACGTACGCTCTCCAAAACACTCGTACAAAAATATCGACAAATTATGGAAATATATATTTTTTATTCGTGAAACTATATTTCAAGAAAAAATTACTCGCATCATTTCCAAACATCCAAACTCACGTGCAGCTAACGTTTAGAATGCTTCATCTGTTTGTTTCCCACCTAGATTATATAATCTAGATTATGAACCAAAGATATTATGGTAAAAGGTCACCATGAACCACCAAATAATCTAAAATAATCTACCCATGTGCAGCTTATTTGAGATTATTTGAGCGGTCCATGGTGATCTTTTACTATAGTGCCCTTGACTCATAAGCTAGATTATATAATCTAGGTTGGAAACAAACACCCTAGATAATAGCACCGGCATCAATTATTTGTAATCGCGAGGGAGTAACATGCCATAGAAATTTAACATAATTACAGAAAACGACCATTTGGAAACACTTGCCAGCTCACAGTTCCCGGCATCAATGGCCTTGATTGGTTTCCTAGTACCTAGTATTGCTAGATACTGTTCACAACTTTGACCACTAATTAAAGGTATTAAATAAAGGTATTTTACAAAACTAACTCCAGAACCCTGCACTAGGAACCCTGAAGAATCTAATGAGACCTTTGACCGCATGATTAGAGGATGATTAGAGGATGGTTACTGTAGCATCACTGTAGCCAATCATCGATTAATTAGGCTCATTAGATTCGTCTCGAAAAGTTACGCTCATCCGTGAAGAGGTTTTGCAAATAGACTTCATTTAGTACTTTATGCAAGGAAGATTCCCTCCGTACTAGATGATGTGACAGAAACCAAACAAGGCCAATTATTTGTAATCGCGAGGGAGTAATATGCGGTAGAAATTTAACATAATTACAGAAAACGACCATTTGGAAACACTTGCCAGCTCACAGTTCTTCCAGTCATACCATGTTGCAGGCAGAGGTTCTGTTATCAAGAAGCGCCGTATGGCACCAAAGGAAGAAATACCATGCAGTTCCATCAAAGATGTTGTTTAAAATGAAATGAGGAGCGAATATCTCCAAGGATCTAGAGGATTTCG
The DNA here is from genome assembly GCA_004135705.1 of Alloteropsis semialata. Taxonomy (NCBI): domain Eukaryota; kingdom Viridiplantae; phylum Streptophyta; class Magnoliopsida; order Poales; family Poaceae; genus Alloteropsis; species Alloteropsis semialata. The sequence continues at coordinate 4,443,178 of CM014274.1, forward strand.
ATACTCCTAAGGCCACGATGGCTTGTCTCTTAAGAAGCAAAGACGTGTGCTTTTTCATTTCTTAATCCTCACTCAAAGCAAGACGGTCGAGATTTTAGGCTCCTTGGGCTCAAGAAAAAGAACAACTTGACTACCGAGTGAGAACGAGAGGAAGGACAATCAGCGAAAGCAGAGAGGCAGTGGGAAGTGAAATCTGAGGGGGGCGAATCGGTAATTTCGGTGGGCGAAAGAGACATAAATATGGGCCCTCGTGCCGAGTGGGCAGTGGCATCCAGCAAGTCCTGCAGCGGTGGTGCCTCCCGTCTGCAAAACCCAAACGGCCAAACCTGAGGTGGAGGTCGCACGGGGGCAGGCCCGGGGGCACCCCATCTCTCGCACCGCCGTTTGTTTCGCTCTCGCTCGCCGCCACCACCACCCACATCCCAATCCCGGCTCCTCGGCGGCGGCGGATTGCGCGGCTCCCCCGATGGCCTCAAGGATGGCGCTCCGCCTCAACGACGTCACGCTCTGCCTCTCCCCGCCCCTCGCCACCCGCCGCCGCCGCCGCTCCAGCAGCGTCAGGGTCTTCGCCGTCGCCTCCACGCCCTCCACCGTCTCCACCAAGTAAGCCGCCTGGGCCCTGGCTGACGGTCCCTTCGCCTCTCCTGAGTTCGTGTTCCTCCCATTGATAGATAGATTGGTTCGTCCGATTGGATGAACCGTTTGCTCCGCCTAGCGTTCTCGTGTCTGTGCCGCTGGACAGGAACGATTTAGGCGCTTTCGTGTCGGATTGGTAATCCGGCTGGGACACTGCGTCATTGTCGCGCTCCTCCTCTGCTTCCAATGTTGAATTAGATTCGATTTTTTTTTCGCTTTTTCCTTCTCGTATTGCTGGGTCGGCGCCCGTGTCAGTAATTCAGTATTGTCAGATTCGCTTCTTGCCCGCGCCGAGCTCCCTCGGTCTCGGTGGTGGCAACGTCCGCACATGGGGGACGCCCCTCGATGTCTCGGCAGATCAGGCGCGAAGGTTGCAGCTTCGCCTTCGCCGTGCATGGGTATGTCGCTTTCTCTGCTCGCCCGGCCCATCCTGGCACCTGACGGTTCGGTTGCCTTGCCGTCGACCGCAAGGGAAGCGAGAGCCCCTTTCTGTTGTGTCAGTCCCTTCAAGATTTCTTTTGATGCTGTATTTCCTCCACGGCATTATTTCCTCCTCGGCATTAAATTTTCCTGGGACCTTCAACTTGGCTAGGGACCCTGGCTGTTCACCCTCCCAGCGTACCTCTTAATGATTCGCATTCTACAATTGTTGGAGGCATGGTACCATACCACCGGTTGAAGCATGGTACCATACTGCCGTTTAACTGCACTGTACTGCCCCATTGTAATGGTTGTACTGGCTACAGAACTTTGCGGTTCAAGTGCCTATATAGCCATGAGGGTTGGTCATCTTGGATATTGTTTAGGTTGCATTCAAGGTGAAGATGCGTGTTTGCTGTTGAGGTTGGTCAATTTGGTAGCTCGTGGCCCGTACCATGTTCTTGGTGGCACAGTTTGGTGGAATTGAATTTGATTTGCCCCCACTAGGTCATTAGTCTCTTGAGTTGCTGGTTCATGACACCTCTTTGTTGTTCATATCTTTGGGATGATAGGGTTTATGAAGTCAATAAATACAGTATAACGCTGGAATAAAACAACTGCTGTGACATATCATAGGCATATTAATTTGAAAACGGAAGCACATCCAGGGTTCTATCCTAGGACAATTTTGTTTGTTCATTTGTTTTATTACCAAGAGATTCACAGACCATGATACAATAGGCATCGCTGTGTAAGTTTATCAAAGTGCGTTTTCCTGCCAATTCTAACTTAACCAAGCCTACTTATAGCCACATGTAGATTTTTGTGATAGATTTGGCTGAAAGGTTAGAAATCCATAGTTGGCTAGTTGCACCGGTCAGTTTTCTACTTCTAAACTTTTGTGTTTGGTATCTTTTGATAAGATAACAGTGATTGGATGAAGTATTTTGAAACAAAAACTTTGATAAAGAACTAATAATGGGAATGTAATCCTTGTACTAATATGTACATGGTGAGGATCACATCATACTTTGTGTGGGACACAACATGTGACTGTAGTCATGAAGTGTGGAAAAAGTCAATGGCATTAGCTACTAACTAACCTCATTTATAGGCATACCTGGATCTGGCGGCTAGAAGGCCAAGTACAATCTTCGTTTGACAAAATATGAATAGTATCAGCATAACTAATTGAATGCTTAAACCTAGGAAATCCCCAAACAACTCAATTTGTTTGTGTTAGCTTGTGACTACGGTTATAAGCTAAGTATTAGGTCATGCCAACCTCCAGCATGTTGGAAAACTCTCCAGCATATGCAAAGAGTGGCAGCTCAATCCCTACTGGATTTCTGTTTTGATGTCATGACTTTTTCACTGTTCACATGCCTTCCATTCATTATTTTAAGGTCATTCTTGCTTACACAGTGCTTTTATATCCGATACAAAGGAAACTTGTATGGCTGTTTATATGCCAACACAGTTATATATATGAACCATGTGTGTGCCTCTGTTTATCATTCTGCAATACCATACTCTAGCATTACCTAACATGAGCCCGCAAAATGGTCTACATATCTCAGCGGAAACAAACTGGAGAGTAGTGTTGATCATCATTACATGTCTGCTGGGCCTTGGATGCTTCATGGTCATATTCATTAGTGACTTAAGTGTGCATTTAATCTGACTGAATTCTACAATCGCAAGCTCACTTATACCAAGGATTGCTACTAGTTTTGACCGTGTCCACGTTTTTTTCCTCCTGAAGTCTAAATTTATTTCATAGTAGGTGCATAACAAGCGATGGACCCATCATGTATATTAGTAACTAATCATACCGTTTTACCCCAAAATTGTTCCAGGGTTGAGAATAAGAAGGCATTTGCTCCTCCAAAGGAAGTACATGTCCAGGTTACACATTCAATGCCACCTCAGAAGATTGAAATATTCAAGTCTCTTGACGACTGGGCTAGAGATAACATCTTGACGCATCTTAAGCCAGTCGAGAAGTGTTGGCAACCACAGGATTTCCTCCCTGACCCAGCATCTGAAGGATTTCATGATGAAGTTAAGGAGCTCAGAGAGCGTGCCAAGGAAATCCCTGATGATTACTTTGTTTGTTTGGTTGGGGACATGATAACTGAGGAGGCTCTTCCAACATACCAGACTATGCTTAACACCCTCGATGGTGTCAGGGATGAGACGGGGGCAAGCCCCACTGCCTGGGCAGTTTGGACAAGGGCATGGACTGCTGAGGAGAACAGGCATGGTGATCTCCTAAACAAATATCTCTACCTCACTGGGAGGGTGGATATGAGGCAAATTGAGAGGACAATTCAGTATCTTATTGGCTCTGGAATGGTAACATGTTCTCTTTTTCACCCAATTTTTTTTCTTATACCTATTTAACATGTATAATAGAACCTTGACCTGTTCATGCTTCTGAAGCATTTATTTTGGCTAGTTGAGATTTTGATTCTTTCATGAAATTATTTTAATAGTTATTCACTATGCGCCATATTTTTCGAGCAATTTTTGTTGTGAAAATTTTCAGGTTGTGTCTCAGTTTTCAGCTGTGTCATTAGTTAATTCTCTGTCACTGACTTTTGAAGGTCTGTCTGCCTTGGCTACTTAGTATAAGTTACTAATGTTAATACTTTCTTTAATTCATGTCCTTTTCAGGATCCTAGGACTGAGAATAACCCTTATCTTGGCTTCATCTACACCTCCTTCCAAGAGCGTGCAACCTTCATCTCACACGGGAACACTGCTCGCCATGCCAAGGACTACGGTGACCTGAAGCTGGCACAAATCTGTGGCATCATTGCCTCAGATGAGAAGCGGCACGAGACAGCATACACCAAGATTGTTGAGAAGCTGTTTGAGATCGACCCTGATGGCACCGTGGTGGCTCTGGCTGACATGATGAAGAAGAAGATCTCAATGCCTGCCCATCTGATGTTCGATGGGGAGGACGACAAGCTGTTTGATCACTTCTCCATGGTCGCACAGAGGCTTGGCGTGTACACTGCTAGAGACTACGCCGACATCCTTGAGTTCCTTGTCAACAGGTGGAAGGTGGCAGACCTGACTGGTTTGTCCGGTGACGGGAACAAGGCGCAGGACTACCTTTGCACCCTGGCGTCAAGGATCAGGAGGCTTGATGAGAGGGCCCAAAGCAGAGCCAAGAAAGCTGGCACGATGCCTTTCAGCTGGGTATATGGTAGGGAAGTCCAACTGTGAGGGGAATGCCATTGTGACTGCATGTGTTCCAGCATATGCATCCTGAGACGCATCGCCAAGACACCCTCTGGTGTGCTGCGCAACATGGTTCTTGAGGTTGACCAAATGATCTGGGAGCATCTGTGGGTTGGTGTTTGTCTCGTAGAGGGATAGGAGAATGTTGGTCAGTGTTCTAGCTTTGTTTTCTGCTTTGATGTACAATCTATGGCCGCATGGACTGGTCATGGACGTGGAGTGAACATGCTGTTGTCGCCGGCGGTGTGTTTCAGTATGTTATTTCTGTTGTTCAGATCTGTTGAAATTTTGTTTGCTATGAAGTTCTGTTCTTCTCATCGTCTGATACACGAACCTGAAATCTTGCAAACAATCGAGCCCAACTATGTATTGTTACTATCTTACTGTCTGCAGATAAGCGGCATATGATTCACACCAATCAGTTCATTCGGTCGGTGGTGTTTCAGTATCTGCATAAGCCGGTCGTTGCTGTCTTGCTGCATCGAAATTAAAGACGTGGCTAAAGGGATACCATTGTTTGTGCACTTGAGAGATCGACAAGACTGGTCTGTGGAGAAGAGAATATCCGATTAAAATGGTGCCATGCAATACGTTTTCCAAAAAAAAAATTTAAAAGAAATCATCATGCAACCCCCTCTCTGTGGCTCATGCGGTCGTGCAGAATACAGATTGTAAATATACGAAATGCTGTACCAAGATAATATGCTTTCTCAACAGTTGATATTCGCTTCCCTTCGTATGGCAGCCATATACACTGTACAAGTGGATCGGAGCAGAGCTAGGCCAAAACTGCTTATGACCACAATCTCTGCTTGCTTGCCAGTTCTAAACGAGCGGCGGCGAGTATTTTCTAAGAAATGCGTGCTGTTTGGAGTGCGATTGAAGTTTCAAATGTTGGTTAACTGATAAGAACTCAGTGAAATGCAACTGTCCTGAATTTGCATTTCATGGCCCTCTTCCAATCTGCCAATCTGAATGACTGAATGTGCTCTGCAAACTCTTTATTGGCAGCCACTGACATAAGGGCTCCACCAGAAAGGCTATGTTTGGCCCTACCTGAGAGAGGAAACAAAAGAGAGGAACAATTCCTTTGCGCGATCATGCTCTGGAAACAAATCGGAGGAGAGATGCCGTCGCCAGTTCGCAGCAGCACCGTAACCAAGTGAGCCTGATCGATCAGGTTCGTGCCGAATGCTGACACATAGCATCAGCGCGCAGGACAGCATGATCCGCCGCTCTCGAGGCAAAATTCCCTCTGCCACCCGAAAGGAGGAAGCCATTCGCCCAAGTTGCGGAGGGCATTTGCAATTGCTGCACGATCGCATGCGAGGATGCGGACGATAGCCGCAGCTCATCTGTCGACGGGACATGCCTGTCCAGATGTTTCAACTTGTCCATCCTGTGGCCTACTGGCGTCAGCAATTGGTTCCATGCGTCCATCAAGTAAACCAGCATGCAATGCATGCATGTATTTGGGGATTAATTCCCTAATCCTCCCGGATAACAAGAATATATGTTGTGGACATCGCTCGTCCTTTACCTCATTTGATAAAGTATTCCTATTTCGTGAAGAAAAAGAGAGAATATTATTACGAGTGCCTGCAGATACCGATCCTCTTACGTTTTGCTGTAATCTGTGTTCTGAATGCAGGTGGATTGGATCGAGTAACTTTAGCGTCTGTCTGACTAGAAGTATAGAACCGCTAGCTTCCTTTGGTGTTGCGATGCTTTTGAAAATATGACTCGAGATCAGTGGATGTTGTTTTGTGCAACCCAAGATTACCAGAGCCATACTACTCTCTCTGTTTTTTAGATATAATGGATGATATATTTCAGTTATTACGAGAAGTAGCTATGATTTGTACAATAAAAAAACAACAAACTCAACGACACCGTACCTTGGAGGTAGCACCTTATATGAACCGCGAAATCTGAAAATTGAGTGACTGCAAAATTAAGTTAGGAGCTCTTTTTAGGTGGGAGGAAGTGTAGATACCAAACTTTTTAGTTCAAAGGGCTTATTGGTGTTCTTTTTTTCTTTTCTTCTTGCAAAGTACTAAGGCTGAAGAGTAAAAGGCCAACTCATTCCATGTTATAATGTCAACTGTTCCAGTGTAATTTCCAAGCAACTAATTAAACTATCTGAAGAGACTGGGGTTATCAAAACTCAAATAGCTTGGCCGTAATGTTTTTCTGTGTCACTGTATATTATATATGTTGCAATGTTGGCGCTTTATTTTTCTGAAGAATTTCCTTGATATTATTACTTTCTATTCCTGTTACCAAATACCAATAGCAGTTACATTATACACTATTTACTGGAACCTGTGTGCGTGCCTACCTAATTCTTTGCTCCACTCCTGAAAGAATATATATTAGGCCTGATATAGTTTGCCATTATGCCGTATATATGCGCATATACGTTAGCTTCACTTGCCGATAGATGGTAATGTAGTTTGCTATTAACGACAATAAAAGAAAAAATGAAAAAAAACCCTGCAATATGCATGGTATATATTCCAAGTTAATGATCGATCTTGAAGGCCAACACAGGTGACATCAGTAATACCTTTAAATTTCCTTTTTCTTCATGAAAATAATACAGGATGATCAAAGAAGCACCAAACAATGAAAATCATAATTTGGAGAACGGCATGCAAGGGCCAGAACAATAAGTACTGCACCGTATTAATTCCTTGCACCGATATATGCTCCATCGATCAATGCAAAACCTGCTCGATACGTCTCTCCCCTCTCTCTGCTCCAGTACTCGCGAATATGCGTGTACCAATGCAAGCTAGTGTTTGCTTTGGCCACCTGCAGGAGATGCTACTCGATCTTAGCGCGCTTTTTGGAGTAATACTGACCAGTGACCACCTGATGTTGAAGCATACGTCAGCGATTCGGAGAATTGAGCTAGCTATATGAACTAGTAGCTTTTTCACTGTGGCAGAACCGCCCAAATTAAACCGGCTTAAGTGCACCAACTATCATTTTAACAAAAATCCAGTCTCCGTGCACTTAAAACGGCGTAATTTGACAGTATGTCGGGTAACTCCCGATTCAACCATATGCTGAGCATAAGGACCGAAATAATACACCAGATAACTCATTCGAAGATGAGCATAGATAGTATGAGTACAACAGAGGTTCATATTACAAAACAAGATAAGTCTTAAACAAGCCAAGTTCTTCAAGCCCTTCTTAAACTCAGGATAGAACTAGGGTAACTACTCGTTGAGCTCCTCAATTTCCCATCCTTCCGCATTACGATCATTGTGCTTAACACAGCAAGGACAATATTCAACATTATCTTGCCCTGAAAAGAGTTAAGCAACAAACTCTGAGTACTTACTACTCAGCAAAACTTACCCGATTCAAGTAACTCTTAGCATGCAAGCTTGTGGCTGTGGGTTTATTTTGCTCAAAAGCTTACTAAAACTTGATCCTATTTTCAAGGTTTTAACATCAAGATTAGTGAGATAATACTAACTTCTATGTTTGCCATCCATTACACTATTAAGTCTAAAAGTAATTCCTTAACAAGCAACAATTACTATAATGTTGTTCAATCAACCATTTCATATCTCCCTTTTATTTTCATTATGTCGCACTGTGACAGAGAGATCAAGGTTCTCTTATCCGAGAGTGGCGGCGAATCGATCCGATTTAAACCTTGCAAGGTAGACCTAATCACACGACATGTACGCGCCCCGTCGGACCGCACATGGCAACCGTTCCCTATATGCACCCCGCATAGGTGAACTGCCCTGTAGCCCGGGACCGCCAATCCCCACCGATACCAACGACGGGTCAGCCATGAGTTACAGACTAGCACCACTGAGAAGACAGTATCAGTTCACTCTACCAGTTTGCATATAGGTACGTAGGTTTACCGGGTTCAACTACCTCTTACTACCGGCATGTGATTAGTACTGTTCAACCCTGATACCCTGGGCCCCACGAACGACTTCCACTTTTAATAAACAAACCATTAACTCCCATAACAACTTTAGAAACAAAACCTTATGTCTCGCGAGTGACAATAATCACTCGACTTCTACCGGACTTATTTAAGCATAGCAACTGACGAAGCAATAACTAGTATTTGACCAGGTGCCTAAGGAATTATGCATCTATGGTTCCATACAACTCCTAGAACATAAATGCACATAGATACTTAAGTAAAACATTGCATAGTTTTGAAAATAGGGATTATGCTCCGGGGCTTGCCTTGCTCAGAGATTAACTCCTCTGGACCTGGGGCCGAGTCTGGTGGTTGCTCGACAGATCCTTGCTGCTCCTGGGACTCAGCTACTAACTCGTATGCGACCTCGGCGGTTTCTAAACGAATAAAAAGATGCAGTGCATGAGATGATGCATGAGTTATTTATTTTTGTCAATTTACTTCCTTCATTAACTCCCATGAAGCAAAAAGAATATGGTGTGTGTACTTAAGAGTTTAGCATCATATGCACATATGTGATATACGTACATCTTTTATTAGTGATGTGGGTTATTTTTATCTTCAATATATTCAGAGCCTCTGCTGTATATTATGATATTTAGCATAATAAAAGCAACACATTTCATTTATGTACTTATGTGACAACTTGTTCTACCTAGCTATACAAGGTGTATCTTTAAATTGTTTATAAACAAAGTGGCCACTATATTTATACTAGCATTTGTATGAAAAGAAAATAAACTATATGTCTAATAAAATTAATCTTAGCATTTTTAAAAGCTTATCATGTTTCCTTATGTTCTAACAAAGTTAGTAAACCTTATTTAAACATATAACAAGATATGCATATAAGCTTAAGGGAAACATGATTGTGCATTTTTCCTAGATAGAACTTTGTGTGAGTGATTTAACAAAATTTAGTTTATATTTTTCTCATTTTTCTGTGATTTGATATGAATTTTACCAATTATATTCACTTATTTATATTAAAAAGCATTCAAAAGGTGTTTCTTGGGCCGGTACTGGGCTCGGCCCAACCAGGCGCGACGCCTGGCCCAGCCCACGAGCTCGTGCGGCCTGGCCCCGCGCGCGGCCCACACGCGCGCGAGCCCGGCCTGGCTCACGCGGCCCATGGCCGAACGGCCATAAGGCCGGCGCGGCCTCAGGCCCACGCGGCCTCGGCCTCGTCCCTTTCTCCCCTCCTCACCTTCTTCCTCGGCGGACGGCGGCGACGACGGCGGTGGCGGCGCAAGGACGGGGAGACGGAGCCGGCGGGGATGGTCCTGGTGCCAGGTACGCCCTCCCTCCTTCCCTCCTTCTTCCTTCCTCCCTCAACCCTCTCTGTCTCTCTTCTCTTTCCCCTGCTAGGGTTAGGGCGGGGGTTCGGAGTGGGGTGGTGGCCGGCGGTGAGCCGGGAATGGAGGTGGGTGGGGTGGTGTGGGGTAGAATGGGGTACGTGGGGCCCCTTTTATAGGCTAGGGACGAAGCGTGTGGTGTGTGTGTGGGTGAACGCCGTCGGCCGGGGACGAATCGAGCCGGCGGCGAGGTGGCACGGGGAGCAGTGGCGGCGGGGAGGAAATGCGAGCGCGTGGCTCGATGAGCAGGGCGCAATGGCGGCCCGGGGGAGATGGTTCGGGCGTCGGGAGCTCGGGTGGCGGCGCGTGGCGCTCGGTTAAAGCATCGCCGGCGAACTGGGGTACGGCGGGGGTGTGCCCGGGGCGGCGGTGATCATGCAGGCGGGCCGCGTGGTGGGGTGGTGGGGCCAGGGCGCGACGGCCCGGCCTGGCCGGCGCGTGGACGCCGAGGCCGGCGCCCCGTCACGGCATGGGCGAAGCCGTGCCGTGACGGCCTCCCCCTCTTCTTTTTTTTTAATTTTTGAACTCAAATTCGAATTTGGGTTTGAATGTGAAATTGAAATTTGTTTTTGATTTTGAAATTCCACAGTCCTTCCCCCTAAAAATGAATCTCGTCCCGAGATTCCAAAGATGAAGCGGACTAGAGTAAGGGAGAGATGAGGTTGTACCTGGGTAAGTGAGAGGGAAGTCAGGATAATTGGTCCGGAGAAAAGCTTCACTTTCCCAAGTGGCTTCCCTTTCAGAATGGTGACTCCACTGAACCTTATAGAAGAAACTGGTGCTGTGTCGAGTAACACGTTCCTTCCGATCAACAATTTTTATAGGCCATTCCTTATAAGTGAGATCGGACTCTAAGTGAACATCTTCCATTCCTACCAACTCGGTGGGAATCCGAAGGCATCTTTTTATTTGAGACACATGAAAGACATTATGGACGGCCGATAAATGTGGAGGAAGTTTCAATTTATAAGCAACTGGTCCACATCGTTCCGTGATAGGGAATGGTCCAATATATCGAGGTGCCAATTTCCCTTTGATGCCGAAGCGTCGAACACCTTTCATAGGTGACACTCGAAGATAAACATGATCACCGACTTGAAACTCAAGGGGTCGGCGTCTTTTATCGGTATAATCCTTTTGACGAGACTGTGCAATCTTCAGATTCTTATGTATGAATTGAACTTGTTCTTCCGCTTCTTGGACAATATCTGGCCCAAAATAGTTTCTCTCACCAGCTTCAGACCAATTTAGAGGTGTTCTACACCTGCGTCCATACAAAGCTTCAAAAGGAGCCATCTTGAGGCTTTCCTGATAACTATTATTATATGAGAATTCCGCCAATGGAAGACACTCATCCCACTTGGTGCTATAAGTGAGTACACATGCTCTTAGCATATCTTCAACAATTTGATTTACCCGCTCAGTTTGTCCATCAGTCTGAGGATGATAAGCCGAACTTCGAATAAGTTTGGTACCAAGTGAGGCATGCAATTGTTCCCAAAAACGAGCTATAAACTGAGGTCCACGATCAGATATGATTGTCTTGGGAACTCCATGAAGACTTACAATACGGGCAATGTATAGTTCAGCATAATTGACTGACCTATACTTGGTTTTTACGGGAAGAAAATGTGCTGACTTGGTGAGGCGATCTATGATAACCCAAATAGAATCATAGCCCTTTGATGTCTTGGGCAACCCCACAATAAAATCCATACTAATATCTTCCCACTTCCAGGATGGAATGCTCAATGGATGGAGTGGACCAGCGGGTCTAAGGTGGCTAGCTTTTACTCGTTGACAAATGTCACATTCGGACACATATTTAGCAATTTCCCGTTTCATTCTAGTCCACCAGAACCGCTGCTTGAGATCTTGATACATTTTACTGCTTCCAGGGTGAATAGAATAACGGGAGAGATGAGCTTCGTCAAGTATTTGCTTTCGGAGTTCAGGGTCTTTAGGTATGACCAAACGGGTTTTAAACCACAGAACACCGGTATCATCAAGATGAAAACAACGCACCCGTTCATCACTTTTAGCAAGCCTCTGCCGAATTTTCTCCATACCCACATCATTCTTCTGAGCATGAATAATTTGATCTCGAAGAGTGGGTAATAGGATAATATTATCAAGGGTGCCCTGCAGGATGATTCCTAAATTCAATTTTTCCATTTCGGAACAAAGAGTTTCACTGAGAGTAGTAGCAGATAAACAATTGCAATGAGCCCTGCGGCTTAAAGCATCTGCTACCACATTGGCCTTGCCAGGATGATAGTGAATCTCCAGATCATAGTCCTTAATCAATTCCAACCAACGCCTTTGGCGCATATTCAATTCCTGCTGGGTAAATATATATTTGAGACTCTTATGATCTGTGTATATATGAACCGAATTACCCAAAAGGTAATGGCGCCAGACTTTCAATGCATGCACTACGGCTGCTAACTCCAGATTATGGGTAGCATAATTCTCCTCATGGCGTTTGAGTGACCAAGAAGCATAAGCAATTACACGTCGGTCCTGCATCAGGACACAGCCGAGCCCAGTACCCGACGCATCGCAATATACGTCGAAGGGTCGGGTAATGTCCGGCTGGGCCAATACAGGAGCCGTCGTTAAGAGCTTCCTGAGAGTGTGAAAAGCTTGCTCACATTTATCATTCCATTCAAACTTGACATCTTTCTTTAGTAATTCTGTCATAGGCTTTACAATTTTTGAGAATTCCGGGACAAATCGCCGATAATAACCAGCTAGTCCCAGAAAACTTCGAACATCTGAAACTGATTCAGGAGTCTTCCAATCCAACACATCCTGATTCTTTTTAGGGTCAACAGATATACCCTCGGGTGAGATTACATGTCCCAAAAATGGAACCTTATTAATCCAGAATTCACATTTGCTGAACTTTGCGTACAACTGATGATCTCGAAGTCGTTGAAGAACAATTCGAAGATGCTCGGCATGTTCTTGCTCATTTTTGGAGTATATCAAAATGTCGTCGATAAAAACGACCACAAACTTGTCCAATTCCGGCATGAATACCGAATTCATGAGATACATGAAATGAGCTGGAGCATTGGTCAACCCGAAGGACATGACCAAGTACTCATATAGACCATATCGAGTGGAAAAGGCTGTCTTTGGAATATCCTCCGGTCTGATTCTTATTTGGTGGTAGCCAGAGCGAAGATCAATTTTGGAGAAAACCTTGGCACCAGCTAGTTGGTCAAACAGGGTATCAATACGGGGAAGTGAATATTTGTTTTTGATAGTGACTGCATTCAAGGGTCTATAGTCCACACATAATCGGAGAGTATGATCTTTCTTCTTAACAAATAATGCGGGGCATCCCCAAGGTGAGGTGCTTGGACGGATAAAACCCTTATCTAGCATTTCTTGCAACTGGATTTTCAATTCAGCTAGCTCATTAGGAGCCATACGATATGGTCTTCTAGAAATGGGTGCTGTGCCTGGTTGCAACTCAATGACAAATTCAACATCTCGCTCGGGTGGCAAGCCGGGCAAGTCATCAGGAAATACATCCGGATACTCGCATACCACCGGAATATCTTTTACAGATTTGCCTTCCGTGTGGTTTACCGTGTGGTTTGAGATCTCATGATTATCAAGATGTATTTCTAAAGATCCATGTGCTGGCGAATTTATGTGAACGGTTCGTGCGGAAGTATCTAAAAGAACCCCATGTAATTTCATCTAGTTCATACCCAGAATGATATCAATCCCTTGAGATGGAAGTATGACAAGTGGAAGGGAAAAGATATGGCAATTTAGGTTAAGAGGTATAGGTTTTGTCATTTGGTTTGTGAAAATTTGTCCTCCCGGGGAAAAGATCTTATAAGGATTCTTTAGATAATCTACTGATAACTGGTGTCTAGTTACACAGTCTTTACTGATAAAAGTATGTGATGCACCAGAATCAAATAACACTCTAATTGACTGGCCATTAATGGAAAACATACCCGTCATTACTGGTGCCCCTTCAGGAACTTCCTCAAGCTGGGTGTAATTCACATTACCAGGTTTGAAATGAGCTATTTTCTTCTTTGGGTGCAGCTGGTTAGAATTCTGGCCTTGCTTGGGTGGCATAGGACACTCCCGAGAAAAATGACCAAGTTGACCACAATTATAGCAGGGAAAGGAATTGGGGCGATTGCCCGTAGTCTGCACTGGTGCCTTCGGCACATTCTGCGGAGTAGGAGGTCTAAATGAACCTTGTTGCTGGTACTGGGGTTGAGGCGGCTTGTTAACATTCTGTTGCATGGGCGGCCTAAACACTGGCCGGTGCTGAGGTGGCCTGTACACCTGCTGATGCTGATATGGTGCGCGCGGCGGTCCCGTCTGAACCAAACGGAACCTCTGCTGAGCATTGCTAGAAGATCCCACAGCAGGCGCCTTCCACTTCTTATCAGCCTTGTGAGCTAAGTGGGCGTCCTCTTGAATGATAGCCCCATTAACTAGCTCACTAAAGCTGTCAAACTTGAACATGGCCAAACGATCCTGAAGTTTGCTGTTAAGACCCTGCCTGAAACAAGCCTGCTTCTTCTTATCAGAATCAACATGATATCCTGCATACTGGGACAGATTATTGAAGGCTTGAGCATACTGCACTACATTATGAGTACCCTGCTTTAATGCTAAAAATTCGGACAATTTCCTTTGCATAACACCAGCAGGGATATGATGAACTCGGAAGGCTTCCTTAAATTCATCCCAAGTAACACGATGATCCACCGGAAGCATAGATTTATGATTATCCCACCAAGTGCGTGCGGGGCCTCGGAGCTGCTGTGCTGCAAACAATGCCTTGTCCCAGTCAGTGTACTGGTGCAAAGTGAATTTGGACTCAATAGTCCGCAGCCAGCTGTCAGCCTCGAGGGGCTCATCTGCCTTATAGAACACCGGAGGCTGAGTACCCAAGAAATCCTGATATCCGGCAGGGTGGTCATGGTTCTGTTGGCGCCCATTATGACGTTGCTGACCATTCTGCTGTACTATCAGACGGAGAAGTTCAGTCTGCTCCTCATGACCACGCAGAATAGCCGCAATCGCCTCCAGCGGGCTAGGCGGTGGTGGGGGCAACTCCTCCGTACCATTATGGTGGCCCGGGTCATCCTGAGATCCCGTCATCCTGGGATAGTATTCAAACAGATGTCAATTGGAGCACAACTTGGAGCTTATGGTTCTAATGGTAAAAATCAACACTCACAAAACATCTATGGAGGTTAGATTTCTATTATTTTGAGTATGGAAGTAAATTATAGTAAATTAGAAGCATGATTTAAAGTACATAACATAGTGCATTATACATCAGTACATCAAAGATCCGTACAATACCCATATATCACATAACTAACTCATGAGGGGTACTACCATACAAGCATACTCACTACTACTACTACTCTACCTGCATCACTACAACAGCTACCCTATGATACATCTGCATCATCCTACAACATACTCTCATACTACAACATAACATACTAGCATCATACTACAGCATACTAGCATGACAAGAAACTAACACTGCACGATCTACCCACGTCGTGGCTGGTACGTGAAGACCTGGTCGACCTCGATCCCACGACGACGTAACTCCTCCTGAAGCTGGGCCAAGTGCTCCTCAGTGGAAACTATGGCCGTACGTCCATGCTCTGCTGAGGTAACGTCTGGAACAAGGGCCTCTCCTACTGAACTCTCAACGTCTGGTAGCTCGTCTGGCTCGGGGTCGGGCCCAATACCTGACTCCACTGCTGACACCGCCTGCGACGGCTCAGGCTCGGGTGCTGGTACGGGTGGCTCTACCTGCTGAGGCTGTAGCTGGTGGATCTGCTCAAGGGCGTCTCCCAAAGTCTGGTCCAACTGCTCAATCAGAACGTCCCTGGCGGCAATCTGTGCTGCAAAGTCCTCTATGAGCAGCATCTGCTGGTCAAGCTGCTCACTCTGCTGCTGCTCTCTGGTAAACCCAAGTCTCAGCCGGTGACGGTAAAGGGTGGTCTCCGCCAGCAGGTGGTCGTACATGCGAAGCATGCCCTCCGAGTAGCGCACAGACGCAGCCAAGGCAGGGCTGTGTCCCTCAACAGTGGGGTCCGTCACGCTACGAAGGCGACGAGTAGTGTCCTCCGACACGCCTCTGACTGGAAAAGCAACTGCCAACGAGTAGGTGGCGGGGATCGGGTGCTCCTCACAAAACCTGGTGAGGGCCAGGTGTGCTACGTTCTCCCAAGCGTCGGTCAGCTCGGTACCAACGGAGCGCACCTCCCAAGGTCCCCAGTGCGGATAACGAGCACAAGCTGGAACCTCCACGCGTGCCTCGCAACTCAAAACGTTGCCTGCAAAAGTCTCGTAGCCAAAGTACGTGGGCGGCTCGGTGTAGCCCCACGCTCGTAGTACGTCCCACAGTAGCCTGGGAAAACCCTCTCGAAAAAGACAAGTGGAACGGGCCCACCCGTCGTCCCCAAACTGGATCTGCGGTATACTCGCCATCTGAAACCAAAAGACACGAAGTCAGTCTTTTGGAAAAGCTAGAACTATCTACAGAAAAACTCCCCCCTTTTACCTTTTATCTTTGTTATTACGTTGATTATTAGTATATTTCTTTTTCTTTTCTTGTCTTGTATTATTATTCTTATTATTTTCATGATTTAGAGATAAGGAGAGTTTATTGGATGAGTTATTGATGCATGCACGTTTTCTATCGCACTAAACGGCTTTTCTAAACGTGTTGGAACTAGTTTTGCTAAAACTCATACCACCCCTGGTGTATTTCGGCTCTGATACCAGCTGTGGCAGAACCACCCAAATTAAACCGGCTTAAGTGCACCAACTATCATTTTAACAAAAATCCAGTCTCCGTGCACTTAAAACGCCGTAATTTGACAGTCTGTCGGGTAACTCCCGATTCAACCACATGTTGAGCATAAGGACCGAAATAATACACCAGATAACTCATTCGAAGATGAGCATAGATAGTATGAGTACAACAGAGGTTCATATTACAAAACAAGATAAGTCTTAAACAAGCCAAGTTCTTCAAGCCCTTCTTAAACTCAGGATAGAACTAGGGTAACTACTCGTTGAGCTCCTCAATTTCCCATCCTTCCGCATTACGATCATTGTGCTTAACACAGCAAGGACAATATTCAACATTATCTTGCCCTGAAAAGAGTTAAGCAACAAACCCTGAGTACTTACTACTCAGCAAGACTTACCCGATTCAAGTAACTCTTAGCATGCAAGCTTGTGGCTGTGGGTTTATTTTGCTCAAAAGCTTACTAAAACTTGATCCTATTTTCAAGGTTTTAACATCAAGATTAGTGAGATAATACTAACTTCTATGTTTGCCATCCATTACACTATTAAGTCTAAAAGTAATTCCTTAACAAGCAACAATTACTATAATGTTGTTCAATCAACCATTTCATATCTCCCTTTTATTTTCATTATGTCGCACTGTGACAGAGAGATCAAGGTTCTCTTATCCGAGAGTGGCGGCGAATCGATCCGATTTAAACCTTGCAAGGTAGACCTAATCACACGACATGTACGCGCCCCGTCGGACCGCACATGGCAACCGTTCCCTATATGCACCCCGCATAGGTGAACTGCCCTGTAGCCCGGGACCGCCAATCCCCACCGATACCAACGACGGGTCAGCCATGAGTTACAGACTAGCACCACTGAGAAGACAGTATCAGTTCACTCTACCAGTTTGCATATAGGTACGTAGGTTTACCGGGTTCAACTACCTCTTACTACCGGCATGTGATTAGTACTGTTCAACCCTGATACCCTGGGCCCCACGAACGACTTCCACTTTTAATAAACAAACCATTAACTCCCATAACAACTTTAGAAACAAAACCTTATGTCTCGCGAGTGACAATAATCACTCGACTTCTACCGGACTTATTTAAGCATAGCAACTGACGAAGCAATAACTAGTATTTGACCAGGTGCCTTAAGGAATTATGCATCTATGGTTCCATACAACTCCTAGAACATAAATGCACATAGATACTTAAGTAAAACATTGCATAGTTTTGAAAATAGGGATTATGCTCCGGGGCTTGCCTTGCTCAGAGATTAACTCCTCTGGACCTGGGGCCGAGTCTGGTGGTTGCTCGACAGATCCTTGCTGCTCCTGGGACTCAGCTACTAACTCGTATGCGACCTCGGCGGTTTCTAAACGAATAAAAAGATGCAGTGCATGAGATGATGCATGAGTTATTTATTTTTGTCAATTTACTTCCTTCATTAACTCCCATGAAGCAAAAAGAATATGGTGTGTGTACTTAAGAGTTTAGCATCATATGCACATATGTGATATACGTACATCTTTTATTAGTGATGTGGGTTATTTTTATCTTCAATATATTCAGAGCCTCTGCTGTATATTATGATATTTAGCATAATAAAAGCAACACATTTCATTTATGTACTTATGTGACAACTTGTTCTACCTAGCTATACAAGGTGTATCTTTAAATTGTTTATAAACAAAGTGGCCACTATATTTATACTAGCATTTGTATGAAAAGGAAATAAACTATATGTCTAATAAAATTAATCTTAGCATTTTTAAAAGCTTATCATGTTTCCTTATGTTCTAACAAAGTTAGTAAACCTTATTTAAACATATAACAAGATATGCATATAAGCTTAAGGGAAACATGATTGTGCATTTTTCCTAGATAGAACTTTGTGTGAGTGATTTAACAAAATTTAGTTTATATTTTTCTCATTTTTCTGTGATTTGATATGAATTTTACCAATTATATTCACTTATTTATATTAAAAAGCATTCAAAAGGTGTTTCTTGGGCCGGTACTGGGCTCGGCCCAACCAGGCGCGACGCCTGGCCCAGCCCACGAGCTCGTGCGGCCTGGCCCCGCGCGCGGCCCACACGCGCGCGAGCCCGGCCTGGCTCACGCGGCCCATGGCCGAACGGCCATAAGGCCGGCGCGGCCTCAGGCCCACACGGCCTCGGCCTCGTCCCTTTCTCCCCTCCTCACCTTCTTCCTCGGCGGACGGCGGCGACGACGGCGGTGGCGGCGCAAGGACGGGGAGACGGAGCCGGCGGGGATGGTCCTGGTGCCAGGTACGCCCTCCCTCCTTCCCTCCTTCTTCCTTCCTCCCTCAACCCTCTCTGTCTCTCTTCTCTTTCCCCTGCTAGGGTTAGGGCGGGGGTTCGGAGTGGGGTGGTGGCCGGCGGTGAGCCGGGAATGGAGGTGGGTGGGGTGGTGTGGGGTAGAATGGGGTACGTGGGGCCCCTTTTATAGGCTAGGGACGAAGCGTGTGGTGTGTGTGTGGGTGAACGCCGTCGGCCGGGGACGAATCGAGCCGGCGGCGAGGTGGCACGGGGAGCAGTGGCGGCGGGGAGGAAATGCGAGCGCGTGGCTCGATGAGCAGGGCGCAATGGCGGCCCGGGGGAGATGGTTCGGGCGTCGGGAGCTCGGGTGGCGGCGCGTGGCGCTCGGTTAAAGCATCGCCGGCGAACTGGGGTACGGCGGGGGTGTGCCCGGGGCGGCGGTGATCATGCAGGCGGGCCGCGTGGTGGGGTGGTGGGGCCAGGGCGCGACGGCCCGGCCTGGCCGGCGCGTGGACGCCGAGGCCGGCGCCCCGTCACGGCATGGGCGAAGCCGTGCCGTGACGGCCTCCCCCTCTTCTTTTTTTTTAATTTTTGAACTCAAATTCGAATTTGGGTTTGAATGTGAAATTGAAATTTGTTTTCGATTTTGAAATTCCACATCATCAAGTTTGGAAGGCTTCATTATTCCATTCGCTTCAGAAAATAATATGTGTATCGAGTGTTTTGGCTTACAAGCGTGTTCAGTATGGAAAAAGTATGCACACAACAAAGTTTTTACATTATTCTCAGCATGGAGTGCACAGTGGGGAATCAAAAATTAAAACATGCTTTATTATTATTTCCATTCCATCCAGGCAATTATCTCCAAACCGACCACCTACAATGCTTTGCTCGCTACGGACGATCCTCCTTTGTGTCCTCATCCTGTAAAAGGGACCAAAATCGCAGCTACCAGCTAGGCTCCCCTAACTATTTCCTACATAAAACAATTGACGCGCTTTTTTAAAAAAAAACAATCAGTAGTGTGCACCAAATGACCCACAAAATAGCTGCAGCCCACAAAGATAATATTTTTCTCATTCTTTTTATACATGTTAGTCATTTTCCTAGCATATGTGTTACTGATCTCGGTGGTGTATGAACAACTCTATGTATGGTATTAGCGCGTCGACAATTTAAAAAGAGGTGTTAAATTAGTCGCTATATATTTGTATCTATCCCAACTTCTGTTGCTTTCTCTACTCAGATTTGGTTGCTTGCAATTAGTTAACAGAGGGAAGCACATATATACCTCAAAACTTGTAATAAGGGAGTTTTCAGTCGTAAGTGCGAGATCACAACTGTGTGAAAATATATCCTGCACGCACGCGCGTTCACCGGGCGGTCGCCACTGAATGAGAGACCGAAAGCCAGCGAGACCAAAGACCCATGCATGCACGGACTCGGCTTTCGGCCCCTGTCACGCGCGCACTCCTGAACTTGCGCGTGCACGTATAGCCATTCCGGTCTCCCTGCCAGCCTCCCTCTTTTTTTTTTCTCCCTTCAACCTCCCATTAATTAGCGTACTCCATGTATGATCGATCGGCATGACATGCCATATCGCCATGCCATCAGAATCAAAGCGAGCTTAGACTCTCGATCTAGGCGCCCTAATTAGCTCCGATTACGTCTCTCACATCGCTTTCGTGCTTATCGCTGATAACGATTCCCTGCTCACATTTCAACGGCCACGATCCACCGACCCACCCTGCATCGTCCCAATTAAAGTGTCCCTTTGTTGCTGACGCTAGCTGCATGCACCTGACGTCCTCGGCTTCCTTTTAGCTCGATCGCGCTCTATAAAACTCGCCACCCACCCACATCCTGCCTCTCACACTGCACATCCATTCGCACTGTTCCAAACAAGCTGCGGCTGCGATCGAGTTCGTCGATCATCGATCATCAGCTCGTCGCTACCTGCAACTGCAAGAGCTAGCTAGCAGAGAGAGACAGATCAGATCAAGAGAGTCGAAGAGCACGACGACGACGATGATCGGGTGGGGCGACGTGTACAAGGTGGTGGCGGCGACGGTGCCGCTCTACTTCGCGCTGTTCCTGGGGTACGGGTCGGTGCGGTGGTGGCGCATCTTCACGCGAGAGCAGTGCGACGCCGTGAACCGCCTGGTGGCCTTCTTCGCGCTGCCCTTCTTCACCTTCGAGTTCACGCTGCACACGGACCCGTTCCAGGTCAACTACCGCGCCGTCGCCGCCGACGTCATCTCCAAGGCCGTCATCGTCGCCGTCATCGCCTGCTGGGCCGGGGTCGCCGCCCGCAAGGGCGCCGGCTGCGCCGTCGGCTGGTCCATCACCAGCTTCTCGCTCTCCACGCTCACCAACTCGCTCGTCGTCGGCGTGCCCATGGCGCGGGCCATGTACGGCGAGTGGGCGCAGCAGCTCGTCGTCCAGCTCTCCGTCTTCCAGGCCATCGTCTGGCTCACGCTCCTGCTCTTCGTGCTCGAGATCAGGAAGTCCGCCATCGGCATGTACGTCGTCGCCGCCTCGCCCGTCAAGGACGTCGAGGCGGCCGACGCCACGGCCGCCGTGGTGCCCGATGGTGTCGTGCCCGTTGCCAGCGGCAAGCCGGCGCTCTGGGCTCTCGTCAAGGTGGTGGCGCACAAGCTGTTGCGCAACCCAAACACCTACGCCAGCTTCGTCGGCATCACCTGGGCCTGCGTTGCCAACAGGTACCGCGCACGTACATACATAAATGCAGCGAAATGTACATATATGCCATATATATGTATATATATACCTTTATCGTGTGTGCGTAGTTGCATCAAGAGAAAAAAAACTTTGGTAATCAAGAACAAATGTACGGTTGGTTAACTGCGAAAAACTGTTTAACAATCTTCATATCTAGTAATTCTGCATCGACTAACTAAGCATATATACATATTAATTCAGTGTAAACCAGTAAAAAGCTAGCAGGTCACTGCATGCAGTACATTACATGATCGACATGCACATTACATGCGTGATTCGATGGCTTGTTGCTATGGATTGTTCGGTTTGCCGGTCGGCTTTGGCTAGTGCGAAATGTGTGGTAGCCGGGTAGCTAGGCAACCAGAATTGTGGTCTGACGTGTAGCACACCTGACGTGACACTAGATGCATGGTGATGCTGCTCTGATGCTCGAGCTGATGCCCACTCCACATCTAATTGAGTTTCTTCTTTAATTCTTGCCTCCGGTTAATGCATGCATGATGTGAGCTTACACGAGTTTTTAAATGTTAAGTCAGAGTCCTCTGAATCACTGAATGCATGCATATGCCTGATGGTGCATGGAATATTATTAACTGTTGCTCTGCTTCTGGAATAATCGAACACAGGCTGCACATCGAGCTGCCCAGCGCCTTCGAAGGTTCGGTGCTCATCATGTCCAAGTCGGGCACGGGAATGGCCATGTTCAGCATGGGTGAGTACTCTGACAGACTAGTGATTACCGAGTACTTGTCTACATGTAGATGCAAACATACACTCTAATTTCACAAGATTTTTTTTTGAAAAACTTAATTTCACAAGATTACTAATCGGCGGTTTTAAACTGAAGTAGATCTGGATAAATATAAGACTGAATATTAATTGATAGACCGTACCTGTCAAAATTATTCACGCAGCACATAAAGCTACTAGCAAATACTACCATACATGTACACTATATACATCTTCGTTTTCTTCAATGACACATTATTCCCACTTCTGATTAATTCTCGCATCTAATACTTCAGCCAGAAATACATATTCTATTCGATAATCACCAAAATAATACAAGGAACAATATAATCCGCTAAAAAGGAGATTACGAACCGAGCAAAGGGCATAAATTCGATCTATCTGCTGCATGCGTGCTGTAACTGTAATGTAACTAAAAAGAAAGTGAAAAGCGATCAGAATCACCACATGAAAAAATGTTTGCTCAGTCATATAGTAATAACTATAATAACTGGTGACGGACAACTTTCTGATCACACGTCGTTTTCGGTTCCATGGCATGCAGGGCTGTTCATGGCGCAGCAGGAGAAGGTGCTGGCGTGCGGGCCGAGCTTTGCGGCGCTGGGCCTCGTGCTCAAGTTCGCGCTCGGCCCGGCCGCCATGGCCATCGGCTCCATCGCCGTCGGCCTCCGCGGCGACGTCCTCCGCGTCGCCATAATTCAGGTAGGCTGCTTAGCTTGCCACTTTACTATGCCGTTTAATTAGGTTTGTTATTATTTCGTTCTTTGGATTACCATTGGAATTTGAAATAGTATATACCACCTTTTTCGAGAAAAAAAAAGAAATCTGTACAAAAATAATTGGCGCTAGCAATCAAAATCGAGGTTCAGATTGAAAAAACCTTCGAAATTCCTATGGCTTTGCGAAAAAGCGTCTGATCGGAGCCTATGAACACGGGGACCAAATATGATGGTTTATTAGCTAATACATCACACTGATGCAGTTTCTGCTGATGGTTGCTACGTAGAGTTGATGGTACGATGATGTCAATCTACATATGACCTACCTTCTGTAGGCGTGTAGTCTTGACTTTAACTTTTACCAACAATTTAGACCAGAGTCTCGCAACTTTACTTTTGACAAAACGTCCCTTGACGATTCCCAAATGAACGTCGGCCTTGCATGACTGATAGGTAGATGCACGAACAGATCCAGACCTTTCTAGTTATTGTTAGTTCCTTTTTGGATATAATCAGTTAAACTCTGGGGAAAAAAAAACGTTTTCCCAAGGTCATCCATCATGATTGCGTTTCACCGACATTAGATTGCATCCACGGAAAAACATTATCATACAAGCCGCCCGACTCTTTTGTGTAGCAGACGGGTCAAGATTCAAGAATAAAGGTAGTAGCCTACGTACGTAACAAATCAGAGGCGGTGCCACGAGACAAAAGAAGGATACCTCAACAAATGGAGGATCTGATGTGAAAACCACAGACTTCACTAGGAGAGATTGGAGCTTAGCTTGTCAGCACCAGGACAGCACAGCACCACTAACCTCAGCCACTTGTGCTTTGCTTGCACGACCTATAAACATGAACCTTATATGTAGCTTAATAAACAAAGCAAGCCCAAAGGCGCAATAACAGCGTATAATAGTCCCAATATATGTTTATGCAAGTGCGCACTCCAAACAATTGTTACTATCATCATCATTTCAGTGTAATCATACTGGTCATCCTGATCTTGTTTAAGAGCATTCACAATTTCATATCATGCAGAAACATAAGCCAACAATTAAATTTTTGAACACTAAACCATGCATGAGTCCTATTCCAAGAACATGGAACACAAAACCGGTATTGATGTTGGTTGTCCGATGATGTAGAACATCACTTTAGGCTAGTGTTTTGTCGCAGCCTCACTTCTCATAACAGAAGTGTATAACCCTATTACTTCACCACATTTTGCCCCTGCCAAAAATAAGAGAGAACATCCTTGAAATCCATCTTGAATTTTAAAACGCGTACACAAATCAAAAAGAACTTTGTTCAAAGAAAGTGAAGCATGCGCGCTACACCTGCTTTTGCATCTGTTTTTTGCATGTTCTAGAGCCTATCCCCACACGATTCGTGGTCATCTGCTAAGCAAAATGCCAAGTCAAAAGCATCAGCTCAAGAAGTCATCACCAACCACTCATCTGATGCATAATGCATAATGATGGATCAAACTACATTAGTTAAACACCAGCACCAATATATTAAGAGGAATATATATAAAGTGGGACCACATAATTCTGTTGAAGGTTTTAAAACCCATTAGTTGCTGTTGTGGAGCTTGCACTTGTAAGATGCACCAGGGCAGACCTTTCATCATGTTAGCTAATTTGCATTTCACTGGACATGATATTTGGTTGGGAAGCAAAGTTTTTTTTTTTATGTGGGACACTGATAAATAAAAGAAGATAATAATTGTTCTGTTTGCCGTCTTGACTGATGTCTCTATCATTCCATCATATTGCCCCATTTAGACACTTCTAGCCCTATATGTAATATGATACGGATGTAAACATGTTATCTACTTTTCTTTGGGGAGATAGGAGCTTACGTATGTACAGAGATAAAAATTATTTCCGCTTGCCATACTGGAGGCAACAAGGCGAACATTACTTTGGAAGTGGCCTTAAAACATGAATGAACTCAAATCTAGACAACAGTTATTGGGTGCCTTAAAAGAGGCAGGAATTGGTCTTTCACCCAGATAGTTGAGTTCAACATGATGGGTAGGTTCTCAGCTGGTAGCAGATGCTAGGGTTGCGTAGGCCCAATTTCAGGCAGCAAACCCAATTTATTTTTCTAGTCAATAATGGGAGCACATGTGTACAATATTAAGCTCTTCCGATTTTGTTTCTGCCTGAAGTATGGAACTTGTGCATAGGCTAACATTTGTACAAACATTCGGCAGGCTGCACTACCTCAATCCATCACATCATTTATATTTGCAAAAGAATATGGATTACATGCTGATGTTCTCAGTACCGCGTAAGTATTTTTGACCTGGCTAAAGATTGATAGTAGTTGAAGGCGTGTTCCTGCAATTTCGTCTTAACCATATTGTTTCTTAATTTTGCAGGGTTATTTTTGGGATGCTTGTCTCCTTGCCATTGCTAGTTGGATTTTATATTGTTATAGAGCTAATTAGATAGACAAGGGTCCATAGCCTCAGCCTAATGACGAAATGCATTCTTCCCTTGAAGCTGCCCAAATATACATGCTGACAACAAGTGCTAAGAAATGTCTCCTGCTTTCTTTCCTCCTTGCATAAAACTGCAAGGGGTGTTATTGAGTAATATCAAGTATGTTTTAACATGTGCTATGTAAGAAGAATGCTTATTCATTCTATTGTTCAAATGAATGTGTAACATGTAGATTAGATTCTGAGTCTGTTATCACCGAGCCAGTCTAACAGTAAAAGTTGATAGTTATAGAAAAATGGTACAAATAAATTTCACTATTGCCTCGCTGCATACAAGCCAACCCAAGTTTGCTCATTTGAAAACGTAGAGAAGGAGAAAAGCATGAAACAGGATTCCAAAAGGCTCCACCAGAATTACCTCAGTATACTTTTGATTATATTGCCTAACTCTTCACCACGGTCCTCCTGCACATGGTGTCCCGCCTGCATAAGTCATTGCACAATAGAATATGAATTAGTATAATATGAAATATGAAATGAAGAGAAGGAGAAAAACAAATCCGGAAACTGCATTTGACGTTCATGCAACACAAACCACATTACTCCCAGCACAAAATAACCATGAAAAGGATTAAACTTCAATGTAGTTTTCATGACAAACCATTGGCAGCTCTACAATTTTCTGGTTTAGGCTCCCAAAAAACTCTTCCACCCCATCATAGCTAAGCCAACGATCTCTCATGCCCCAGCAAACTGTCGTCTTTGTTTTCCATGAATCACTTCCTAATATGCTTCTCATGGATTCAATGTAAGCCTGTGTTAGAAACTTCCGAATTAGAACATTTAAATTCAATGAAACAAACACAATGAGATATATGGGAAAACCACCTTAAGGTCCTTTTTCATAGCTTTGCTTATTGCATTCAGTGCAAACCCAGAGGAACCAGAGACAAGGTATGGCCTTCTATACACCATAGCATCTTCCTCCTTCATCATGTATGGACCACAACTAGTCAATACCTTATCGCTAGCTCTGAGAGGATCCTGAAAGAATTCAGGAAAAGGAGTTACATCTGAACACAAAACTACATCAGTTATATAGGTTTAAAGTTTCATTGGTGATTCCTGCTGACCTGAGAAAATATCTCGCCCAACAAGAAGTTGCTAAATGAAGCCAGGGTGGATGGAAGTGTCATATGTTTATCAGTTATCTATAATATAAAAATATTTAAGGTCAGTGCATGAGTACGAAGCTTGTGAAGGTAGAGCTGCATTTATAACTATATCATCACTACAAAAGCAATACAAACAAAAAAGAACTAACCGGTGGATTCACTAGAACAAGATGGTTCAGTTTGTCTTGATGTTCACTAGCATATTTGACTGCAACTGGAGCAAAGTAGCCCTGCAAAATTTACATTTTCATGCAACAAAGATCATAGAGATACATAAATAAACAGTCACAACGAGAAGAACCTGGACAACAATAGAGAGCTTATCAGGAGCAACAGCATTGACTAGAGATTCCAAAGACGCGGTATACTCTGAAACATAGGATTTGATATTATTATGTCATTGACTATGCATATTTGGGTGAAACAGAATAATCAGTATGTTTCGATCATTTTACCATCAAGGGTATAGTCAAAACCATATTTTGGTTGAGGCTTATCAGAAAATCCAAACCCTGCAAACACAAACATCTCCGCATTCAAATTAGACAATTATCATTCTGCCGCCAATCCCAATACTTGGACACAGCAGCAAGCTTTAAAAAGATGG
>CM014274.1:4474078-4488650 GCA_004135705.1 Alloteropsis semialata
GTCTACCGGCGCCGTTCGGTGCCGGCACCGGAGCCGGCGCCGGAGCCGGTGCCCCGTCCTCCCCTGCAGGTCTACCGACGCCGTTCGGTGCCAGCGCCGGAGCCGGCCCTGGAGCCGGCGCCCCCGTCTCCACCGGAGCCGTCACCAGCGCCGTCGGTCCAGTCCCGGGCCCTCTCTCGTCTGGACCCGGCTGTCTACCACCCGCCTGTCGTCCATCGGGATCCTGGCCACACTCATCCCATGGTGACACGGCGGGCGGCGGGCGTCCTCCGACCGGCGGCTCTCTCCGCCACCGAGGCTGAGCCGGGGGTCTCTCCGCCACCCTCCTCTGAGCCGGGGGTCTCTCCGCCACCCTCTTCTGAGCCGGGGGTCTCTCCGCCACCCTCCTCTGAGCCGGGGGTCTCTCCGCCACCCTCTTCTGAGCCGGGGGTCTCTCCGCTGCCCTCCTCCGTCCGTGAGGCTCTGGCTGATCCTCACTGGCGTCGGGCGATGGAGGAGGAGTACGCGGCCCTTCTTGCCAACCAGACGTGGGACCTCGTGCCGCGTCCGTCTGGTGGCAATGTGGTCACGGGCAAGTGGATCTGGACGCATAAGCGTCGTGCTGACGGCTCACTGGATCGCTACAAGACTCGCTGGGTTCTCCGAGGCTTCACGCAGCGGCCTGGTGTGGACTATGATGAGACCTTCAGTCCAGTGGTGAAGCCTGCTACAGTGCGCACGGTCCTCTCCATTGCTCTCTCTCGCTCGTGGCCCGTGCATCAGCTGGACGTGAAGAATGCCTTTCTACATGGCACTCTGTCAGAGACAGTCTACTGCAGCCAGCCAGCGGGATTTGTGGATTCCAGTCGTCCGGATCTGGTCTGCCGCCTCAACAAGTCTCTCTATGGTCTGAAGCAGGCTCCTCGGGCTTGGTACTCTCGGTTTGCCACGTTCTTGATCACGTTGGGATTCACAGAGTGCAAGTCTGACACCTCTCTGTTTGTCTACCGCCGGGGCTCTGAGACTGCATATCTGCTTCTATATGTTGATGACATCATTCTCACCGCCTCCAGTCAGGCCTTGCTTCAGCGCATTGTTGAGTCACTGCAGCAGGAGTTTGCCATGAAGGATCTGGGTGTGCTCCACCACTTCTTGGGTGTCACTGTCGAGCCTCGTCCTTCTGGCCTCTTTCTTCACCAGCGGCAGTATGCACTTGATATTCTGGAGGGGCGGGATGACTGACTGCAAGCCGTGTACCACTCCGGTTGACACTCAGGCCAAGCTCTCTGCCGATATGGGTGATCCTGTTGCTGACCCGACTGCCTATCGGAGTCTTGCCGGTGCTTTGCAGTACCTCACCTTCACCAGGCCGGACATCGCATATGCCGTTCAGCAGGTCTGTCTCCATATGCATGATCCACGGGAGTCACATCTCACGGCTCTGAAGCGTCTCCTTCGCTACATCCGTGGCACTGTTGACTACGGCCTGCTGCTTCACCGGTCTCCTGCCACTGAGCTCGTCGTCTATACTGACGCTGACTGGGCTGGCTGTCCTGACACTCGTCGCTCCACTTCAGGCTACGCCGTCTTCCTCGGCAGCAACCTTGTCTCCTGGTCGTCCAAGCGACAGCCGGTTGTCTCCCGCTCCAGTGCTGAGGCGGAGTACCGGGCTGTTGCTAACGGCGTGGCTGAGGCGTCCTGGCTACGACAGCTCTTGGCGGAGCTTGACAGCCCGCTCGCCAAGAGCACTCTCGTCTACTGCGACAACGTCAGCGCCGTGTACCTCTCCACCAACCCCGTTCAGCATCAGCGGACGAAGCACGTGGAGATTGACCTGCACTTCGTTCGCGACCGGGTCGCGATTGGCGACGTCCGGGTTCTCCACGTCCCGACCACCTCCCAGTTCGCGGACATCTTCACCAAGGGTCTCCCCTCCTCGACCTTCTCAGAGTTTCGCTCCAGTCTCAACATAGCCGGTGGCTAGTTGTGACTGTGTGTACTTCTTTTTCTGTCCAGTCTTGAACTCCGCTGCGCCGGTAAGTTCAGATTGCAGGTTCCTGTCCAGTCCTGAACTCCGCTGCGCCGGTAGTTCAGAATGCGGGGGGGTGTTAGTGTATTTGTATGTGGCCCTCATGGCCCATGTAGTGAGGCCCATCTAGAGGCCCATGTATAGCTACTATATTACCCACCCTTCTAGGGTTTGGAGGAATATAGAGAATATTCCTTTGCAATACTCAGTTCAGCATCTTGCAGTGTAAGATATCTCTACAGTCAAGGTGTTGCTACGGACTACGGTGGTGCATGGAAGTGAAGATCAAGTCGTGTGTGGTAGTTCGTTGCGACATGATATATGATGTCATGTTGTTTATCTACTTCTTTGAATTTTGTAGGCTGTGTATTCTAGCCTTGCAGAGGCCAGATTTGGCCTTAGTATGATTGTATCAACTTGATGTAATTGCCTAAGATTAATAGAACTTCCCTTATCAAAGAAAAAAAAGGAGGTACTTACAATTTCATAAAGCAAGCGCACGTTTTGAAGAACTTAATGTACGCCTTTCCCTATCAGCTTAAATTTTCGGAATGAAATGGCTGGTGCATGCAACTCAATATTTAACAATGCTCGTGTAATTATTAACATGTCATTTTGTTTGTTCCTACTTTAGCCAATCTTCATTGGGTCACATGAAACTGAGGTAATGACATATCTCATACTTTCAGTCTACCATTTTGTCAGTCATGCAGAAAATAAGCAATAAGCAGATAAAACCCCACCTGAGATGGCATGCCATGAATTAAAAGTACTTTAGGATTAGAAGACCTCCCAGCCTCCACACAGAACCATCTGCATCACAGTGGAAACACAAGCAAGAGCTGCCTTCTGTAACGCGTCCACATACTTCTCAAGAAAGTAGACACACGGCCTTAAAGTACAAGATTGAATGCAATACACAATATTGTACCTGACACCCTTCTAACCACTTATATAGCTCAATTCACCTGAAAACGTCATCTGAAGATTGAGATCCTGATCCCATCGTCAGGCCAAAGAAGGGATCTTTTGCCTTCCCTTTATCCCCGTATACTGGGTAAGCGTTTATCTGAATTGCGAGTCAACGCCGTCAGATCAATTTAAGGGTTACTACTGCACCTAATGCATCCACAGCTAACCTCAAAATGCAACAAGCAGGCACTTGATAAAACCAGAAGTTGATGGCATTAGAATATATATTATAAACCAGCACTAACATGTGACCATTTCTCAAGTTCCAACTTGTGAAATTCCATGTCAGATCTCAGATGGAACCAGTCACCAATTGCAAAACAAGAAGGGAAAAACACAGAGTAACAACCTACCATTTTCCCCTGAGCAAACCACTCGTCCGACTTACTAGGTCCTTCCCCATACTTCCCTGCGCCAGTCCACATGAACGAAAAAGAACAAAATTAATGTTAAGCAGTCAGATCAAGAACCTGCTTGATAAAAGCCTTAGGACCTAACTCACCCCCGCTGAAGGAGAAGCCGTCCCCAATGGACTCCTCCGCATCGATCAGGTAGTAATCCTACACGAAACATCAAAACACAATAAAACCAAATCATCCATAAAAAATGCGGTTCGGTGCGCGGGTTTGGGGCTGCGCGTGCGGGAGACCTCGTCGTTGGGGAGGGCCGCGCGGCGCCAAGAGAGGAGCTTCCGCGGCCGCAGGTGGCAGGGGAGGGCGGTGCGAAAGTTCGGTACGGCTATGGCGGGGCCAACTACGGCGAGCGGCGGCGCCATGGCAGGTGGTGGATGCTGCCATGGGTAATCTGATTCCGCTGGGGTTTTGGAGGGAGGAGGCGAACAGGGGATAGGGTTTGCTTGGATGGCGCGCCTCCCGCCACAGTTCTAACCGCCGGATTCCGGCCAGGAGAACAAATGTAGGGCCCGCCATAGTTTTCCTAGTGGACCGTGGCCTGGGGGGGCCTCTTGGTAACTAGTAGCTAGTTATTAACCAAGTTAAATATGAAGTCTAGTATAGTGCACCCACGGTCCAGTAACCACTGTCGCGCGTAGCGCAGCCTGTTTTTATAAACTAGTGGGACTTTTTCTTTTCCGTGCGCGCGCAGACGGGCTCCATTCCGTTCGTAAGGGAAAAAATATAAACTAGTGGGACTTTTTCTTTTCCGCGCGGAGGGTTCGTCCGTCGTTTTTTAAATATCACGTGCGAGACTTTTTTCGGGCGACGTGGTTGTTAGGGGAAAAAGAACGGGTGGAAACTTCAAACTACAAATTTGAAGTTGCAATTCCTTAAAAATACACTATAAACTATGAGTATCATAGATAGGAAAATCATATATTTTCAAAAACAAATATCGGAAAGATTTGTGAAACTGTTTAGTTCTCAACAGCTAGCCAGTCTTCAAATTTGTTATCAACTTACACCTGTCAAAGTAAAAATGTTGAGATAGGTTAATACAAATGTTAAAACAATTTAGCAGAAGTATTGAGTGATATAAAGAAAATTGTTGTAACATTTCTAGTTAAATGTTGACATAGCTTAAGAATAAGTTGGAAACATATGTTTAGAAATATTGAATCATTGTGTACAAAATGTTGACATAGTTTTACTTAAATATTTAAAAATATAATAAGTAATGTTGAATGAGTTTGAACCAGTATTGAATCATATGAAACAAAATGATGAAGCAGTTCTAAACAAATGTTGACATAGCTCAAGTGTTAGTTCGAAACATTTGTGTGTAAATGTTGAATAATTGAATGCAAAATGTTGACATAGTTTTATTAAAATGTTGACATACATAATTAGTAATGTTAAGTCATTTTATTAAGAAATGTCATTGTGGATAAAAAGTTGATATAATTTAAGTTACACGTTGACATAGATATTGTAGAAGCCACATACATGCAACAAAATACTTCATCTATATTAGAAGTTCGATGAATTTTGATGAAAACTTGTTATACTGGTAAGACAAGAGCTGAAATAACAAATTCTGCCGCAATGGAAGCATAATCTGGAGGTCAAAGTATGGAAATTGCATTGAACCAGAGGAAGTCGGCTGAGGTATGTTTGAATTGAAAATTATGTTCTGCAAATTTGTTGATTAATGTGAATGGAATTGGACCAAATCTCCTATGTGAATTTCTGTTTGTGAACTAGTTAGGGAGAAGAAATTTTGTTTGCGTCAGTACTCAGTGTTGGCAGATCGGTTTAGGATGACCTTTATTCATTAACTTGGTATTTTGGAGAATTGTTACTCTCTGTGATTTTTATATAAAATTAATGAGCAATTGAGTATAATTTAGTATGTATCCCTAAGGTTTGAAACAAAAATAATAGAAAAAAATTAACATTATAGTAAACCTATATTAACATTCTTATTTCATTATGTCAACAATTTTGAAGAGCTGTTTCAACAAAATACGTATTACTTCCTGTGCAGATACCAGAAAGATTTCATAATGTAATCATACTTGTATGCTATTATTGGGATAAAAATAATAAAATGTAATTACTTGTCATGCTAAATAGGAATGGAAAAAGGGAGTATCAATGTTTCCAGCATTTGCTTCAATAAATATGGCAGAGCTACAAAAGAGGGTGAAATCAAAAGATTGAAATCAAAATATGGTTTTAAAAAGAAAGAAGGAAGGGCAAGGAAGCCAGAATGGAAGCCAGGGTGAAGTTGTGACAACAAAAGAAATTGTTGTACAAACGACATTTCTCAAAGATCCGCCAGTTGGTCCTGCCAAGTCAGTGAAAAAAGGAAATAGATTGAAAAACCTTCAGAAGAAAGCTCAGAGAAAAAGAAAAAGAAAAAGAAATCTTCCGAGAAGCAGAAGCAGCACCCTTAGAAAATACTTAGAATAAAATTTAGAGAGACGAAAACTATTAGTAGTATGAGTAAAATATTTATAGAAAATATTGCATAATAATTTATAAGTTATTTGGTTCAAAAAAAATTGTAAGTGCTATCTACAAATGTTTTACTGTGTGGAGGACACCCTGTTTAGAGATGACAGTTGGATATTATAAATGTGAATCTTTTATATGTGGAGGATATTATATTTTCATTCGCAAAAATAATCAGCTACATTTTTAAAATAATTGCATGGTACAAAAATGTATTTTCAAATAAAAAATTATGAGAAACGTTGAAAACAATCAAAAAAATTGTTTATAATAATATAACTAAATGTTGAGTACCATTAAACTAAATAGACAAAACAGTTTTTTAAAGTCATAGAAAAGCAAAACCATTAAAGAAGTAAAAAAACTTAATTTAGTACAAAGTATATGTGCGAAACAAATAATGTATTCAAAGTAAAGTTGAACATCTTGAGAAACAAAATGTTGAACATGGAATACAGTAATGTTGAAACTGCTATATTAAATTGTTGGAATATATTAAATTGTTACAATATATTTTTTATATTTTCATCAAAATTTTAAGAACATAAGAAAAATTTAGCCTAACTGGTATAACCGAAGCCGAAGCAATTTAGCCTTTTATGGCAGAGGAGCCGAAGCCGAAGCAATTTGGCCTTCTATGGCAGGGGGTACATGGCCACCCCAAACCCCAAACATGCTTCTGAACCCGATAGGACGGTGTCGCGCCCCAAACAAACCTGAACCCTAACTGTATAACCGAAGCCGAAGCAATTTAGCCTTCTATGGCAAGGGAGCCGAAGCCGAAGCAATTTAGCCTTCTATGGCAGGGGGTACATGGCCGCCCCAAACCCCGAACATGCTTCTGAACCCGATAGGACAGAGTCGCCCCCAAACAAACCCTGAACCCTAACTGGTATAACCGAAGCCGAAGCAATTTAGCCTTCTATGGCAGGGGAGCATAGCCGAAGCAATTTAGCCTACTATGGCAGGGGGTACATAGCCGCCCCAAACCCCAAACATGCTTCTGAACTCAATAGGACGGAGTCGCCCCCAACAAACCCGAACCCTAACTGGTATAACCGCCCCAAGAATAATTATGTTAATGAAGGATAAATATTGAAATATGTATCGGTCAATGTTGGGAAAACATTTTATGAGAAGTACAAGATATGTACTATTAGCAGGAGATTGAAATATTTTATTGAAATATGTACTATTAGCAGGAGATAGAAAGCCAACAATGTGCATTTTGAGCTGCTCTATTCTTTTCAAGGAGTAAAATTATGTCAAACTATCTTACAAGTACAAGTAAGAACCGAATCAGTTTAATTTGCAATTATTTTAGATATGCAAGATCTAAACTACTAAGTGCTTGTCTACAATTGGAAATGATGACTAGGATTCAAATCCTTGGAATTTATATCAATTTTGACCATTGTAAAATATCCTGCGGCAGTCCCACTCTTACAAAAAAGCCCTAATTGGGAAAACAATCTTGTACCATGCATATGGTCAAATAGTTGTCAGTCAATATTGAAATAATTAATATCTAAACTAATTATAGGAAAGAATGAAGACTGCAATATTTTGTATAACTAATTCACAGATCCTAACTACAACTTCCAGTATTATTTAGATCTAAAAGAGGCATCAACTTTAGTCAAATTCACAACAACTAATTCACAGATGCTCTTGGGAATTCAAGAATAAGTGAATAAAACAAATTTAAACTGAAACTCACAAAGAAAATGCTGCCATTAATAAAGGCAGTAAATAAGATCTCAACAATTGTGCTCTATTCCTGAAATTAAAACGAGAATCATTGTCTGACAGTACAACATAACACTTGAGCTATGTCAACATGTGTTTAGAACTACTTCAACATTTTATTTCACATGACTCAATACTGGTTCAAACTCATTCAATATTACTTATTATATTTTTAAACATTTAAGTAAAACTATGTCAACACTTTGTACAGAATGATTCAATATTTCTAAAGATATGTTTCTAACTTATTTTTAAGCTATGTCAACATTTAGCTACAAATGTTACAACATTTTCCTTTATAGCACTCAATACTTTTGCTTAATTGTTTTAACATTTGTATTAACCTATCTCAATATTTTTTACTTTGACAGTGGAAGTTGATAACAAATTTGAAGACTGGGTAGCTGTTGAGGACTAAACTGTTTCATTAATATTTGTGATATTTGTATTTGAAAATATGTGATTTTCGTATCTATGATACTCATAGTTTGTAGTATATTTTTATGGAATTGCAACTTCAAATTTGTAGTTTGAAGTTCCCACCCGTTCTTTTTCCCCTTTCAACCACGTCGCCCGAAAAAAGTCATGCGCGTGATGTTTCAAAACCGACTGACGAATCCTCCGCGCGCCAAAGAAAAAGTCCAGCTAGTTTCTTGTTTTCCCGTTACGAACGGAACGGACAAACGCGTCTGCGCGCGGGGAAAAGAAAAAGTCCTGCTAGTTTTAATTAACGCACGCTGCGCTGCGGGATACTAGTTACTGGGCCGCACAAACGATATGGTGGGCTTTATATTTAACTTATATTTAACTTGGATTACTGGCTACCGGAAGCTAGATAGGAATTCCGGTAGGAGAGGGAGCCTCGCTCGTTGGGCCCATATATGGCATGATTATTTATCCTTTCCCTATGAAGAAATCAACCAGTATTTGATGATTTGATTTGCCTGGTCACAAGTTTTATTTGAAACTCTTTGACCACAAATTTCATACTATGATTCTATTTTCTGTGGACGAAATGAACTCAATCACAGAATTTGTCCACAGATTGTCAGATTGATCAAGTGGGTGGTATGGTAACCCAGCAACCCAAAAACTCAGGCCTTGTTTAGTTCGCGCGAATTCGATCGAATGCACTGTAGAAAAATGCATTGGGAATCGAAAAAGCAGAAAGGGGGCACGTTGTTCAATGCGTAAAACAGAGCGCGAATTCGATCGAGCGAACTAAACAGGGCCTCAGCCTGCTTGTTTCAAAAGAGAGAGAGAAGAAGAAACTCAGCCTGCTTGTACTAATGCAGGCCAGTTCCCGTTGTGGGCTTTCAATCTGCGGCAGGTAGACCAGGAACAGCCCAACAAGAAGCACTAGGACGGAAAGAATCGGCCCACCGAGTAAAGGTCTGTGTGTCCGTGATGCTACATTTTTGGGACGATGAAATGTTCTCGACTGAATCCAGTCACTTCGGTCTTGCAGCGCGGGGTCAGTGTCAGTCTCTCTCGAAATGACCTTACTAATAGGCACTTCGGTCTTGCAATGCGCTTCCAAGTGAATTCGTGCATGTGTACCAATAGGCAGTATGTACCATCTCTCGAGTCTTGACTCTACTTATACGGTACCTTCTTGTGAACATTCTGAAATGCTGCAAGCCTGCAAAAACCTCCTGTAACTAGTTCCAGGAACTGAATTTTCATGCTATGTCAATCACTCTGTTCTTCATATCTTTTTGAAGGAAAACCAGGAGCACTGCTATACTGTTTCTTATATCTGAATGGGCACGTCTTCTGGTTCACTTGTCGAGATAATGAGATGATGAGCACCAAATCTAGTTGCAGCTAAATCCCAGCAATAGTATGCCAAAACTGCATTCATCATCCACTACTGAAAAAGTTTTTTAAAAAATTATCATATTTTTATTCACGCTTGCTTTATTCCCTTGGAGATTAGAGACCAAAAAGAAAACAATCTGTACATCATATATGAACTCTGCTCTGAGCTCTCTTAACCTGTAAATATGGTGTATAATCTATCATAGTATCATCTAGGCAAGGTCAATGTAACAGCTACTGACTACTGTACCTCCCTGCTCTGTCTCATCCCGTCGGACGGTCAGCTGGTGGTCGCCGGGTAAGGGTCGGTCCAGCACCCGTCCTCCGCCACGGCCTCCTTCCACCTCCTGTTGAACACCTGCAGCTCCGTGTAGGACCGCTGCCTCACCGCCAACCGGTCTGTCGCCGACGTCGACGCCGATGTGGACGTGGACACCGGCGCCTTGCCGCCGTCGCCCAGCGTGGGGATGCCCCGGTGGAGCACGTACTGGCTGTCGACGACGCCGACGTTGCGCCGCCGGTCGCCCTGCGCGCAGTACCCGAGCTTGTAGTCCATCCCCCACGCGTAGACGAGGTCGTTCTGGATCATGTGCCACGCGCACCGCCAAGCCGCGCGCGAGAACACCGGCACCATCATCTCCACCCACCCCGTGCACGGCGGCCCCGTGCTGTTGCCGTAGCACCGGTCGTGCCCGTTCGTCTTGTAGTACCGCCTGTGGACGTCGCCGTTGCGCGCGCGCGCCGTGAGCCGGTGGTGGATCTGTGACCGGCGGTCGAGCGCCGGCTGCGAGATCTCGAGCCCTTCCCTCCTCGCGATCCGCAGGTACTTGAGCGGGTCGAAGCTGTCCACCTCGATGTCCTCGTCCCAGAGGAAGATGTACTCGTACTCTGCCACCAGGTCCGGGTGCAGGAACCTCTTGGCGAACCACCACTTGGTCTGGTCGTGCACGGCGACGTGGATGGCGCGGTCGGACCACTTGAGGTCTCGCCACCCGTCGACCACGCCATCGTAATGGAACAGCATCACGATGAAGTTGGAAGCCGGGAACTG
Organism: Alloteropsis semialata; assembly: GCA_004135705.1. NCBI lineage: Eukaryota > Viridiplantae > Streptophyta > Magnoliopsida > Poales > Poaceae > Alloteropsis > Alloteropsis semialata. The sequence continues at coordinate 4,484,592 of CM014274.1, forward strand.
CACGGTGATCACTTTAGTCAGGCATATCAGGACGGCACAAGAGCACAGGGCTACTGCAACGAAGAAGCAGTGCTGGGCATGAAATGTATCAGAAAATTCAGAGGGAGGTTACCTTCGAGACAAGCTTGTCGACGACCGCCTTCTGCTTGATGCCGACGGGAATGGCGAGGAGGCTTTTCGACGGCCTGCGGTCTTTCTTCCGTCCAGGATGGCCACCCAGAGAATCAACCTCGAAGTTGGATTTGTCCTGAACGATGCCTCTCGGCAAGGCCTCGCTGCCTGAAGGTCTGCATTGGTTCTGCAGAGTTTTCAGCACAAGAGTTCTTCAGTAACCGCTCTTGTGCTACTTTCACTTGTCAAATTGTCATGAATTATAGCAACAAATGGACATGTCTATAATTATAACCTCGCAGATGTTGGGTTCCTCTGTTGGTTCAGCGTGCAATTCGCTCGTCGCGGGAGGTCTCATCTCCTCAGTTGCAAACGCTTCTTTTGGTCGCAACTGTAATATCGACAAGTTCTGCAAAAACAGATTGAGCAGGAATGAGCTTTCAGTACACCTGCTGAAAACATGCTTAGCTTTCAGAACGTACCTCCTTGTGATCCAGCGTGACAATTGCCCCGGCAACGAATATTAGCACGAAAAAAAATATCAGCGCCGCAGGTGGCGCGAAGCTGAAGAACCGCTTCTGCGACCCATCGCTGGAGATCGGACCCTGCGGCAGGTCGTCAGAAGGAACAATGAGCGAGGACATCATACATGCGGTTGCAATTGCACTGCGTCAAGATTCAACATGTCTGAACTCTGAAGTCTGAACCGCTGAAAACTAGACTTGACCAGAAAGCAAGGAGTTCTCATGGAGGAAATCGGTTCAGGGAGAACGAGGCAAACTCATATTCCCGGGAAACCCAGTCTAGGAAGGTAAGCTATGCTAAAACTAACTCTGAAATCTATAGCAGGTGTGACCCCTACGCAAAGAAACTAGCAAGGGTTAAAAACTCAGCAACCCCAGCCTGCTGCACGACCGAAAAGCATACAAAAGACATGCGTGAGTGCGCGCCTAATTCAGTTGTCAATGAAATTATGCTGTTCTAATTGGTTCAACACAGGTCTCGGCTACTAAAATCAAAAATATTTTTTACAGCGTGAAACAAACTGGCACAGGCTGTGACAAGAAAACATTTTTAAGCTTTGCAACAGAATGGAAGTTACTTATAAAAGAAGGCAATTAGTTCTCCAATTGCAGTCGAGCTAACTGACAAAGCACGCGTACCTGTTAACGAGGGTTTTGTGGCAAAAAAAGCCTAAACTTATGAAACTGAAATGGTAAAATTTGCAAGGGATCATTGCACGGTGAAAAAACAGCGCTTGCAAAAGGAGGAAGCAACCACATAATTGAAACTTGAACATAACGCACCCATATTCTTGCAGGAATATGAGGGTTAACTGAATTCCCAGTTATTTGTAGAATCAAAACAGATTCATTCAACTTCCACTCGTACAGGCCACGAGCAGAAAGCCGGAACATTTTTGTGGAAACCAGTTTCTGACTCATTAAACAAACACCCATATTAAACTTCCAAGTTGAAGAACGTAACCAACTATGTAACCCAGAAAAACAAACGGAAAATTGCAGGAGCGGAGGAGAAGAGAGTGAATTTCTGCCGAATAAGAATGATAGAAAGAAAATACTTATCCTGAGTGTCGTAAAAATTCATTCTTTGAACAAAATTCAGTGGATTCCGTTACCAAATCGGTGATCAAACATTAGCAGGACAAAGTACTGTATAAGCGAATCGAAAAAGATTTCAGTCAACTCCTCATCATTAAAAGACCAATCAAACAGTGGATGCTGGCAATAAATTCTTACTACTGGAATTAGCACCTGCTCTGAACTCCAATTCGAATAAACCGAAAGAAGCGACAGTAGCGGAAGCAGAGCGAGTTCCAATCCGAAGAAACCGAAGAAAAGCGACAGTACCGGGAGGCGGTTGAACTTTCGTCACATACCCGAAAGAAAAGCATATCTCCATTGAACTTCTATCGAAACATCTCTAGGAGAAGCTAGACCGCTAAAGCAATCACATGTAAAATTTGGCGACGGGGAGAAAAACAGAGGAGAACGGGGAATCGACATACCATCACGAAAGGATCACGAATTCTTCAAGAAGCTGCTTCCGTTGCTGATGATCATTTGCGGGCAGGAGCGAGCAATCCGGAACTGCGCCGCAATCGGAATTTCTGTACTTAGCCAGAATCGGAAACGAAGAGGAGGAAGACGAGTTTGAGAGGTGAGAGTAATGGAGCCATGGAGGGATATTTTAGTACTCTAGCCCCTCGCGGCTTTCAGTTTCGTTTCATGCTTACCGGTGCCTTTTGCTCTTACACCCCTGATACTTCGTCAATTTATGAGATGCTAATTTTGGGTCTAAAATCTTGCTGTAGACTTAGTTTGGTGATCTTCGTTGGCGTAGCAGATCAGATACTTATAAACTGTTTTCTAAAATATATGATTGACCACAAAAAAAATGAAACGATAGATACATACATATTTTTCTGTATATTTACTTTTTTAAAACAAACCAGATTGAGATTATGCCAATTTCAATTAATATGGAAGCTGGCATATTATTTTAATGATTAGCAGAAACATAACTCTGTCCTCTCCTTGTCTTCTTGTGCCACTTGGAACAAAAACCTCATTACTCAGGCTACAGTACTTGTAAATTATTGTTCTCTTGAGCGTGTTTCTACCTGAAAATATGTTCTGTGGATTTGATGTAGGCTCTAATCCTTTTTATATTGCTTGTTTTCTTTGTGCTTCCATAAGTCAATTTTTTTTTATAAAAAAGGAAGTTCCATAAGTCAAGTGGAACTAATTTTAACAAACTACGTTCACATTTACTGATTTACCAACTTTATTCAAGCTCGATCTGCCAATGTATAATATCCAAGCAAGATGAATTTGAACGGGCCCTGCTTCATTTCCCACCAATTATCCACTAATTTCAGTGTACCATTTTGTACATGCTTTACTTTGTTTCTTTGGGAGTAGAATTGTAACTTGTTTAATACAGGCTAGACCCGTACCTTCTCGTAACAAATTAAAATAAATTACCTAATTGCAGAACGGCGTAATCGTTTGCACAAATTTGTGAAAGCCATGGGAACTATTGCGAAATATGTAGGGAAACACTCGTGGAAGTCAAATGGATGACACCAGGCCATATCCTACCGCGACTCTGCGAGGACCGCCTCGCTAGTGTTCTCCCACCAGCTAAGCAGAAAGCGCCTATTAATCCATTTCTAACACTAGCATAAATATTTGAACTTCAAGTGCAAAAAGTATATTATCTCCTTTGTTATCGCTAATATATGACCACCTTTTTATTTTAAATAAAAAATATACTTTACTTAACTATTCAATTTGTGCACTTAACACCTCATACAAAATGATGACTTGAATACTTTATTCACCTGCCAAGTCCCAAGCTATCTAAACAAGTAAGCCCATTCATGATTCATTCCTAATGAAATTTGCCTTTGTTTAGTTTCTTCTCATATAACTTGTGGTCAAGCTAAAAAATGAATTGCAAGGTGATAAAAGAAATCATGATTTGTGCAAGAAAAATATTTATATACAAATTCATGTATTTTTTTCATATATCTTAATAATATATGATATAAATATTCATATATTTGTATCCATTCTATGAAAATAATCTTGTTTCTTGAACCAAAATGTATGATGTTAACTTTGACAAAAGAAAATCTAAAATTCAACTTGTAGGAGGAGAATTTTTAAAAATCGTACAAGGGCAAACTGACCCGATTTAACTAATTTAAGAGGTTAAATTAAGTAAAAATATTGGACTAAATGGACAAAGTGAGTAGTTAGCGCTAGTTCCGAAATGATTGTGATCAACAATTAACTTCACTATATGGTGCAAATTGCCAATGAGAAATCTCAAGAAGCATGTGTGTGATCAGTTTGGTGATCGAGGAAAGAGTTATTTTAAAGTGAACCCAACAAAGGGCATTCAAGATTTGCACCCCCC
>CM014274.1:4489650-4528430 GCA_004135705.1 Alloteropsis semialata
ATTCTTACTCCTGGAATTTGCACCTGCTCTGAACTCCAATTCGAATAAACCGAAAGAAGCGACAGTAGCGGAAGCAGAGCGAGTTCCAATCCGAAGAAACCGAAGAAAAGCGACAGTACCGGGAGGCGGTTGAACTTTCGTCACATACCCGAAAGAAAAGCATATCTCCATTGAACTTCTATCGAAACATCTCTAGGAGAAGCTAGACCGCTAAAGCAATCACATGTAAAATTTGGCGACGGGGAGAAAAACAGAGGAGAACGGGGAATCGACATACCATCACGAAAGGATCACGAATTCTTCAAGAAGCTGCTTCCGTTGCTGATGATCATTTGCGGGCAGGAGCGAGCAATCCGGAACTGCGCCGCAATCGGAATTTCTGTACTTAGCCAGAATCGGAAACGAAGAGGAGGAAGACGAGTTTGAGAGGTGAGTAATGGAGCCATGGAGGGATATTTTAGCACTCTAGCCCCTCGTGGCTTTCAGTTTCGTTTCATGCTTACCGGTGCCTTTTTCTCTTACACCCCTGATACTTTGTCAATTTATGAGATGCCACTTTTGGGTCTAAAATCATGCTCTGGACTTCTGATAGACCGGACCGGACATACTAGTATACTACTCCTAAGTTTGGCGATCTTCGTTGGCGTAGCGAATCAGATACTTATAAACTGTTTTCTAAAATATTTGATTGACCACAAAAAATGAAACAATAGATACATACATATTTTTCTGTATATTTACATTTTTTAAACAAACCAGCTTGAGATTATGCCAATTTCAATTAATATGGAAGCTGGTATATTATTTTAATGATAGTAGAAACATAACTATGTCCTCTCCTTGTCTTCTTGTGCCACTTGGAACAAAAACCTCATTACTCAGGCTACAGTACTAAACAGATCGTAAATTATTGTTCTCTTGAGCGTGTTTCTACCTGAAAATATGTTCTGTGGATTTGATGTAGGCTCTAATCCTTTTTATTTTGCTTGTTTTCTTTGTGCTTCCATAAGTCAATTTTTTTTAGAAAAAAAGGAAGTTCCATAAGTCAAATGGAACTAATTTTAACAAACTACGTTCACATTTACTGATTTACCAACTTTATTCAAGCTCAATCTGCCAATGTATAATATCCAAGCAAGATGAATTTGAACGGCCCCTGCTTCATTTCCCACCAATTATCCACTAATTTCAGTGTACCATTTTGTACATGTTTTACTTTGTTTCTTTGGGAGTAGAATGGTAACTTGTTTAATACAGGCTAGACCCGTACCTTCTCGTAACAAATTAAAATAAATCACCTAATCGTTTGCACAAATTTGTGAAAGCCATGGGAACTATTGCGAAATATGTAGGGAAACACTCGTGGAAGTCAAATGGATGACACCAGGCCATATCCTACCGCGACTCTGCGAGGACCGCCTCGCTAGTGTTCTCCCACCAGCTAAGCAGAAAGCGCCTATTAATCCCTTTCTAACACTAGTGGAGATGCACGTGCCCAGACACGTGTTTTAAAAAAACTTGGCACATGAAAATTTATATTCATAAAAATTAGTAAAGAATAATACACATAATAAGGATATATATATTTAAAGATAATGAAGCGTACTATTTATCATTTAATTATTTTTATTCACTTCAAGTTAAACTAACAACATATATAGCTCACAAATATGTTAGATACAACAAATCATATAGGTCTAAAGTCTAAACCCATGTATTCCTATGTCAAATAATTATCACAAATATTTTCATATGGGACCCACAACAAACCTAAATCTCACGTGCCATCTCAAAAACTATCTTACATCCAAAATTCAATACTCTCTCTATCTTCTATCTCAATACACATCCTAGCCCGACCTAGATGTGGTTTTTCTCTCAATCTGCGTGTGTCTCTCTTTCTCATAACTCGATCCATGTAGTCTTCCCCTCCCTCCCTCCGTTCTGCCCTCCCTCCCTCCCCCGCCCTCCTTCCCCTCCCTCCCTCCGCCTCCCCGGCTGCCCTCCTCCGCTTCGCCCCTCCCTCCTCCCCCCTCCCCCCGCTTGCCCTTCCTCCTCCCCCCTCCTTCCCCTCCCTCCCTCCCTCCGCCTCCCCAGCTGCCCTCCTCCGCTTCGCCCCTCCCTCCTCCCCCCCTCCGCTTGCCCTCCCTCCCCCCCTCCTTCCCCTCCCTCCCTCCCTCCCTCCCTCCCTCCGCCTCCCCGGCTGCCCTCCTCCGCTTCGCTACAACAGATTTAACTGTGGAAGGTAGCCACGATAAATAACAATTTAAGAACACACACAAAGCAAAAACTAAACCTTTTTTTGGAGAGTGGTCTTTGGCCCAATAAGCATTCAAGTAGAGTAACTCCTAGGTTCCCAGTTGAGGGTGAGAGAAATCCTTCAGAATCCTAATATTATATCCCATTATTAATTATAGAAAATTAAGAAAATGCATGAAAATATTTTGGCGATAAAGAAATTGTACCATGAATGCTGCCTAATCAGCTGGAAACCCAACCCATATGAAATCCTCGTCATAAAATATGAGCACGGAGTAAGATAAACATTAAGATATTGCACTGGTTCAGGCATCCAAATAAAAGATAAATAAGAATATGCATCCCACCAGGCACGTGTTAAGAAAATACAATATATAAAGTATATTTTTTTACATTGTTAGACAAAGATGAGGTTAAAGGGATTAATTAGATACCTAGACACTTGTTTAAAAAAACTTAGTACATGAAAATTTATATTCATAAAAATTAGTAAAGAATAATACGTATAATAAGGATATATTTAAAGAAATAAACAAATAAATAAATAAAGTAAAGAATAGTATGTACATTCTTCCCTCTCCCACCGATCTCTCATCTCTCTCCCCGGTCCTCTGCTCCCTCCGGCGCCGCCCACCTCCTCCCTCCCGTAGAGCCGCGCCGCTCCCTGCCCCCTCCCGTGGCGACGTGCCGCCCCCTCCTCCCTCCCGCGCTGCCCCCTGCCCCCTCCCCCAGCGCCGTCGAGGAGGCCGCGTGGCTCCTCCTTGCGCCGGTCGGATCCGCAGGAGGCGGGGACACGGTGGCGCGAGGTGCTCCGGCGGAGGAGGTGGGTCGTCGAAGGAGCTCAATCGCGGTGGCCGGTGGAAAATCCCACGCCGCCAAAATCCCCTCCACCCCCAATCTCCCACGCCACCAAAATCCCCTCCACCCCAAATCTCCCATGCCACCAAAATCCCCACCCATGCGGCCACCGAGAGGGCGCGGCGGAGGCCGTGGCGGCCTCCCTCAAGCAGGGGCGTCGGAGGCGTTGAGCCGCTCGCTGTACGCGGTGAAGCCCAACTCCACGGGCGCGCCGAGCGCCGACCGGGGCTTCCACAGAGGCACGGGCGGGAGCGTCATGGCGTTGGCGGCGGACGCGGCCGCCCCGGCCTTCTTCTTGCGTGCGCCGCGCTTCTTGGGCCCGACGCGGGACTTGATCCGCATGATGCGCTCCTCGAAGTCGTCATCCGCGGTGGCCATCTTGGCGCTGGCCGGGGACGGCGGCGTCGGCTCCTAGTCGGCTGCTGCGGTGTTGAGGTATCGGCCCATCTCCCAGAGCTGCCTCTTCTTCTCTACCTCCGCCCGCCGTGTTGAGGTATCGGCCGCCGGCTCTGGTCACGAGAGCCTATGTTGCTCGATGCGTCCTCGCCGTCGTTCGTCGTACGCTGCTTGCCGCGACCGCTCGTTGTGCCACCGAGGAGGTGAATGAAAGGACAAGCATCTTCTTATAGTCCACAAGATCGGTTGTGCCTTTGCTTGCATTGGAAGGAAGGACATGAATCGGTGACGAGATTTTAGGCGGGGAAGAGGGCGGCAATTGCTAGCGAGATTTTAGGCAGGGAAGAGGGCGGCAATTGCCAGCGAGATTTTAGGCGGGGAAGAGGGCGGCAATTGCTAGCGAGATTTTGGGCGGGGAGGAGGGCGGCAATTGCAGTGGACCCGGTGGGTATCGATCTTGGTGAGAAAAAAGCGACGCGTTTGGGAATTTTCACAGGGAAACCACGCTGAGATGGTTCTCCCCCCCCCCCTTTTGGTCTTCGTCCTACCTGACGGGTGGGCCCAAAAAGATGATTAGTGAGGTGAGGGTAGGTTTATAGCTGTGTAGATTTTGACATCAAATCTCTCACTCTTTATAGTATAGACTAACATAAATATTTGAACTTCAAGTGCAAAAAGTATATTATCTCCTTTGTTATCGCTAATATATGACCACCTTTTTATTTTAAATAAAAAATATACTTTACTTAACTATTCAATTTGTGCACTTAACACCTCATACAAAATGATGCCTTGAATACTTTATTCACCTCCCACGTCCCAAGCTATAAACAAGTAGGCCCATTCATGATTCATTCCTAATGAAATTTGCCTTTGTTTAGTTTCTCCTCATATAACTTGTGGTTAAGCTAAAAAATGAATTGCAAGGTGATAAAAGAAATCATGATTTGTGCAAGAAAAATATTTATATATAAATTCATGTATTTTTTCATATATCTTAATAATATATGATATAAATATTCATATATTTGTATCCATTCTATGAAAATAATCTTGTTTCTTGAACCAAAATGTATGATGTTAATTTTGACAAAAGAAAATCTAAAATTCAACTTGTAGGAGGAGAATTTTTAAAAATCGTACAAGGGCAAACTGACCCGATTTAACTAGTTTAAGAGGTTAAATTAAGTAAAAAATTGGACTAAATGGACAAAGTGAGTAGTTAGCGCTAGTTCCGAAATGATTGTGATCAACAATTAACTTCACTATATGGTGCAAATTGCCAATGAGAAATCTCAAGAAGCATGTGTGTGATCAGTTTGGTGATCGAGGAAAGAGTTATTTTAAAGTGAACCCAACAAAGGGCATTCAAGATTTGCACCCCCCCTTCCATTTTGCAAAACGTGCAGAAAATATTCTAGATTAACACAAACTATACTACTACGGGCTATGGGCTTAAGCATTAAGAGGAACCAAAGAGAGTTCAACAAATTTGTAAAGATGTAAAAGTATCATATTCATGCAAAAAATTGCAGAAAGGCATTCATTACTAGACTGGAAACAGTAGTTCCTTCTCCCTCAATTGATGACATATCAAGTAGTAATTAGTTAGAGCCTAGAGGCCCCTCAAGAAACCAAAGTTGTGACCTTTTCGGCCGGGTTGTACCTCGAACAAGGAACTTTTTACATTATCTTAAGAAAGCTAGAATAAGTTAACTAAATGCACACTCAGTTGGATCAGAAATCTATCTCCACCACTGAGATGAAGTCATTGTGACATGAGGATATGGAGAATGTAAATATATCAAAAGAAAGTATTCCCATCGCCTTCAACAACCACATCTCTCAGCCATCACCTTTATTTCTCATATGTTGGATTTTTGTTTCATTTGACCGGCATGCAAAATATATTCGGTTATGTCCTAATCAGTCGTCGCGTGCAGCAGAGAGATTAAGGCACATGTCTACGTCAAGAAAATGAATAATCGACCTTTAATCGAGCTCTGAGAGAAGACAAGAAAAAAACACAATTCGGAGATATAAACACTCTTGCTGGTGTCACAGATTGACAGCATAAAAGTTAAATCAGAATAATTCTGCAGATTTTCCTTTAGAAAAGATGGAATCATGAAATTCGTGTACCTGAAACCATAAAAAAAAAACTTGCAGATCAATCATCTGATGGCAATGAACACTATAGCTGAGAAATTAGTTTTGGTAGGGACAGTGTCAGGATTTCCAGCCTGGGTAGCCATGAAGCTGCTCCATTTGGTAAAGATTCACGTTCTGGTAGGCAGCAGCTTGCATAAGGGTAGAGCAGCAACCCGTCAGTGCCAGAATGAGACAATTTTGCAACTTTTTGTTGGGAGGTCGTTCAGGAGAAGTACATAAACTGGGGCTGGGGCTTCCCTATCTCCCAAGGCTCCAGAACAGACGAAAGAACTCGCGATAGTTCAACCAACAAGCGATCGAAGAGACTCTACCGAAATGTCGGTTATTTTATTTTCGAATTCCACAGCAGAAAAAGAGCATCACTATTTTCAATATAAAAAGAAAGCATTTATTCACAGGTACTCTCATAGTAAGCATCAAAAAGAGGTTGATGGAATTTTGGAAAAGGCAATTAATTTTCCTGAAAAATAAGGTCGAAAATATAATCATTTCATCCATTCAACCCAACGCCCCCCTAACAGTTGTCGAGGCCCCAACTCAAAATTCCAACTTTCCAACACAACAGCGTCTTAGCGCCGGCACAGGCCGTGCTTTGACTTGATAAGCAGCCAAAGGAGATTTGTACACTGAGAATCGACGTGCCCATGGCATTGGCATGCCGCAGTTCGTGCATGCCTCACCATACTGTATGTTGATCCGATCTCGCCGCCAGAAACTGAAATGTTCAGAGCTCACAGCCAACGATTGGAGAACAAGTCCAGTTCCGCAGATCTCAAACAAAACAAAGGTCCAGTGTCCTGCATGTTCCAATTGCTACTTCCAGAGTTAGTACTAATAAAATAACAGGGACAAAATGATCGATATTCTTCAGAATATTTTATCGTGCATCTCCAAAAGGCGCTAATACTTTTCGAATCCCCAAAAGTTTTTCTCAGCACCTGTCAAAATCCCAAAAGTAAACTTTTTCTGCACTAGAAAAAACAGAGCAATCCAAAACCGCCCGAACCACTCAAGAAAACTAAAGTGCTCGTGGTTATAATAAAACAATTGACGCCATTGGCGCCATACTGCCTAACCTGATTGATTTGCAAGGATTAGACAGATCTTGCCAATTCAGAAGCAGGCCAAGGCGGCGGCTGGCTGTACCTGTACGAGGGAGGGAGGCGTTACCCGGCGCTGACGCAAATTGGGGGCGGAGAACTGGAGATGGCGACGTGCTTGGTGGAATGAATGGTGGCCGCGTGGTGGCGGGCGTCAACGTCGGCATCATTTCGGCCACCGCGCTTGCCTTCCTTATCCCGGGCCGCGCCCACCAATTGAAGTGCCCCTTGCTTTGGGCTACTGGCCGGCAAATGACAAGCACCCCTCGACGAAGACGTGCAGCAGCGCATTGTTCAGGCACGCAAGAATCGCCTTTGATCAATCAATGGGCAGCGTCGTCACGGGCCTGAGGTTCTGCATCCGCAGCTGACTGATGATTGATCGATAAACGTCCAGGCCACGTTGTTTTCCCTGTACCTGTAGATTACTTGCTCCTCCTTCGGTTTGGATCGAGCTGTGATGCTAGCAAAAGATGCTGAGACTCTTGCGTTTTTTTTCCCCTGGGTTTAAGGCCCTATTCAGAGATGCTAAAGTGAAAATCATAAAATTTAGCACTTGTTAACACTTCTCCACTAGTTAAAGTTTGTGAGTCTTGACTAAACTTTAGTATCACTCATTAGCACTTGTGTTTGAATGGACTAGTACTAAAATTTAGCAATTTTTAGGCGCACTAGGAATCTTAACACCCCCACTCTCCCCTAAGGCCTCCTCCAATGGTGCCATGTCAGCTAGCTGATAGAGTTAAAATACAATATTTCATCTAGGTGGAAAAGAGAGACATGAGATATCTCATGATCAAGAGACAGTCTCAAATACATATTTCAAATTATGTGTTAATAACTGAACCATTGGACAAGTTGTCTCTTATGATATTTTTTATTGCTATGAATTGATTCTAACCGTTGGAGAAGACACAATACCTACAATGGCCAAAAAGCATGAACGCAGCAGGAATTTTGCAGGATTTTCATTACTTTTCCGCAAATAGTACTAACCTCACCTGGAGAACCCAAAAAATTCATGTGTTCCAAACAAAAACTTAATGGGTAACTCCTTCTCTCTCTCTCTCTGATAAACTTTTTTTATTTTTTATTTTTCTTTTTTACGATTTTGCAAAAACGGCGTGCAAACGACAGATTTTGCAAATCTGTCACCCAACCGTCGATTGAAACGGCGGTCGCCATATGATACGGCGGTAAGGGCCAAAACCGCCATATCAAACAGCGGATAGAAAAACCACCGAATGAAACGGTTGTAAGCTACAGTACCGCGTGGTGCTACAGTAACCCAGCGGCGCTGGAGCTTACCGCCGTTTCATTCGGCGGTACCTCCCTCCCCTGTCAAAAAAATCATAACTTTTTCATATGAACTTGAATAGAACTAAAATTTATACGAAAATTGCAGATCTCGATGAGATCTACAACTTTATAATTCAAACGTTTTTCATTTGAAATCATCTTCATATTCAAATAATCCACGCAATACTCAGATCTAATGAACCAGAAGAATTTTCCTTCTCTGGACAGTACATCTTCAAAAAATTATAACTTTTTGATATGAATTCGGTTGGAGATAAGCTTCATACAAAAATTGTAGAGCTCGATGAGATATACAATTTTGTTGTTCAAACCTTTTTCATTACGAATTATTTTGATGCTCAAATAATCGAGACAATGTTCAGATCTAAAATTCAAATTTTAGAGATGAATATTGCGTGGATTATTTGAACATGAAGATGGTTTCAAATGAAAAAAGTTTGAACTATAAATTTGTAGATCTCATCGAGATCTACAATTTTCGTGTAAATTTTAGCTCCATTCAAGTTCATATAGAAAAGTTATGATTTTTTTTGACAGAAGAGGGAGGTATCATAAATTTTAGCTCCATTCAAGTTCATATAGAAAAGTTATGATTTTTTTGACAGAAGAGGGAGGTATCGCCGAATGAAATGGCGGTAAATCGCTACAGTACTACATGGTTACTGTAGCACCGCGACGTACTATAGGTTACCGCTGTTTCATTCGGTGGTTTTTCTATCCGCCGTTTGATACGGCGGTTTTGGCCCTTGTCGCCGTATCATATGGCGACCGCCGTTTCAATCGGCGGTTGGGTGACAGATCTGCAAAATCTGTCGTCCGCCGTTTTTGCAAAATCGTAAAAAAGAAAAATTAAAAATAAAAAAATTCCTGATAAACTGATGGCTAATTTCAATCCCCTTCCCCCTCCCTTGGGCCAAATTGGAGGAGGTCGGTCCGGCCCTTACGATCCAAGCCCAAAACTTCATACCAGGCCAAGCCCACACGAGCAGGTAGGTCATGCTGTAGTGAGACTTCTGGTTCTGGGGCAGGTTTCCATGGGCCTCCCAGTTGAAAAAAAAAGAAAAGTTCCATGGGCCCTAGCGCAGCCAAATTCTAGACGAGATGATTTACATAACACCACCAGTACAACTTCACACCGCATCATAAGGATAAGATACTGCACGAGCATAAATATAACACCCATATCCAGATGATGTTAGGATATACTTTACTGACAATACAGCTTGGAATTATGTCCCAAATTCCGAGGGCAAAACCACTTGTTAAATCGCTGTAATACTCTATACTAAAGATAAGCCTCTAAACAGCACCGACATACAATCACAACAATGTGGTGAAGGTCAGTTGCTGCTCAACTTTTACCAAAATGGCTGCATTGGCAATTTGGCATTGGGTTACTCCGTCGTCGGGAGGTACACCCGGTGTTGCTGGTTCTTATTAAGGCTCTTGCGGCAGGTAGGGCACTTCTTCTGAGCCTGAATGGCAGCCTTGATGCACTTCTGACAGAAAATGTGACCGCAGACAGTGGATGCAGCTTCCGTCAGCTCATTCATGCATATTGGGCAGGTGAACTTTGGTTCCTTCGGGACCTCCTTCACAGGTTCAGGGGGTGCCTGGATCAACATTGGTAGGGTTGATTAAGCCATCGATGCAGAGCTGATATTTAATGATTTTACATTTATCAAGTTCACAATACAATTCATACCTTGACTTTTGGAGTATCCACAATACTAATTACAGGGCAAGTGTTGGTTGCTCTTGGTGGCTGATGCCTACGGTTTGTGCCCAGAGATAGCAGTGTGTTAACATGCTCATCAAGAGCATCCCCTAGAAACAACGCAACATGTGCCAGATATTAGATATGAAACAGAACAATGAGTACGTAAGTCTCTTAGATTCAATTACATGCTTGGCATACTTGAGTAAAATTAAGACAAAAAATTACATGCTTGGCATACTTGAGTAAAATTAAGACAAAAAAATCTAAGGTGATAATTGACGAATATTTTCTTAGAAAAGGAAATGCATTTACTAACACTATGATCATTACCTAAACATGCATAACTGGTCAGGCAAATGACAATTACAGAAGGGTTATGTGAATATGCTCATGCTATTCACCTTCTAGTGGAACAATGCCAACCGCATTTTTTTTTGTGGGGGGGTGGGGGTTCAAGTCTTACTTCCACATTCAACCAATTGAAAGACATCTGTGATTGCAGTACCATGAAGTGCTAACTTGCTAAGTGAACCATGAGGAAGACACCAGCCATACTAACAAGATTTTGTTGTTACATGGCAGCTAACAAGTAGCCACATTAAAAAGAAATAGATACATTATGATGCACTAACACATATCGCAAATTTTAATGTAAGTAGCAGAAGTTACATCATGGCGGCATGGCGCTACCTACTAAATAGCACGCAAAACATCACAACTACTACAGAACAAAGAGGAGAGCAGTCCAGAAGGGCAAAACAATAAACTACTATGTGTAAATGAGAATTATGAGTGCCAACTTTCTATGCAAAAAAACTACATAGTTGCATTCAAATGACTGGAATAGTTCAAAAAAATCATGCTGGAGATATCATCAAACCTGCTGGTTCTGGGTTTGTTTCAGAATCATCATCTATTATCACAGTAATACGTCCCGTCCTGGTCGATTGTTGTCTTGTCTGAAACATAAATGGAAACAACTTGATTATCAGTGTCAGTGTTCCTCCTTAAACAATCATATAAGAAACAGAAATGGACTAATATAAATGTGCAAATCTACAAATAGACACTAAAACAAGGCACAAGAACATACTTGTGGGAGTGATCTAGAACTTGAAGAATAGATAACAACATCATCATCGATGGCTTCCACATCGATGGGGCAACTATGTATGCCAATGTGTGGCTCATCGGTAGCCACTGGCATACTACTGGAAGCCTGTCTGTGTTGCACAGGCACACTGCTGGAAGCCTCAGTGTGTGAGACAGGGACAGGCAAACTGCTGAATGGCGAACCCCGTTCACCAATGCCTTCAGCAGGGGGGGAGTTCAGGTCCAAAAGCTGAACCGACTTAGTTGTAGTCCTTCGCCTCTTCAGAATCCGCCTTCCAGCATCATGGGAGTTCATAGTGTTGCAGTAAAAGATACTGGCTTGAGCAAAGCCAATAGAACACTGCATTTCAAACTTCAGCATCCATTACAAGCACAATTCAACCAGTCCTGAAGCAGACAGGGTAAAGAAACAATATTTGCTCTTGGGATGGCATGGCACGACCTATCTAACATGATTTAAGAACACAGAACATGATTCTAGAACAATGGAAACACCCTTTATCAGATACATAGCTGAGATAAACTACACCTGACAGAGATGCAAACCCTCTAAATAGAATCCTCTGCGATCCATTTCCCCCACAAAACCGACACCAATCAACAAAATAAAATCTATAAATTCAATCGAACTTCTTAATAGGCCTCTTTACGGCCAATTGCTTTCCTAAAGCACCAGGCACCGCTTCCACCAAAAGGGGCTAAAAAAATCGCACCTTTCCACCGCCTTCCCCAATTCCTCAACCCCTAAACATTTGCGCCAAGAGAGAACCCCCGAATTCTCTCCCAAACCCCGTCTTCGACCAGAAATCCTCCAAAATCCCCCAAATCCGACATAATCCGAACAAGTCCTCGGCCCCCGCCACCATCCGACACCCAGAAAAATCAGAAAAAAAAGAGAAAATCCCAAGATGTACAGGAGGATACAGGGAGGCCTAGGGGGGAGGCAAAAATTACCAGGGACGAATCGGGCTCTGCGTCTGTGTCGTGAGCAGCAACTAGGGTTTGTGATTGCGAGCGGGTGAGAAGACCTGTGGTTTTTTTCCTCTGCCCGCCGACCATTTTGCGATTTAAATAAGAAACCAGACGCGGACGGGGGCGTCAGAGTTGGCTTTGAACGGTCCCGTGCACCGGGTCTACTAGGGCCTCATCGTGACCGTTCGATCGCGCAGAGATCCATGCGCATACAGTCCGGTCCGTGCGCCCGGTGCAGGGAGGGAGGTGGCAAAGATGGGGGTGGTAGTGGTGAGAGACGCGGTGGAAGTCTGCAAAACAAGGTGATGTCAGCGCCTGCGTGTGTGTAATAAACGGGGCAGGTTGGGTGAGTGACATGTGGGCCCCGGACCCACCTGTCAGTGGAACAACCATCCTATGTGACGTTGGATTGGTTCGTCTGGCTGGGCCGGTTTGCGGTTTTACTTTGGTCTCGGCCTGTTTAGTGTGGCGGCACAAAATAGGTAAGCTAAATTTTGGCAAGGAGATGCCTTTTCTTCCATTGCAATCATAGAGAATGTGATTTAGTTCTATCAAAGCAAAAAAGTTTATTGGCGTTATCGGGTTCTCGGGACCTTTGGCGTTTCACAGTTTCCCAGTTTTAAGCATCACGACAACAAAGAAGGTAACCAAAATTCCTCATTTATTGGGTGATTTGTCTTGATCTTTATTGAAAGAGGCAGACACACAAATAGACTCCATTTTGAGGTGATTATTCGCATTAGTGCCTAGACTAAGTCTATGAAGTTTTTTTGTACACATCAAAATATATTTCTCATTGATATATTTTGATTTGAGTAGGTGCTCTCGCGGGCTATTGGCCAGTGGAGTGCACTCCCAGCCAGCAGACCCGGGTTCGAGTCTTGCATCTTCTTTAAATCAAAGCGGGGGCTGCCTTCCCTTCCCGTCAACTTTTTTTTATATATATTTTGATTTGGCTCCAAATGTTCATGGATCATATTCATAAATGTATTATTTCTGATGACAATATAAGTTATTTACTGCTAAGAGCCTAAAGAGATGTTTATAGAGTGGAGGTCGTAAAATAATTGGATTTGAATATTTTCTTTAGGCTACGTATGTGTCTTCTTAAGCCATGATCACTTGCCATACAAAACCCGCCTGTTCGCTTGGCTTATCAGCCACCAGCCAGCAGTACTTCAGTCTCACAACAAATCAGCACCAGCCACCAGCCACCAGCCAGCCAGCAGTACTTCAGTCTCACAACAAATCAGCACCAGCCACCAGCCGCCAGCCAACCGAACAGGCTAATACCGGATTATCAGTTTGTTTTTGTTAGCACAGTCGGCAGTCGTATCACCTTCTATCTGCTCTTTCTGCCACCACAATTGACGAATTGATCGTGGACACCAAGTTACATGCGCTGTGTCGCTTATTCAGTTTCGCACCATGGGCGTGCCACCTGCCAGGCTTGTATTACTTTGACTTGGAGAGAAACAGACGAGACGATGCGTGCTTTCACACCAGGGTAGCCTTTTCACATTGGTTGACTCTGCCGAGCGCGGGTGCCTCTTGTTTGACTCGACGGGCTGCTATGCGCTTTCGGGCTCCAATGCCGATTGTTATGAAGCCCAGTCAACTGCGCGAGGGAGATGTCCCGACCCGGTCTAGGTGTTAGCCCAGTAGACTATTGGGTCGAAATCACGAAGCATATTCGGCTCATCCTGGCCCATGTATGCAGCAAGCTGGGCCACTCCCCACGCCCCCGTATAAAGACGTCCCAGTAGGAGTATACTGCTATCTCTGAATAACACTACGTACTGTATACAGGCGTCTGTGTTGCCGATAACTGATAAGGACAGCACGCCGCACGCAATCCCTGTATTGAGGAAAATGTACCGCCCGGGATATGCGGTGAATATTCCGGCGACAGCGCCGTGCATTGAGTGCCTTGAGCGGTACGTGCTCCAGTGCTCGACGGAGCTGAGGAAGGACCGCGACGCGCCGGCGCAAGAGGGCGTCCGGCGACGGCGAGGGGTTTGTCCCGGCCCGACGGCCGGCCGCAACGGCCCAAAACGCTCGACCTGTGGCCACGGCGGCGCTCGTGGCCGACGTTTGCCCGCTCCCGTGTCCTCCTCCTCATCATCCTACATTCCTACTACAGCCCTGTCACGTCTCATACTCTCATGTATATAAACTATTTCCTATTCGTATGTGGATACACTAGTGGAGGGGATGGGAGGCAGACGGCGTGGACAGGATGCACGCGTCACTCCTTGCCAGGACATGCGTTCGGCGGCGGGCCGGCCGCTGCGATGCATGGGTGGCTGCGGAATGGATTCGCCCGGGTGACGCAGCGCGTCCACATACGTAAGCATCACCCGCACGAGCGTGCGGCCGCCCGTGGCGCGTCACTTTTTTGTACTATACGTAACCGCGTGAATCCTGACGGGACGTGTATAGCACGGTAAAAGAAAAGAGAGCGAAAACGTAAACCGCCAGGTCGCGCAGATCAAAGCAAAAGGCCAACACGCGGGGCCCAGGCCGCGGCGCCGGCTCGCTGACCCGCCGGGCCCGCGGCAGGAGCAGGCATTGCCCGGGCCCAGTCCAGCCACGTGTCGGCCGCGGCGCGCTCCTCTCATCCCCGCGCCGCTCCTCCCTCCTCCCTCCGTCCGCGGCAACGGAAGGCCCCTACAACCGCGGCCACCGCTGCAACTGCAGGCACGGCACGAACCTTTCCGCCCCTCTCTCTCCTCTCTCCTCCGATGCTGCGGTGACGCGCGGGACGTGCGCGCCTTTTCCCTCTCCTCCGTTCTCTCTCTTGATCGCTTCCAATCCAAGATAACACTCCCAATCTCTCTCGCGGATCGCCACACTGGGCGGGCGCTTTCTCCCTGCCGCGCCAAAGGAGGAAACCGAGCAACGGCCAGGAAGGACTCACGGAGACGAGAAAGCGTGGCCGCCTGGGTTAATGCTCCTGTAGCGATCTGAGAGCGCTAGAGCCGGAGAGATCGGAGCGGTCGGGGATGGCGGGCAACGAGTGGATCAATGGATACCTGGAGGCGATCCTGGACAGCCGCACCGCGACGGGCGGCGGCGGAGGAGGAGGAGGAGGGGGCGGTGGCGGTGGCGGCGGGGACCCCAAGTCGCCGGTGGCGGGGGCGTCGCCGACGGCGGCGGCCAGCCCCCGCGGCCCGCACATGAACTTCAACCCCACGCACTACTTCGTCGAGGAGGTGGTCAAGGGCGTCGACGAGAGCGACCTCCACCGGACATGGATCAAGGTCGTCGCCACCCGCAACGCGCGCGAGCGCAGCACCAGGCTCGAGAACATGTGCTGGCGGATCTGGCACCTTGCGCGCAAGAAGAAGCAGGTCAATTCCTATTTCTCATGTCTCTTTCTCTCTGCTTGTTTTTACTAGTTTCATCTTCGAATTTGTATTATTGCTCTCTCTGATCTATATCTGTTCCTTTCTTCTTCCTCATGCCCCTTGTGTTTTCCTTCCCGTTGGTTGGTGATCGTTCCTGTTGAATTTGCACGTTCTTCTTTATGGCGGAGAAGTGCACCCTGCATGCTCGAATTAAATATGAGAAAAAAAAGTTTGATACTCTCTTTTATGAACTTGTGGCATCAGTTAATTAGTCAGTTCTTAAGGGTGATGATAGATCAGGCATGCATGGCGTGTTGCGCTTTCAGAAACTCAGAACTGAGTAATTAATTGATGTCACATCTAAAAAGTTTGGTTCTCCCCTGTCTCGCTGTTGTTCATACAAAAGTATTTGCATCATGGCGTGCATGGTATGCTCACGGTTTGGATCTGCTTTCCCTTTTCCTTTTGTTGAAGTCGAACTCACGGTGTTGGCTGTGAGAGCACAAAGTTCTGCTTGTTTTTTTAATATACCCAGAAGTTTTGTGTGTCATATTTTACTAAAGAAGAGACTCCAAGTGGGCCGTTTGTTTGTACCGAAATTCTTAATATGCTGATGCTTCTTGATTTTGCTACGAGCAGCTGGAACTGGAGGGCCTCCAGAGAATGTCAGCGAGGAGGAAGGAGCAGGAGCAGGTGCGTCGTGAGGCAACAGAGGACCTGGCCGATGATCTGTCCGAAGGTGAGAAGGGGGACACCCTCGGCGAGCTGGCGCCAGTTGAAACGGCCAAGAAGAAGTTCCAGAGGAACTTCTCTGACCTCACCGTCTGGTCTGATGACAATAAGGAGAAGAAGCTTTACATTGTGCTGATCAGGTCTTGAAACCACTTGAACTTGAATATTGCCGCTGTCTATTGTCCTAAATTGCTAAAGCACATAAAGATTTTCATCTAACTGTAGTCATTGTTCGCCTACTCGACCGTTTACACGTCGTGTAAACGCCACACACTGGCTAGCCGTGTCCGTTTAATCAACTGTTTAGCCCGTTTAATGACCGTTTAACCCGTGTAAACGGCCGTTTAGCTCGAATAAAGAGCTAAACGGTAGGTGATCGACTGTTTAGCGTTTACCGTTTAGGCTAACATTGACTGTAGTTGATTGCTTTTGTCCTAGTACAGACTTTACTACTTATATTGATCACTTTAGCATAAACAATGCATGGCTAATCCATGGAGTTTCACAAATAATTGCATTCTTCTTTTACAGTGTTCACGGTCTTGTCCGTGGCGAAAACATGGAACTAGGTCGGGATTCAGATACCGGTGGCCAGGTAAACATCGTTATTCTTTTACTCGGCACAGATCGTCCTTCTGTTGAATCAAGTGTCATGGCTGAGTGCTACTGCTCAACATCACAGGTGAAATATGTTGTTGAACTCGCAAGAGCAATGTCAATGATGCCTGGTGTGTACAGGGTGGACCTCTTCACCCGTCAAGTGTCCTCTCCTGATGTGGACTGGAGTTATGGTGAGCCAACTGAGATGTTATCCACTGGTTCCATTGACGGAGAGGGGATGGGTGAGAGTGGCGGGGCATACATTGTGCGTATACCGTGCGGGCCAAGGGACAAGTATCTCAAGAAGGAAGCACTCTGGCCTTACCTCCAAGAGTTTGTTGACGGAGCTCTTGCGCATATCCTGAACATGTCCAAGGCTCTGGGAGAGCAGGTTGGCAATGGGAGGCCGGTCCTGCCTTATGTGATCCATGGCCACTATGCCGATGCTGGAGATGTTGCTGCTCTTCTTTCTGGGGCACTCAATGTGCCAATGGTGCTCACTGGTCACTCACTTGGGAGGAACAAGCTGGAGCAGCTGTTGAAGCAAGGACGCATGTCTAAGGAGGAGATTGACTCAACCTACAAGATCATGAGGCGTATCGAGGGTGAGGAGCTGGCCTTGGATGCATCAGAGCTTGTCATCACAAGCACAAGGCAGGAGATTGATGAGCAATGGGGATTGTATGATGGATTCGATGTCAAGCTTGAGAAAGTGTTGAGAGCACGGGCAAGGCGTGGGGTTAGCTGCCATGGCCGTTTCATGCCCAGGATGGTGGTAAGTGTTCAAAACTCAGTTGCAGCAAGTAGTAACCACTGTTACCATCTGGCAAATTCGATACTTGTGGTGACTCATGTGGTTAGCAAAAGAATTTCCCATTTCATCTATATTATGGTGATTGGAGAACTTTATTGGCAGGTGATCCCTCCTGGAATGGATTTCAGCAACGTTGAGGTTCCAGAAGACATTGATGGAGATGGTGACAGCAAAGATGATATTGTTGGTTTGGAGGGAGCTTCACCGAAGTCAATGCCCCCAATTTGGGCTGAGGTTCGTGCTTGTCCCTCTGCAAACCAACAACTGCCTTCACAGGTAGCTTAACTCTAAACATCGCTGTGTTACAATTGCTTGTGGCAGGTGATGCGGTTCCTAACTAATCCTCACAAGCCGATGATCCTGGCGCTGTCGAGGCCTGACCCAAAGAAGAACATCACCACCCTCGTCAAAGCGTTTGGAGAGTGCCGACCACTCAGGGAACTTGCAAACCTTGTAAGAAACAGTTAATCGGAAGTAGACTTTTCTCATTACTAAAATCCAGTAGTACAAGCCCTGTCTGTTTCATAATCAGAAAAATTTACCAGTACAATCCGATCAAATAAAGTTTGTAATTTGCATTTTTAAATATCAAGTGCTATCCATCATGTTCACAATGTAGGAATTATATGAACCTGGTGTTTCTGAACATTCTTCCAGTAGCTGCATACTGCCATGTAAAGGAAATTTTCCTCTGTTTTCAGACTCTGATCATGGGGAACAGAGATGACATCGATGAAATGTCTGCTGGAAACGCAAGTGTCCTCACCACAGTTCTGAAGTTGATCGACAAGTATGATCTCTACGGAAGCGTGGCATTCCCCAAGCATCACAACCAGGCCGACGTTCCAGAGATCTATCGACTCGCGGCCAAAATGAAGGTCTGCTGCATACCACGACCCTTCATTCAGCTTTGGCAACTAACACTACTCAATGGTATATTGCCGCTTGTTTTTTGCAGGGCGTATTCATCAACCCTGCTCTCGTTGAGCCCTTTGGTCTCACCTTGATCGAGGTTAGATTCAGTATTCTAAACCATCAAAGACATTTCCTACAACCTTTAGGGAAAAAATCAAACTTGCCTCTGAAAAAATGTGTGGCTTTCAGGCGGCGGCACACGGACTCCCAATAGTTGCCACCAAGAATGGCGGTCCGGTCGACATTACAACTGTGAGAATTCATATTTTTCACACTAAATATGTCAAAGCTTCCAAGTTTAACATAAAAAAGGCTACTCCAAGTCACTTGTGAAAACAATGTCTAATTGTGTGCGTGTGTGGTACTGGCAGGCACTGAACAACGGGCTGCTTGTTGACCCCCACGACCAGAACGCCATTGGTGACGCGCTGCTGAAGCTTGTGGCGGACAAGAACCTGTGGCAGGAGTGCCGGAGGAATGGGCTGCGTAACATCCACCTCTACTCGTGGCCAGAGCACTGCCGCACGTACCTCACAAGGGTTGCTGGGTGCCGGTTAAGGAACCCGAGGTGGCTGAAGGACACCCCGGCGGATGCCGGCGCTGATGAGGAGGAGTTGCTGGAGGACTCCATGGACGCCCAGGACCTATCACTCCGTCTGTCCATCGATGGAGATAAGAGCTCCCTGTGCATTAATGAGCTGCCATCGGACCCACAGGATCAGGTGCAAAGGATCATGAACAAGATCAAGCCGGCGCTTCCCCCATCCATGTCCTCAGGCCCCGATGGTGCCAAGAATGCAGAGGCCACAGGCAGCGCCGTGAACAAGTACCCACTCCTGCGGCGGCGGCGGCGGCTGTTCATCATTGCTGTGGACTGCTACCAAGACGACGGCCGAGCGAGCAAGAAGATGCTGCAAGTGATCCAGGAGGTCTTTAGGGCGGTCCGGTCGGACTCCCAGATGTCCAAGATCTCGGGGTTTGCTTTGTCAACTGCGATGTCATTGTCCGAGACGCTCCAGCTTCTGCAGCTCGGCAAGATCCCAGCGACCGACTTCGATGCACTCATATGCGGCAGTGGCAGTGAGGTGTACTATCCTGGCACAACCCACTGCATGGACGCCGAAGGAAAGCTGCGCCCAGACCAGGACTACCTGCTGCACATCAGCCACCGTTGGTCCCATGACGGTGCGAGGCAGACCATAGCGAAGCTCATGGTTGCGCAGGATGGTTCAGGCGATGTGATTGATCAGGACGTGGCGTCCAGCAATGCGCACTGCGTTTCGTTCCTCATCAAAGATCCCAAAAAGGTTGGCCAATGTTGAATTACATGTGTATATCCTTAATGCCTAATATTCTGGTTGTTTTATGAATATGAATTCTATTTGACTGGTTAGGTGAAAACGATTGATGAGATGAGGGAGAGGCTGAGGATGCGTGGTCTCCGATGCCACATCATGTACTGCAGGAACTCAACAAGACTTCAGGTTGTCCCTCTGCTAGCGTCAAGATCACAGGCGCTCAGGTAAGAGCATACACCATATAACTCGAAGCTAACTGTAGAATTTCAGACAACAAAAACAGTTAGTTATTAGCCTGTCTGCCAACCTGTTACTGAGAATTGAATTTCAGGTATCTTTTCGTCCGCTGGGGTCTGTCTGTGGGGAACATGTATCTGATCACTGGTGAACATGGTGACACTGATATAGAAGAGATGCTATCTGGGTTACACAAGACGGTGATCCTCCGGGGTGTCACCGAAAAGGGTTCGGAAGCGCTGGTGAGGAGCTCTGGAAGCTACCAAAGGTCAGATGTCGTTCCCTCCGAGAGCCCCTTGGTTGCTTACACGGCTGGTGATCTGAAAGCCGACGAGATCATGCGGGCTCTGAAGAAGGTCTCCAAGACTTCCAGCGGCATGTAAATTTGCTGCTAGGAAGGCTGGTCTCTGATATATTTTTGTTGTTCGTTACTGAAAAGGCAGACTCATTTTGACCTTTTTCTTCCGTTGACCTTTTTCTTCCCTACATAACTTACGAACAGTATCATGACTGTATACCTTGCAGTGAAAAATAACTAGGACACTGCTAATTCTACTACTGGTGGCTCACATCATTGTGAACAGTGGTTAAATAATTTGAGCTTTCTGAAGAGCTGTAGGCTGTAGCCAGAGCATCAAAGATTGTTTACTGTCTCTCAGAAGTTCCAACTATCACGATTTTAGGGTGTGTCTAGATCCTTGGGCTAAAGTTTAGTTCTTGTCACATCAAACGTTCATATGGTAACTAGGAGGACTAAACATGCGCTAATTATAAAACTAATTGCGGAAGTCTTGGGCTAATTCGCGAGACGAATCTAATCCATAAATAGTTACTGTAGCACAACTTTGTCAAATCATGGGCTAATTAAACTTAATAGATTTGTCACGTGAATTAGCCTTCATGTGTGTGCAATTAGTTTGCAAAACCCGAACATGGATACATTGCTGGTTATGAACAAATATAATGGGAGCATATATGTGTGCGCAAGAACATTGCTGGATATGAGCCGACATAAGTGGAACATTCTTCTGTAGCTCAAAAAAAAAAAAACTGCAAAGTGCAAACTCAGTCTAAGGGAACAGGATAATAGTTCGTGCTGTGTCTTACTGTTCTGTAATTGTACTGTGGATAGCCATTTCCTCTCCGTTCTGTTTTTTTTTAATGACGGGAAGAGGCTTGCCATATTATTAGAAGGAAAAAAAAGGAAAGATTATATTATAGAAAGTTAAGCAGGATACAAAGCAAGTCTGGTCTGGGGTATTCTCAAGATTGGGCATACAACTGCCGGCGCCTGCTGCCTTGCATTATGGTGGACAAGCTCCAGGAATGTACTCCCCGCTTCCAAGCGGAACTCTAGTGGCCATTTGCGTCGCAACCACACCTAGTCTTGCATAGGATCGAGCAGGAGTCAGTGAATTGGGTAGCGTGATGCGTTGTTGTAATACTGTTTTCTTCTATCAATACAGTGATACATAGCTCTTCTACCACTATACCACAACCCTATATTACCGTCAGACGTGGGTCGCTATTGCTAAAGGACCATCCGTCAGTACTTTAGTTTATCTAGAGCAACCATCGTTCGGTATATGAATTTATATATAGCGTGGAACAGTCGGTCGGTATTACCTTGTATATGCATCAACTATCGGTCGCTATATCTAACTTGCATATACATAGAGAAAACATGCACCAAAAAAAGAGAGAAGGGTGGTTTGAACTGGTACCTTTGGTTATTGAGGCATATGGTCTAACCACTAAGGTACGGTTGACGGCAAGGCCCGCACCTGGAAATCCGTTTCTAGGTGTGGCGAGCTGCTACAGTTTCACCATCTTTTTGTTGGAGCGGGTAACATTGTTGTCCGCACCTAGAAAAAAAAACACCCCGCTCCTACAAGTTTTTTCTGTAGTAGTGATTGGTTCTGATTGAGCCGATCTATTTCACTTGTCTGATGTCTCTTCGGAGACATCCGATAAAATTAGAACGGCACAGAGAAGATTAGCATGGCGCTTGTGCAAGAATGACATGCATATTTCATTTGTCTGATACATTGGGCTTGGTAAACTAAAGAGAAATGAAGCCCACGTTTCATTATGGATACTTATGTTTCAATTCGAATCATCTTTTACATGTTACTGATAGTTTTGATTGCACGCTTTTTAAACTAGTTATACAATGTAATTGGCGTTTATATCTAGTGTAGTTTTTTTTCATCAGCTTCTTTTTGAATTGTGATTTCTCTCTTTTATTTTGTCTTCGCTGCCATGTAATGAATTGTGCCAACTTACCATTCACTTCATTTTATTACAAGTTTCAATGCATATTGTGCTTGGTTTCAGTAATTCAGTTCATTTGAGTTCATTTATTTATTCTGTTCAATTAGCTTAGCATCTACTTGTACTATTATTTTTATTTCTTAGTATGTTTTAACCCTATATTTTGCAGGCATGTGTTTGATAAAAAGTAAAGTGTTTCTTTCCTCAGTTTTACCTTTTTCCTCGAATTAATAGAAGAACAATGTGGCAGAATTTTATTGCATGAAAATCTGACAGATTTTAAGCACCAAAATCTGTTCCCATATAACTAGAGGGTCCCAGTTACAAAAAGGAGAAGCCGAAGTGTCTAAAACCCACCCATGGATGCAATTGCAAATACTAATTCTGAATGTGAGGACCTCCAAATTTAGTAGGCAGTGCAAAGCATTGTCCTACTCTTGAGCAACACCGCAGCACCGTGGACGCTGCCCCTGAAACCTCTCCCCTCCACTGGCTCTGGCCCGCTCTCCCCAGCTATAAAAGCGTCCAAGAACACCACCATGTCCACCATAACCAAGCCGCGATCCATCCGAATAAATTAAACCGCAGACTTCCGTCCCTGCCAACCCCGCCATATTCGTGCTCGCATCCGCAGAGAGGCAATGGCGTCCAAGTCCGGCGAGCTGCGCGTGACGCTGCTGTGCGTGGCCCTCTTGGGGCTCATGCTGCTGAGCCAGCACGCGGCGCCCGTCGACGCCACCGGAAGCGCCCCCGCCGGCAAGAAAACCACTAGCTTTAGCTTCAACAGCGCCGGCGGCCGCACGCTTACCAGCTTCAGCATGAACGCCGCCCCCTCCGAGAAGAAGGGCGGTGGCAAGGGCGTCTGATCGGTGCGCCACGATGATCCACACCCATGACGATGGCTACCCGGCTACATGCCTCGCCTCGCTCTGCTGCATGCGAGCGCGAGATCGCGTCAACTGGGGCCCCATCGGCGAAGCTGCTGGGCTGTCAGAGTCTCGTGATTTTCTCTGAATTATTCTTGTCGTTGTTTGATTCGATTTTTTTTTCCTTTGTTTCAGCTGCATGTAAGCATGCACGGGCATCGATTGTAATTCTTATACATGTTGGTCATGGATTAATTAACGATCTTGTATTAACTGTTCTTATACATGTTGTGCACGAGCACCGATCTGGTTTGTATGCATCTGTTCTCATTAAAAAGAAAACTAGAGAGATGTCTCGCGTATTTGCGTGGCTAGTATATAAAATTCAAGTATCTATTTTTACATCCTTATATTGTTTTTTCCTAAATTTACTTTTTCTTACCAGTGTCCTCTTGTTACACATTATACCAAATTGTTGACAAAATAATTGAAGTATTGTCATAATATTTTTCTTTGTTAAGACTACTAGTATCTTTGTTGTTCAATCTCTTATAGATATACTCTATATGTACATCTTTGTTTTTTATTTTGATTAAATAACTTTGATTGGAGTTGTTTTTAGTTAATGGTAGAAGTTGACAGTTTTTTCAGCTAAAGAAAATTTCATATTTATGTTTGTATAGTGACAATGACTAGATAATTAATGACTGGACTAATTTTATAGTAAAGTAAAATGTATATTTTTTAGATAAAGCATGAGTGTTTTGGTTAATCCTTCCTTTACGTAAGCAAATATTTTATTTTTATTTTAAATAGTATAGAGGCATTTTAGGTTAATTTTTATGTAATGATATTGGTGGATGATTTTCAAAAAGATAAAGATATAGGGATGTCTTAGGCTAATTTTTATGTAATGACAATTGTGGATAATTTTTAAATAGTTATATGGGTATTTTAGGCTAATTTTTATGTAATGGAAATTGTAATTTTATTTTCCTTTTTTCCTCCTATTAACGTGGGAATTTTTATATCTTAAGAGTGAAGGTAACTTTTCTAATGACATTGGTGGATGATTTTTAAAAATATATATGGATATTTTAGGCTAATTTTTATGTAATGACATTGGTGCGCAATTTTTAAATAGTTAAGGGGTATTTTTGGCTAAATTTTATGTAATGACAGTGGTGGGTAATTTTAATTTTTCTTATTTTCTCCGATTAACGTAGGAATTTCTAGGCCTTGAGTGCGAACGTGGAGGCTCCGTTTGTTGGCCAAATAGGAAAATACTAAGACATCTTGTTACACATTATGCCAAATTATTGACAAAGCAAATGAGGTATTGTCTTAATATTTTTCTTTGTTAAGACTGCTATTATCTTTGTTGCTCAATCTCTTATAGGTATACTCTATATGCACATCTTTGTTTTTTTATTATGACTAAATAACTTTGATTGGAGTTGTTTTTAGTTAATGGTAGAAGTTGGCAGCTTTTCAGCTAAAGGGAATTTCATATTTATTTTTGTATAGTGACAATGACTGGATAATTAATGACTAGACTAATTTCATAAGTAAAGAAAAATGTATATTTTTTAGATAAAGCATGAGTATTTTTGTTAATCCTTCCTTTACGTAAGCAAATATTTTAGTTTATTTTTTATTTTAAGTAGTATTGAAGCATTTTAGGTTAGTTTTTATGTAATGACATTGGTGGATGATTTTCAAAAACATAAAGATATAGGGATGTTTTAGGCTAATTTTTATGTAATGGCAATTGTGGATAATTTTTAAATAGTTATATGGGTATTTTAGGCTACTTTTTACATAATGAAAATTGTAATTTTATTTTTCTTTTTTCCTCCTATTAATGTGGGAATTTTTATGTCTTAAGAGTGAAGGTAACTTTTCTATTGACATTGGTGAATGATTTTTAAAAATATATATGGATGTTTTAGGTTATTTTTTTGTAATGACAGTGGTGGGTGATTTTTAAATAGTTAAGGGGTATTTTTGGTTAAATTTTACGTAATGGTAGTGGTGGGTAATTTTAATTTTTTTATTTTCTCTGATTAACGTGGAAATTTCTAGACCTTAAGTGCGAACGTGGAGGCTTCGTTTGCTGGCCAAATACTAAAATAATAAAAGATTACTTAACCTCTATTGCACGAAGAAATGTAGGGACCAGTGCATGCGTGTAAAAGAAGACAAATTGATTATAGAATTTCACATGCAAGACAGTTTGAAACTAAAAAAGCTATAAATCTTAAACTGGGCATTGGATGAAAATTCGACTGCACCGCGGATCTTCGAATAAGAACACACTTGAATATTTTCTGATAGACATTTTTATGAAACTAGAGCAAATACATGAAATGATTGTTTTTCTAAGAAACAAAAGATCAAACATGCCTCACAAATAATAGTATACTTTGAACAAAAGATTTTGCGAACATTTGCTTGTATAAATTATTGTACTCGCGAACAAAGGATTTAATACAACAAACAAATACCTTACATCGTGAATAAATTAGTCTATAAAATAAAACAGAATGGCCCACAAACAACTAAACTTAGCTTCAGTGCCATCCGGGCCCCTAAGGCTGTCCGCACTGGGGGACGCTACGTCGTCCTCCAGTACCGGTTTGCCGTAAAATCTGCTGCAGCGGGGTACTGGAAACCACACGGTACCCAACCGTGGGGCTCCGGATACGCTACTCCCAGCGTCCCGCACGGCCTCCGCTATCATCCGACATGGCGCGGGCCCGACCTCCCTCCTCTCTCCATCCTCTGCTCCTCGCGAAACCCCGCCCCGCGGCGCCACCCGAGGTCCACGGAAGGCGTGCCACAGCTGCTCCCCACAACAGTCACAGCTACTTCCCGCGCTGTACAGTTCGCCATGGCGCGGCTCGAGGAGGAAGGGGCCGGCCCCTCGCTGCACCCGGCCGCTGCCGCCTCTCCTTCGTGCTGCGACGAGCCGGCGACGAGCTGGAGGAGGACGGCCCGCCGCCGCTGGAGGAGCTGGAGGAGGACGAGCCGGCGACGAGCTGGAGGAGCTGGCCCGCCGCTGCTGGAGGAGGACAATCGGCGACGAGCAGGGAGCAGGAGCGCTCGCGCCGCCGTGCTGGTCGTGCCCGCCCCCCTGCTCCTCCGTCACGCGTGCCACTGGATCTCCGCCGCGGGGATGAGCCAATCACATGCGGAAGGATTCACTCGGATGGAGGAAGCGAGATTTATTTTATTTCTTCTCACCGGACTCTGGATCCACCGACGAGGAGCATCACGGAAGGATTCACTCGGATGCAGTTGTTGTTTTTGTGGCCGGGATTGGAATGGATTTGGGTGCGCCGTGGCGGCTCCGACCCCCGTCCGAGAGAAATAGGAAGAGAAAAGGAGGAAAAGAAAAAAAGAAAAAAAGGAAAAAATAGAGAAAGGAGAATAAATAGTATTATTTAATTAAAAAATTGTATTACTAATTATTTTCATTCAATGATTTAGAATAAGTATTCAAAATGATTGTGTTATGAAGAAACGTGTTTGTTGAGAGAAGATGGTAGTTGGAGATGGTTGAATAAAATATATGGTAGTTTGTATAGAGTATAAGATATAGAGGATGACGGGTGCGGAAGAAACAGGTATAGAGGAGAGAATCTCGATGATCTGGACAGAATATTCTTTTTATAGGATGGAAATAGAGTATGACGAGTGCGGATAGCCTAAACATGCAAATCGCAGATTTGGCCCTTTGAACTTAGCTTTGGGTGTCACCCCGCTCCCCAAACTCACAAATATAATTGCACCACAAATCAAACACATGGAGAGTAAGAGGTGTATACCCTTACGATGACTCATCATATCCATTTTCTCGAGGAATTAATACCATCATGACAAGAAGGGGTAAAATGAGATTCTTTCTAACCTCTTTTATGTTAAGCACTCCAAAAATTTAAAGTGATGCTTGCATTTCATTTTGCTGAACAATAAATAATACATCCATTACTAATTGAACTATAGAGTTACATTACTTACTAGAACTTCACAACTTATCACATGTTTCATGTTTGACCTCATTCTAGTAAACAGTATTGTCACACCCGGTTTTAAAACAAAACCAAGTGCTACCTATATGTATGCCAGGATCAAGTTTCATACATATAGTGACATCATAAGTGAGTAACAGTAACAGTATCACGTAAAAGAATACAAGAGACTTACAATCTATCAGAGACTCAGCAGATCCTGGAAACCAAGGCTCCAAAACTTCACAGGCAATCGACTGGGGGTTGCGTAGACCTAGCATCATCTTCAACATCTTCACATTACCTTTCTGAGCAGCAGTAAGCAAGGATGAGTACACTTATGGTTGGTACTCAGCAAGGCCACAAGAAATAACCAGAATATGATTTATTATCAACTTCAAATAAATTAATCATGAGAGGATCCAAGCCGCTCTTAACCGTGAGCACGGCTGATATATCAGTTTTACACTCTGCAGAGGTTGTACACTTTACCCACAAACAATGTTTCTCATATAGCCTGAGGTAGCTAGCCTCTTCAACACTTCCTTAGGTGAGGGGCCAGAGAACCATTACATGACCTTTACAAAGAATTATTAACATGAAACAACCCGCTAAGGTTTCAAGCCACAGCAGAGCATAACCTTTTCTAATCGCCGAGTTACTTACCAAAGCATACTCCCAAGAGATCCGGCTATACCCCGTCTATGCTTCCCCTCTTGCTCTTTCGGTAAGGTTATTACAAGTTAACTCTTCTAATTAATTAGTCACGACCAGAGCCAATTAGCTATGTGGTTGCACTGTTTTCTTGGGTTGTCACTCCATGTTCCAATTAGAATCATCATTATATTTAATAAAGCATAGATAGAAGGATGGTTAGGGACACTTGCCTTTCCGCAACAAAAATACCACGTACTGCTCAGAGTCTTCAAATTCTTCTTGTTGAAACTCTTTTCTTCAAAGCACCTGAATTGCGTTCCTTCTACTCGCAGCAACATCGGCACAAGCATACGAAAAAAAACAAGCAGAAGAACACAACTAAGAATAATACACCAATCAAACACAAAGTGTTAAAAGAACGCACAAAAAGGTGGGGCTCGAAGCTAAGGTTACGAGGGCTCAAGAAACAACGATAGCGACGATAAAGACGAAAAGACAACTATCGTAACATTTATGTTATGAGAGCACAAGAGACTATACGCTTGGTTTATTTTAGCTTAATAAAATAATGTAAAGGATATTTCAGAAAATACCCTAAATTAGAATTATGTCATATTAGAGTTTATTTTACAAAACCGAGCTAAGACTAAGTCAACTTTTATACATCTAAATGTTCATGTAGGAATTAGACCAATTAAACACTTAATTAGAAATAAAAACAGGTGTGAACATCTATTCGTATAACTTCATGACGTGTTCAACTAACCAGATTATTATTGGAAAGACATTAACGTTGAGATTAATCATATTAACAACAATTAAAGAAAACCGATGGTTAACTCTAAATAGCTTTTAATTAGTTACATAGCAATTAATCAAATTAACTTGACGAGATATAACCTAATTAACTTTTAATTAGAAAACTGGTGAACAAGTATTTAATCATATTAACATTTTAATAGATACTAGAAACAACAAACAAGATTATCATTGTTGCTAACGCATAACTTGGATAGATGTGAAGCTAACGTAACAAACACGACTCTCGAATCAGCATGCTAAAACAAACGACGGTAAAGGTTTAGGGGCAGGATGACAAGCTTAGGTCGATAGGCACTTAGCATGCAGTTAGCTGGTGGTGCTCATATCCATGAAAGGCTCTGCATGGCTGATCGATGAGGAATAGATGGGGAATAAATTTGATAACGTGACGGAAAAACTGAATTATAATGTCCATGACATAGGCATGACATTACTGGAGTTCTGCATGTCGTCGAATATATTGGGCAAAGGATCATACGGTAGGGAGGAAAATTAGAATTTAGTTTGTCTCTTAATTAGCCTTAGCTGATTACGAAGGACACGAGGAACAATTAACATGCTACTTGCAAATTAATGTATTACTTTAATGGCTCTCACTTATGCAATAATGCAACGGTATAGAATAATTAAATGCTACACCATTGTCAAAACATAATGTTAACCATTAAATAATACAACTAATCTGTAGTGGGCAACATATTATTTCACTTGTAGGATATTGACAAATAATAAATGATTAATGGCTAAAGGAAACGATTGATACATTTAACATATGATCTTTACAAGCTTATATATTATTTAATAATGCAAACTTATAGTGCAATGAAATTGGAACCAGTAATTAAAATCCTGGGTATCACTGCAACAACATAAATTTAATTATTAAATAGATGCTAACTTGCAAGGATTTATTGTCAACTATCAAAGCTTTACTAGGTCTAGATCAGAAAGGACGGGCTAGCGTAATAACATTGCAAGACAATAGAACTTGCAAGGGAAAGCGATGGCTAATAAGGTTTGATTTGGTGAAAGATAGATTGAGAAAGAATTATGCTAACGCGTGAATTGAAAACTGAATTACAATATATGAGGTAAGCACGCCATCATTATGATGTCATCACTTGCACTTGCATGGCCGACGGCTTGTTTGTTGGGAATTTAGGATAGATATGATTGGGAATAAAATATGGTAACTTACGTGAATAGAAACTGAGCAGCGTATTGCCTAAGCATGAACTCGGAATAATTAACCAATAAAAGAGATTAAAATCAACTAAGCCATACGTGGATAGCTAGCTGATGGATAAAGATCTGGAAAACCAAATTACTGCTCATGATGTAAGCATGATGTCGTCATCATGTCATCACATGCATGGCTTGCTGATTAACGTGAAGGCACAGACACTTGGCTAGGTAAACTTACGGCAAGGACATGATAGGGTCGCGATCTCAGCTAGGGAAGGACGGTGACTGCAGATCGGCAACGCAGCAGCAGAGGCAACATAGGCGACAGCGTCCGAGGATGCGAACAACATAAGCGAGATGCAAAACGGAAGCAGGGATACGGGAAACAGGCTGATGTGCTCACCTCGGACTGAATCGCGAAGATGCTCGGCGATGGCCTGATTTTGTCCGGAGTCGGCGCTGGCTGATTGCAGAAGAGGACAGCGTCGACGGCCGGACGGCCATCGGGACGGCGCCAGTGTTTTCTTTGTGCCGGTAGCCCTCGCCGGTGATCCTCGCATGCATGCACACAGAACGCACATGCACGGATGCATCATCGTTAATGCTCCACGATGGCAGACAGCTCCAGCTCCAGCTCGAGGTCCTGCAGGAGCGGGCACTGTGAGGCCACGACGTGCTCCAGCTCGGTCGTCCCCATGTGGTCGCAGGAGATCTTCAGGACGCGCAGCTCCGCGAACGACCCGGCGGCGGGCGGCGGGAGCAGTAGGGCGAGGTGCGGGATGCATAAGTCGACGGCCGTTGCGCGCTCGCAGACCGGCAGCTCGACCTCCTTCAGTGGCTTGCCGCCGGGCAAGCTAATCCACGACGACGTGAACACGAGCACGAGTTTGAGCTCGCCCGCGAGGCGCTCGGAGGCGAAGCGCAGCCAGGGGACGAAGCGGTCCGCGGCGAGGAGTGGGCGGATCGGGGCGGCTGCGTGAGGCTAGGGGGCTCAGGGGTCCGCTATTTATAGGGGCGCGAGGACAGAGTCACGGTTTGGCACGCACTCCAAGGATGGCTTGCGGCGGCACGTCGTGCAGCTCTGGGAACTCAACATCAGCTGGGCTATTTCTCTCCAAGTAAGCTTGACATCACCATGATGTCATCGCTTGAATGGGGCTTGCTTTCTATACTACACGAGGCTTAACACTGGTTACTCTGTTTCGTCTGGCTGCAAAACGTGAAGGCATAAAGCTTCTGAACATGGTCCGGAAAGATTGAGGTTCATATATAGGTTCGACCTGATTCGTCACTTCATCGTTGGCAAGACACATGCGATTAGAGAAGGGCAAAGCTAAGCTTCTTCATGGGTGATTCAACTGGGGCACTTACGTACGGACCTAGCTAGTTGATACGCTGCAGGTCAGGGAAGGTCAGGGAGCTAGTAGCATGCAACGGCAGCAGGCAACGTCACGCATGCAGAGCATGGCCGGGTTAACGTAACAGAACTTACGAGTCCGAGAGGATTTAGAGATGGGAGTGCTCACCGTCATGGGAGATGCTCGGCAAACGGCCAGATGTTGGCCAGAGTCAGCTTGCAAGAGAACAGCGTCAATGGCGGACAGAGATCAGGACGATGCGGAGTTCCCTTGGTGCGCTTGCCACTTTTGCCGGTGATCACCATATGGACATGCACAAAGCGTACAGACATCCCGGTGGCACTGCAACGCATCACGCACGCGCATGAATGAGTGGTAAGACGGAAGCAAGAAGGAAGATGTTGACGATAATGGCCTGCTCACCTTAGGTGAATAGAAATCGACGACGACGGAAACGGCGACGTACGCCGGCGGACGTTGCTCTACTCCGGCGACTGGACAGAGATGGTGACCGGCGTCGGGGGTGCAGCTAGGCACGAGGGAGCTGGTGGCAGGGTTGGCTTCATCCAGCGGTTGGAGGAGTCGGCGAACCGAGCGACGAAGGTCGGCGGCGCTCAGCTCTGACGGTGAAGGGGTGGCGACGCACAGCACAGCGCTGCGGTGGGAAACGGCGCTCGCGCGGGAGAGGGCGGAGCGAGGCGGCAGGGACGGCGCAGGCTTGGGGGGCTCGGCGTGGCGAAGCTGGTGATGGCCACTTGCTCCGGCGGCGGCGAGCGCTACGTGAACAAAGACGGAGTCCTTAGGGATTCCCAAACTTGGGGCCTCCCTGTAAAGGAGTCAATGGTACATCGTTTCTGGGAGAGAGGTACTCTGTATATATGGGGAGAAAAACCCACCATCTCTCCATCCGTTAGCGATATGGGACTAATAGATGTTTAACTCCCTTCTAATGCTAAGGGGCCTAAGAGTTTTCACTACCACTAATGGGCTCGTGAAATTTGGCCCAATTAAGAAGATGGGATGGATTTAGGATAACACGGCCTGGATAATGGGTCAAGGCTGGCCCAAAAATATTTATATTTTCGGAATAATTAATTTCCTGGTATTAAACAATTCTAAAAAAAATCTAGAATTCATATTTAAACCATAAAAAATATTCCAAAAATTCCAAAATTCATGAGAAAAATCTCGGAGATGATATTGGACCTAAAGAATCTAAATAAAATATTTGGAGCTCAAGAAGATATTTGTAGAAGCTTGGAGATGAAGGATTTAGCTCTAGGAAGAATAGAAATAAATTCTAGAGAAGATCTGAAAAGAATCCAGAGGAACCTAATTGATATCTGAAGGATTCGGAATGCTAAACGCTGAAAACACACCACAACAAGAACACAACAACCGCTCTTAAAGCCTATGTTGTTTTAATTTATTCAAGACACACTAATTTTCATATTCTAAATTCCCTATAATAAAATATAAATCTTGGAAAATTTTAGAAATTCTCAAATCCTTTAGATTATTTAGTGTAATCTATTCACATCCCAAAATAGGAAATTTTGGGGTGTGACAAGTATGGACACAATTACAGAAGACTTTCTTATTGAATATATATACATGTCAAATATGTATCAATATACTTTAAAAATACATTTTTGGTAAGTTTGAGGACTTATGACACCCAAAACTAATATTATACAGCCAAATATGCATTTTGTAAGTACAGAGACCAGAATGACATCGGAACCTAAGTTTAGAGGGTCAAAACTGTAATTTGAAAGTTTGGGGACTGGGATGACACAATGTGATAAATTTGAGGTCCAGTAAGGAACTTTACTTAGTAATTTGACATGGAGAACAGATGTGTCCACATCATGAACAAATTACTCTTTTTCTTGAAAGATTCAAACAATTTACTCTTACACGTGAGTCTTGAAAGAAACAACAAGAAGATCGAAGAGTAATCCGTAATCATTAACGAAAATAGCACATAGTAGTACATAAGTATGTGAGCGTACAGAGGGAAGTGATAAGTATAGTACTAGCACATAGGAGTACTATTCTACGAGTAGTACATAAGGATGAAGTGTCGGTGTCCACCGCCTACGACGCGTCAGCACGTACGGCCGGGGTATTTGTATCCGTCAAAAATATACCCACGAGCATAATGTACGTGCAGGTGTATACCGTATGTGTAGGTGTACATGTACATGAATACATCACGTGCGCGCGTGTGCCGTGTGCGTATGATGTATACTACTAGTACGGCTGCGTGAAAATGCTAGTCGGCCGAAGACCGCTCACTGCCGAAGAAACCTCCATGGCCCCTTGGCTGCTCCCATCCTGCAAGCACGAGCAAATTAAAGATGCATGGCCATGAATCTCCCGATTCGATCGCTAGAGCATGTGAACCGGATCGTGCATGGTGGAGTGGGCTACCTCCAGGTGCTGGCAAGGGCCCTGACGCTCATGTAGATGGTGAGGGCGATCCAGATGCCGACGAAGCCGCCGCGCGACGAGAGGACGATCAGCGACGGGATGCTCACGGCCGCCACGCCGACCATGGAGTACGCGGCGAAGGCGTAGTCCGACGCCCCGAAGTTGATGCCGTCGAAGACGAAGGCCAGCGTGTTCAGCGTCTGCGTGCCGGCCACGAACTGCGCCATGGATCGATGAAGACCCAGCAATTATATATCATGCTGATTAGTCTGGCTCTGGCCTAATCTACGAGATTACTGCGTACTAATAACTTTGTGCGTTCCTTACCGGAACGCCTTTCTGGATGGTCTTGATGACGGCGGCGTCCTTGGTGAAGACGCCGGCGCCGAACTGCATCCCGAGCCCGAGGACGACCGTGAGGGCGGCGCCCAGGACGATGCCGAGCTGCAGGACACGGGCGGTGGTGGCGGCAACCTTGTAGTGGTCCTTCTTGGCGAAGGCGCTCGCGATCATGGCCTGCATTGCCACGCAAGCAGAGGTCACCAAGTCAGCCGTGGCAATAGGATCTATGCTTTTTGGTTTTGGTCAGCAGCACAAGTGCAGAACAGAAGAGCTAACCTGGCCAGCGACGGCGAGCCCGTCGGCGAGGAGGGACGTCGCCAGCCAGACCTGGGAGCAGATCTGGAACGCCGCCATGGCGGTCGGCCCGTGGCGAGCGGCCAGCGACGCCGCCAGCGTCACGCAGAACGTCACGGCCACCACCCTGGCCAGCAGAAGGAATCCTGAAATCGACATCTCGACAATCAAACAACGCCTCAACATGTATCTCATCTCGTCGGTGATGAATTCAAATGCAAACACTGACCGCATCCGAGGAAACGGCGGAATTTGAGGCATCTCAGGCTGGGCGGCACGACATCAACCTTCCTCACGAGTTTGCTCAGCATTATCAGCGTTATCAGGTACCTGCACGCACGGAGACGGAGTTCCTCCATTGTCAGTCTCTGCCGGCCAGATATGTGCCACGACACAACTCATTGTCGGCATGCTGAGATCATCAATGGGCTTACTGAGAGAGGACATGGGCAATGGCTGCGCCGATCACGCCCATGCGGCAGCCAAATATCAAGATCGGATCCAGCACGATGTTCGCCAGGTCGCCGGCCACTGGGGATTTAAGCATGGAGAGCAGAGTAAGAAATGGAATGAAGCACAGTGGCTGTGTTTTTCTCGAACACGCAGGTGAAGGTCAAGCAATGGTACAGTGGTCTTAGTTTTACCGGTGGCGTATAGAGGCGTCTTGGTGTCCTTGAAGCCTCGGAAGACGCCTTGCATGGCGAGAGACAGGAGCACGGCCGGGGCGCCAAGCGCGCGCAGCGTCAGGTAGCGCAGTGCGGGGGTCATCATCGATGAACCCTGAAAATCGATGGCCACTGATGCGTAAGCATTGTTCGTGTTTTGCAGCTTGAAATCTGGGAACGCCGCCGCCGTTTGCGGGTACAGTGACTGACCGACTTGACGCCCATGAGGCGCAGCAGCGGCTTCCCGGCGGCGACGAGGAGGACGGTCTGGAACAGACCCAGGAACGCGGCCACGATCAGAGCTGACGTCACGGACGGCACGAACCTCTTGTTCTTGCCTCTCTTCCGGCCAACGACGGCCGGAGCGCACGCGCATCCCTCGTTCCCGGCGAGCTCGTCCGGCGATGCATCGCTGGGCACCGGGGACTCACCGTCGTTCTTGGTGGTTTCTTCAGCTGACTGTTGCCTCTCCGGGTCCGTGGCGGCAACAGCGGCGAGCTGATCTGGATCTTCCGCTTCTTCTTGGTCTTCTTTTCCGTCGACGACCTTGGCGCCGCCTTTGCCGAGGATGGCGTCCTCCTCGGCGACGAAGGACGTGGTGACGCTGACGAGCGGGTAGATGCACACCTTCATCACCTGGTTGAACACGGCGATGGCGACCCCGACGGCCGCGATCTCCACGGATCCCAGCCGACCGATGAAAGCCGTGTCGATCAGCGAGGCGAGCGGGTCGGCCGTGAGCGCCAGCGACGCCGGCACAGCGATGCCTAGCACCTCGGCGCCGAGCTCGTCGAGCCTGAACACGCCCCTTAGGTTCATGACGAAAAGGTGCAGCCCCGTTCGCCGCGGCCCGCCGAGCAATAACGCGGTCTCCGCCGCCGCCGGCGAGTCGTCCCCGCTCTCGGCGGAACAACTACCGTTCTCTGCCGCGGCCGGAGCGCCGGCCAGCGCCATCTCCACCACCTGCTGCTGCTCCGGTGAGGGCGGCGGTGGCTGCTCGGCCTCGGGCGTAGTGTGCGCCGCTGGCTGGTGTTCCTCCATGTGTCTGGGTCGATCTTCTAATCGAATCGGATCCCCTCCTCGATCTCAAGCTTGCAAGCACCCTGCTTGTCGATTCCATGCAGGCATGTGCGCGCCAAATTAACAATGACTCATCACAGCATTTTCAAGAAAAAACAACGATTGATCTGATAACCATCACTCACTTGTTCCTCTACATACTCTACTCGTTCTACGTTTCAAATTAACAAGGACTTGTGTCACATATACATTGATACTAGTTTCGCTAATCGAAATCGGGGCTCGGATCATCATCAGATCCCCGGATTGTGAGATTAACAATGACTGTCTCACCCGTCTGGTCCACTTGTTTGGAGAAACAAACTCGAATGATGTACATATAGTTTATGACTCAGATGCAAGAGTGCAGTATCAACAACTGACGAAATGCATGCATGGACTCAGAGTGCACTATAGGACATTAATAATGCTAGTGATCAGGCAGAAAACGATTGAGGATTTGAGATATGAAGGTAGATGGACTAACCAGATCAGCTGATGAGCAAGAGCAAAAATGCAGCAATGGGGGAGCAAGCTAGAGGTAGGTGAAGCGGACAAGCAGTGATGGACAAGCCGAGAACACACGTAATCCTTTATATAGACGGCGAGCTGGAGATCTTCTGACAGATGGAGCGAGAAAGGGTTAGTTTACCTGCGCTAGATGACGCCCGGCCGTTCTAATTTCTAAATGAAGGAGCCCTATAGTGCATTGCTAGCTGCTACTGCCTACCGGTGTCCGTCCACATATGTGGAAGAATTAAAGGGTCATGTGCCTAATGCCTATGACTCGTGAGTCCACAGCTTTCCACGGTGGGTTGATTTGTTCTGGTCTACTTTTTTTAAAAAAAAAATACGCAGAAAAGCTATGTATTTTTGTATTAAGAAAAAAAAGAAACACAAAATTTGAAATCATACAATTTTAGCGACGAGATAACGTCCCTATTTCTTCTCAAAT
This sequence comes from Alloteropsis semialata, assembly GCA_004135705.1. Taxonomy (NCBI): domain Eukaryota; kingdom Viridiplantae; phylum Streptophyta; class Magnoliopsida; order Poales; family Poaceae; genus Alloteropsis; species Alloteropsis semialata. The sequence goes on from CM014274.1 coordinate 4,526,433, forward strand.
ACGTCGTATAGTAGTGCCAAAAGCTCCAGCTCATATACATACTTTTATATCACACTGAGATGACATTATCCTTATATTTTTTATTTCTTTCTGATTTATTAGTAATATATGTACATGCCGTCCATTGCATCAGTGACACATATGGATCCACAGATACATCTAGACATCTAGTTAGTGACCGAATCAAGGACATAAAAGTAAATATTATATATGTTTGCAAACAGAAAAAGGTTAAGGATCACTATCTAGACACAGTGCAAAACAATGGCAATGCGAATTTCCAATCTAGTTCTTCGACCCCAAGCTACTTTTTTTTTTGAAGTGGAGGTTTACCAAGGTAAAATATTAATTAGGACCATAGATGTTTTGAGCCCCACCAGGTGAATGCAAACCAAATATTTGGAGGAAACCGACATATGAACATGCATACCCAAATATTGCCATACGTGTGCATGTAGTGATTAATTAATAAAAAAGTCCACACACGTCCTTCAAATTCAAACACCTTTGGAATTCAAATCCCTTTTGCCGTATTGTTTTATTACACCTCCACATGCATGTAATTTATTTAACACTTCACTACGGGAAAACCGATTTTTGCCGTGCGCCCGAAACTTTGCCGTGCGCATTTTATCGGGCGCACGGCAAAGAGCTTCTTTGCCGTGCGCTTTTTATAGGGCGCACGGCGAAAAAAAAGCGCACGGCAAATTCACTGTTTGCCGTGTGCTTTTTTTTGGCGCACGGCAAACTCATTCTTTGCCGTGCGCTTTTTTTTGGCGCACGGCAAACTCATTCTTTTGCCGTGCGCTTTTTTTTGGCGCACGGCAAAGTAATTTTTCCACAGATACATCCTCCTAAGTCCTAAATCCAATTGCCCCTCAAAAAAATTTCTCCTCACCTTGAAATTTTTTCTACTCTATACATACAACATGTGATACATCATGTTAAAATTTGGTACATTTCTTCACTTGTTTGGTATATTTAACTAATTAATTACATTTCAAACAATTTTTTGAATCAAATCAAATTTGAACTAAAAGCGATTCAAATAATAGAATAAAATGAGTGGAAAAATGATATTCATGTTATTTAGCCCAATTTAAGACCTTTTTCATGAAATCAAAAGAAATTTCGAACATCTTGACCAAGAAACATGACCACGACCGTGTGTCCAAATGATTTAAAAATTCTAAAAAAAGCAAATGAAGTCTGAAAATTATGAGGTTTGTCAATATCTCATGATAGCATTCGTGGAGGCTGTGGTAAAAAATTGAGGGAGGTTTCGAACATTTTGTCATGTACGATGCTTACAAATCGAAACATCTCCGAAGAAGTTTCAGAGAGTTGAGAGGTATGTGGTTAAATTTATAGGCAAAATGACGTTGGAATTGAGTTTGAGTTCAAAAGTTTTTCTATACGAGATAAACAACATAAATTATGTCATGTTAATTTTTCATAATTTTTAGAATTCATTTGATAATTTTAATTAATTAACTGTTATTATAGATTTTATTATTTGTCGTGTGTTTGAAAGAGGCGCACGGCAAAGAGCACTCTTTGCCGTGCGTCGGCAGAGCAACGCCCGGCAAAGAGAACTCTTTGCCGTGCGTCGGCAGAGCAACGCACGACAATAACCACGGGCCCACTCACCCCTCCACCGGCCACCAAAATATCTTCCCACTCGCCCCACCCGTCCTCGGGCGTCCAGGAATTCTGCTCCACCACCACGTGCACCCCCGCGGCTCCCAGGCTCACATTGACGTGCACCAGCACCTCGCCGCCCGCGCCCACCATCTCCACCTGGAACCGGGCCGCCCCCTCCCTGGGCACCCCGACCACCGTCACCGCGGCGCCCTCCGCGAGCCCGCAGGGGATCCTGGCGCACCCCGCGCGGAGATCCCTTCCACGGACGCCGGGCAGCTGGGCCCTCCGGCGCGCCCCGCCTCCTCGCCTGCCGCGGCGGCGTCGGCGGCCACGGCCAGGGTGAGATTACGCCAG
>CM014274.1:4559515-4577754 GCA_004135705.1 Alloteropsis semialata
CCTCCACGCCGGCCCCCTCCACGCCGGCCCTCCTCCACGCCGGCGCGCCCTCCTCCACGCCGGCCCCGGCCCCCCTCCTCGACGCCGGCCCCGCCCCCCGTGCACGCCGGCCGGCCCCTGTGTATGTGTGTGCGCCGCGTCGCGCGAGTCAGCCGAGCGGGGCTGACGTCAGCCCCTGCTCGGCTGACGTCACCTTTTTTTAATTAATTATGTATTGTAAATTGTTGGAAATTGTTTAGAAATTATTTAGAAATGTGTTGGAAATGTGTTGGAAATTGTTTAGAAATTATTGATTCCATTGACTATGAAATATGTTAGAAATTGTTTAGAAATTTCCATTGACTCTCATTCTATGTAATTTCCATTGATGATTATATAGGAAATTGTTTAGAAATGATTATTAGAAAATGTTTAGAAATAATTATTAGTGTAAATGAAAATAATTATTAGAAATGTTTAGAAATGATTATTAGTGTATTAGAAATGATTATTAGAAATGTTTAGAAATGATTATTAGAAATGTTTAGAAATGATTATTAGAAAATGTATTGGAAATTGTTAGAAATTATTTAGAAATTATTTAGAAATGTGTTGGAAATTGTTTAGAAATTATTGATTCCATTGACTATGAAATATGTTAGAAATTGTTTAGAAATTTCCATTGACTCTCATTCTATGTAATTTCCATTGATGATTATATAGGAAATTGTTTAGATATAATTTGATCGAATTAGTTATAATTTGATAGAATTTCATAAAATTTTAGAAATTACTTTGTAATTGGTTGAATTTGATATAATTTGATATAATTTGATATAATTTGATGGAAATTCATCGAATTTGATTGAAATTCATCGAATAAGATATAATTTCATAGAATTTCATACAATTTTAGAAATTACTTTGTAATTGGTTGAATTTGATATAATTTGATATAATTTGATGGAAATTCATCGAATTTGATTGAAATTCATCGAATAAGATATAATTTCATAGAATTTCATACAATTTTAGAAATTACTTTGTAATTGGTTGAATTTGATATAATTTGATATAATTTGATATAATTTGGTCGAATTTGGTAGAATTTGATAGAATTTGATCGAATTTGGTAGAATTTGATAGAATTTGGTTGAATTTGATAGAATTTGATAGGATTTGATAGGATTTGATAGAATTTGATATGATTTGATAGAATTTGATAGAATTTGATCAAATTTGATAGGATTTGATAGAATTTGATAGGATTTGATCGAATTTGGTAGAATTTGATAGAATTTGATCGAATTTGATCGAATTTGATATAATTGTTATTTGATATATATTTGATAGACGGAAGACGAAATGAATATGACAGAAGAGGAAATGAACGTGTATATGATGGAAGAAATCGCAAAAGGCAGTGCACGTGCCACAAACCTTCTCGACGTCGACGAGGAGGTAGGTGGTGACGATGGCAGCCAATACCTGAATATGTCAGGTGATGGCATGGAAGAACCTGCCGCTGGAAGTGTTCGGGCCGAGGAGGTATATATGTATACATATTGTCAATATCGAATATATATATGTTCAAGCATGAAATCTTAATATATACATTTCTTTCTCGTACGTGTAGCCCTCAGGCTCACAGCCTTCTGGGTCCTCATCATCGAAGAAGACGAAACGTGGCCCGACCAAGAAGTTAGAGGGCAGACTTGTAATCACTGATGTGGCAGAAGATGGTCGGCCAGTTGCGCCAGAGAAAGCTGCTATAAAGATAGCCAATCAGTGTGGTGTTCTAGTGAGAGACCACGTGCCCATCAGCCTGCAGAGGTGGAAACCCTGCGATGATGCTACATACGTGCCGCAATCAGAGAAAGAAATGCTATGGGCCAGTCTGCAAGAACATTTCGCGGTGCCTCAAGGTTCAGAGGCAAGAGTCAAAAATTGGGCTCTAAAGACGATGTGTACTTCATTTCAAACATGGAAGAAAAACATGTACAAGAAATATGCCGAGAAGAACCTGACACCCAACTTTGATGATTACCCAAAGCTGAGGGGTCATTGGGATTCCTTCGTGCAGTACAGGCGGTCGGAGTTAGGTGAAAGGAACTCGCGACAGAATAGGATCAATGCCGCGAAGAAACGATACTTCCACTCTCTTGGACCAACTGGCTATAAGAAGAAAATTCCTATCTGGGACAAGATGGAAGAAGATTTGGTTGCCAGGGGAATCACGCCGGCGACAATGCATTGGCCCGAACGATCAAAGCATTGGTACTACGCTCATGGTGGCACTCTGGATCTTTCCGATGGGTCGCTTATATACAGCGATGAGGTAAAAGAGGCGGCCGCTGCTATCCTTAAGGTCCTTCAAGAGACAGCCGATGGGACATTCGTTCCCGACAGAGAAAACGACGAGCTAACAAGGGCTCTGGGGAACCCCGAACATCCCGGATGAGCTAGAGGTGTCGGCGTAGTCCCGTGGAAGGCTGCATTCCCTGCGGACAGTGACACATACAGGAGTCGAAGCCGCTCTAAGGCCGCACAAGAGAGAAGAGTGGAGAACTTGGAAAGAGAGCTTCGGGAGACAAATGCCGGCATCCCAGACATGGTGTCTAGACAGCTACAGACATTGCTGAGCCAAGGGCAGACGGTGCCGGGAATAGTACATGTACCAGCTGGTGGATCAGCTGATGGTGTTAGCCCGCCCTCCCAACGTCGCAGCAGTGTTGCTTCCACAGAGCTCCCACCTGCCGATACCGGGGACGAGAGTGCTCGCTATCCAGTGGACGAAATCACTCTGCGTACGCCATGTGAGCTTCATATACCAAGCCGGAACTTATCCACTAAGGTGGCTTACGGTATGGCTTATCCGGTGGAGCAAGGGCAGACCATTCATGGGGCACGGATTCCAAGTGGCTACTGCAAGGTGGGGGTCGAGCAGATTTGTGAAGGATATGATGAATTGGAGCTCGACATCCCAGGTGGCGACGAAGAAAAGATGTTAGCGGATGCTGCCCACGGCAGTATCATTCTATGGAAGAAGCGTTACGTCAAATTTCGCTGTCAAGGGCCGTCAGCTACTCCACCCAGGGATCCCCTGCAGCCACCGTCACCTTCAAGAAGGGCCGAGGATGACCCAGAGCTGCCACCTCCAGGTCAGGATGATGCCGGCTCACACAGGTCTCCTCCTCCACCAGCACGGTATCCCCCAAAGCGCCAAGCTCCGCCCCCACGGCGGACTACTCACCAGAAGCGCCAAACGGTGGACAAAGAGCCTACGACCGAAGAAGAAAGGTTGGCCGCCATAAGGAAGAAGTTACCCTACGACCAAACTGACGAGGAAACTGCTTTGGTGGTCGCAACCCAGGTCAAAGAGCATTTCAAACCAGATGAGCCAGAGAAGCCGGTGCCCATAGATCCGACAGCGAAGACATTTTTCAAAACAATGAGCGCGGCGAATCAGAAGAGATTCTTGCCCTCTGACTACAACCGCCAGCTTGCAAAGTCTTATGAGAAGCAGAAACAACAAGCCAGCAGTGGATCCTCGGTGAAGAAGGCGGCCACTCCTAAGAAGAAACAAGTCGGTCAGAGCTCGGCTAGGAGGACACAAGGGCAACAGGAATGTGACGACGAACAGCTTGCGTTGTTGTGCGAGCAAACAGGCCTCTCAGCGGCAGAACTTTTATCGGGCACGGGCGAAATTCCTAAGGCAACACCAGTGAAAATTTGGGAATTTGAATATGGCAAACCAATGCTGCCCCAGATTCTTTGAAGTCCCTAACCACTCAAGCATTCCGATTTCATGAGTGGTACATGAAGGCGTCCAAAAAGGGTAGACAGATGCTCAATGTTTTGATAAAAGACCGTGATTACTTCCATGGGCATAGTCTCTTGATTTTGGATTTCAAGGATGTGTATGATTTGTACCGTCAAGATGCCATAGACCTCTCATTGATGAGCTGCTGGGTTGTGTAAGTTTCTTTCACTGATCTATTCTCGCAATACTTGCTTTCTTAATTATAATTTTCAACAATAACAATCTATTCTTGTCATGTAGGATGGAGATCCATACATGCCGCGAAAAATCGTATGATGATGTCGGCTTCATGGATCCATTGATGGTAAATGCCGTAACTGTAGCCAGTAAGCCACTAGAGACGGTGGACAACATATACTTGTACCTGGAGAGACAAAGAAGCAAGACTTACATTCTTTTGCCATACAATTTCCAGTGAGTACTTCTCTCTATGTATGTATAACTTTAAGACTTTGTTCTCAATACTTGTGCGTGTATTTATATATATATATATATATATATATATACAGCTTCCACTGGATACTGCTTGTGATAATCATAAACACCGGTGAAATTATTGTCATGGACTCACTGCGGAAAAAAAAAGAGGATTTCCAAGCAGTTTTAGACTTGATTGACATGGCATGGACACGTTTCCGTGTGAAACAAAAAGGAAATTTCAAACAAAAACTGGATGTGAAGATGGACTTTCCGGTACGTGGCTGGTGTACCCGCATATCTCGTAAAATCACGCTAATATATAGTTGTTACGTCTAACTTTATTCTTCTCCACTTTCAGTGTGCCAGACAGGAAGGAGGGACGAATCTATGCGGATACTACGTCTGCCAGTGGATCCATACCTTTGTTTCTCCCAAAAAAGCGACTCAAGAAGAACTCATGGTATGAATTAGATCATTAGTGTATATAGAAATTAGATTATTAGTGTATATGGAAAATAGATTATTAGTGTATATGGAAATTAGATTATTAGTTGGAAATATTAGTGTATATGGAAATTAGATTATTAGTGTATATGAAAATTAGATTATTAGTGTATATTGAAATAAGATTATTAGTGTATATGGAAATTAGGTTATTAGTGTATATGGAAATTAGATTATTAGTGTATATGAAAATAAGATTATTAGTGTATATGGAAATAAGATTATTCATGTAAACTTTGTTACTTGGTTAGAAATGATTATTAGTTATTGATTATTGTTTAGAAATGATTATTAGTTATTGTTTGAAATGATTATTAGTTATTGTTTAGAAATGAATGTGTTAGGAAATTTTATAATTACATGCAAAATTTATTTATTATATGAATGAATGATTATTAGTTACTTGTTTAGAAATGATTACATGCAAAATTTATTTATTATATGAATGAATGTTGTCATTTGTGAATAATGCAGAGGATGTTTTACCATCAAGTGCTCCCAATGAAACAAAAATCAAAAGCTATTGCGGACCAACTATTTGGATTCATTATGGACCAAGTTATAAGTCCACTGGGAGAGTACCACCATGACGGAACCGCTATCGCTCAATTGGACTCCCTTTCTGCTCCTTCTTCCAGTTCTGCTCGTTAATTGTAAATAACTTTTAAATGCTCTAACTTTTATATTGGCCAATCTCAAATGTTTATATGCGAATGTTCGAAAAAAATGCAATCAAAGTCGGGTCAAAATCAATTGACAATTGCGACGACTTCAATCTTATTGCGTGAAAGATCGTGTACGACATATGACATATGACGAGCAGACACGTAGACGCGTAGATTTGTATATAACTAACCCAAATATCAAACATTTAAAAAAAACAAAACAGCCTTTGGTACCGGTTGGTAACACCAACCGGTGGTCCTTTGGTACCGGTTGGTGTTACCAACCGGTACCAAAGGCTCCCTTTGGTACCGGTTCTGGAACCGGTACCTATGAGGGTTACGAACCGTGACCGATAGCGCCTTCTCCGGTAGTGATCGTTTTGCCCAGTCGGCTCATTTACGACTAGTATGGCTCACCCAACTCAAACGTGCTTCAATATTGTCTTAAATTTGATCTAATAATCCACCAAATCTATGTCAACATTTAGGATAAGCTACTTCAACATTGTTGGGCATAAAAAAATTGAAGTTAAATACAATTTTGAAAGCATATTAAATCCTATATAACTTTATAAACTACTAGGTTCGTGCCCGTGCGTTGCTACGGGAAGGAAACAAAATTATAGAAGCGATAAAGCTGGCGCGACAAAAAAACCATGTTTATATAGATTACAAATATGCATGACAAGATGCACATAGACACATATATTTTATAATTCAAGCGGATACACAATAATATAAATGGGTTGGATAATATGACTCAAACAAATCATCAATAATTTAAAAGCTCAACCAACACTCTAGTTCTCTCCAAAAGAAAAATGTATTAACATGATTGAAACTATCCGACTAACAACTCTATTTTGCTTCATATTTTTTATCTGGCTAAGATATTTTTTATATCAAATGGTAGTAATTTCATGTAGATATTTGCTTCAGACACCAATACATCAGTCACAAAATCATGTCTCACTGTTTTGCCATCATGTCAATTGAATGGATTAACACATAAAAATCTCGGAGGTCAGTAGCAGTGTTTGAAAAATCAGAAATCTCTTAATGCAAGATTTATAAACTCACATTAATTATTAGCAGTCTTTTAACATGGAACCCGAATGACAGTGATGGGCTACATAGGATCGTTACGTATCTACCAGGTTCGAAGTTCTAATTATTTAATCGGCTAGCTGCGTATTAGGGTTATGATGAGTCTTGTCCGTACTATAATAACAGGTCCATGTTCATTGATTCCTCCACATGACCGTTGCACCAATGCACATGCCCATCCAGATAAATGGACTCTGCAGTCTACGGACTATGGGGGTAGCCACTCTTTGAATCTTCTCATGATGTCCAAATTATTGCACTCTTTAATCGACAAGATAAACGTTTTTAACTACTATTTATTGTCAATTATAGTAACAAGAATCCTAGTACCGATATACTCAGAAGATGATCCAGACCTGGAATTAATTGAAGATGGTATTGCTCCGAGATTTATACAGGTGAACAACAATTATTTCTACCAGCTGAAAATTATTTGGCACTCAATGAATCTTAGCATTCAAATGTTCTCAAAACATTGCTTGGCATGAAACCTTTTGCTGCCACTACAAATATCTAGTAAGTTCTGTGCCTAACTATGCCACAAAGTTGATACCTTCACATAGTTGGCACTGTCGAGGGTGAACCGATGACATATTCCAGCCGGCAGGATGATCATGTCTCCTTTTATCCAAATCCTTATCCACTTGTCATCCTTGTCACGGACATCAAAGTATCCACTGCCCTCCAAGCAGTAGCGGATCTCTTCGTCAGCATGCATGTGCTCAGTGAAGAAGTTCTTCACCTTCTCCTCATAGTTCTCCAGTTTGCCAGGACACATCTCAATAAAGATCCTTTAGGAAGCAACACATATTCTGGTATGGATATCATACACCAAAAATGGAAAATACAGATAAGAGATTAAGAATGTTGCTGAAATTCATGGGTATTTAGCGCAGACCATGTAACTGTATTCTCTTTCTTTGCGAATTTTTGCAAGTTCTTCTTCGCTTTCAAACGTCTTAGGGTTCAATTGCCAATGCAACACATCAATATCTGCAAAAAAGGTACTTAAGTCATGTAAAGAAGCAGGTACAGAACAATGAGTTTATCAGACTCTAAATACCCTGGGCATGCTGTGCTTGGATTCAGTCCAATTGAAATGTTAATCACCACATAATAAAACAAGTCAGGAGCTAAATGGTACTATTTACTATCAATTTGAGCTTGTTTGGAATCTAATCTAATTGGTTAACAAACTCTCACCAATTCCTGTATGATCTTGTGGCTATGGCTCCAAAATAAATACTATTCTTCCAGAAAATTGATGCCCCAAAGTAGACAAAGAAATGCTATCACAAAGCTATCATAATATTTCTATGCGGCAGTTGCTGAACACAATCAGACAAATGACCCAATTGCAGTATGATGCAGGCCGGCGTGCGAGCGGCGACGGCTTGATCTGAATTGGGGAGTGGAGGGACCAGAGGTATAAATTGATATTGCCTTGACTACTCTTAGAGAGGCCGAGATTTGTGATTCCCATTTGATTATGCCCTATTTTCTTTCCTACCTGATCACAGTTGTTGGATGCTTATTCGTTAGAGGGACTAATCCTAATGCATGTAGAATCATCTATTTAACATATAGATGTGTTGTTAGGCCAACAGTTTTTTTGCAATTCCTACTGCAAGTTTCATGATCATGATGAAGAGAATAGGAGGTATAGAATTAAAAATATCACCTGAACATTGTTTATAATAAAACTGAAAGGGGAAAGGTTGTAGTGTTTGTACCAATCACGTACTTGGCCATGTTTAGACTCTTGCTCACCCTTGAATCTTGTGAAAAAACCGATGCTTGATATCTGATTAATCAACATAATGTTCTCTACAATGAATAATTTCATGACCATAATGATATATTGTCCTTACATTATTGACCTATTGGTGTCACTGAATTTTAGCAGCACATCATCATTTCTGAATTTTGATTCACTAAACTGTTGGTGCCAATGCTACATTTTTATATACCAGCTTGCATATGTCAAAACTATATTTGTTAGAGTGATAGATCGAGCCTTGACAAATTAAGATAAGTTTTTAGAAGAGCATACTAATTATGCAGATGTTTCTGTGTGTCCTAGCTCATTGTGTTGGACTTCTGTTCTCTAAATGGAAACGTTTTCTTTTATTTTCAACTATGATAAACTGAAATAAAGAAATGCATGATGCTCATATATCTCTAACTAATGTCATATTGGCTTGCAAAAAATCTACTTCTGAACATATAATAAGTCATATACTATCTCGGCTACTCCATAAGCATTTTAGTAGACGTAGGCATAACCTTTCGAAGGTACTACTTTTTTTCATATGCAGTCTTACATGAGCATGTTACAGAACTGAATTTTCAAAGCCACTCAAGTTTTTGAACAATGCAGACCAGCACCTGCAGAGATACTGCTTGGATCAAAAAGCAGAGAAAATTGTACAGGAACTTTCATGCCTACTTGCAAGCTTCTGCTGCTAGGAGAAATCTGAAAATTATGTGTAGCAAACAAATCTGAAAATTTAGCCCACAAATATGAATTAGCTGCCCAACATTTTGCAGACATTAGCTTAGGCATATTAATGGAACAGAACAAAACATTTATAGAAGAGGGCCATGGAATGGCAGTACCTGACCCATGATATGAGTTAATGAGTTAATAATAATAAAAGAAACACGCCTGAAAGGTAGAGGAACATTGCAGTACCTTCCGATACTGGAGACTTGAGGCATTGCGGTAGAGTTCAGGATCAGCTTTATTTGCTTATTGTATGCCTCCATGAAAACCTCTATGTTGGTGGTCCTCTTTTTGTATGCATCATACAAGGTCTTTTGATTGGAAACTGCAAGCATAAGCAAAAGAGATAACTCTCAGATGGGAGTTAAAAACACATTTTTATGCATCCTAAAGCCCAAATGTTGAGGATTTCTCTTTACTTGTGCAGTGCTGATCCACATCTATCATAAACATCTCATCACCGATCCATTAGGCTAAGTAATTGTGAAAGAAACATCTATCAAAATTTGACCTTGTATATTGTGTTGAATATGCAGACCGAGGTCACAAGTCACAACTCACATATACGGTGACAGGATAAAGGAAACCGGTCAATAATGAATATGTTGAAAGCTTGGTCATATAAACTATTTTTATAGAAGACTTGTGGATATAGTCTATGTAACTGGTTTTTAAATGAAATTACTACACCATATCCATGAATACTATTGACATGGTGTTCATGGAGCACACCGAAAATTCAAACTGCTAATGATCTAATAAAAAACTTTGTTCCTACAAATGGCGTGGCCAACCAATGATAATCAAAATCTTATTCTACAGATCCTATTTCTTCAATGCAACGATGGAAACCAATCACTCCACTTCCCTACCCAGATCCTTTGTGAGGTCCACCATCCATGAATCAAAATCTTAAATCGGACTGAGCAACCGAGATCAGGAATGGGTTACTGACTTGCGGAGAGCAGGCACCATCTTGTTGGTGAGTGTTCTAGCATGATCATGCAATCGGAGTATCAGACGGGCGCGGGAAGGGGCAGAAGATGACACCAAACCTGTAGAAGTCATAGCGGATGTGAATATGTGGATGTGCCCACCAATCTGCAAAGTAGCATCAACCAAAATAGCAGCTCTGGATGGAAAAACAAAGGAGATTTGGATGCGGCAATTGGATTAGGGAACGGATGAGGCATCAACCTGGAGGAGATTTGGGTGCCGTATGAATCCCTCTGGATCCTACATGGCTATCTGTACGTCGTGCTCGTGCAGACCGACGGCGGTGCCCGGCTGTCGAGGATCTTGCCCTCGCGTGCAGGGCTGCAGGCGGCGGCGGCCACGCAGACGCGCTCTACCTCGTTCGCGACGGGCCTGAGACAACCTCGGCCGCCACCGTGTGTTCAGATCCGGTCGAGGCGGCTTTGTTGCGTCGTTGCGGTGACTTCGTTGACACGAGCAATGCGCAGGAAGGACTAAGGAGGATGGGGAGGAGGCGCAGGGCGGCGAGGATGGATAGGAGGCGTATGAGAGCGCGTGCGTCGGAGGGAGTATAACGGAGCAGGCCGTGGGGAGAAAGGAAAGCAGAGGGAAATCCGGCGCGGAAAGGGCGTGGATCGCAAGAGATTTTTGCGGGACAGGATTTTCGACGACGCCGCGGGGAAGGTCGGACGAAGGACGAAAGACGAAAGACAGAAGGACGACGGACGATCGTCGCACCACGAAAAAGGCTGAATTTCATACGTTTTAGGAGTAAGTAGAGATTGTGGCAGAACCGCCCAAATTAAATCGGCTTAAGTGCATTGACACTCATTTTAAATAAATAATCATGTTTGTATGCACTTAAAACGGTGTAATCTGGCAGTCTGTCGGGTAAATCCCGATTCAACCACAATTGGAACATGGATCGAAACAAACACCAGAAGTCTCACTCGACAGTGGGCGCAGATAGTACAAGTATGACATAGGTTCAAAACTGTACAGAATAAGTCTTTTACAAACCAAGTTCAAATACATAATTACATAGTTGATCTGAAATACATATCGAGCTCTGTGACTTCCCAACCTTCATTATCATAGCTATTATATTTATCATAGCAAAGAAAGTATCATCAACATCTTGACCTGAAAAAGATTAAGCAACAAACCCTGAGTAACTATTACTCAGCAAGACTTACCCGACTAGTGGTATATACTTAGCCGACTCCTAGCATGCAAGGCTTTTGGCTGTAGGTTATATTTTGCCGAAAAGCTACTAAGAGTTGATCCTAATTTCAATGTTTTAGCATCAAGATTAGTGTGATAGCACTAACTTCTATGTTTGCCAACTATCATATTATTAAGTTTAAAAGCAATTCAGTAACAAACAAATATTTACCATATCTTCATTCAATCAATCATTTCACACTCCCATTTACTTTCATTATGTCGCACTGTGACTGAGGGATCAAGGTTCTCTTATCCGAGAGTGGCGGCGAATCGATCCAATTTTAAACCTTGCAAGGTAGACCTAATCACACGACACGTACGCGTCCCATCGGACCGTACATGGCAACCGTTCCCTATATGCACCCCGCATAGATGAACTGCCCTGCAGCCCGGGACCGCTAATCCCCACTGATACCAACGACTGTCGGGGGTAGACCCCCAGGGGTACCCAGCAGGCGGATTGGCCCAACCAGCAAGGGGCGGCCCAATCCGAGTACATCTGGGCCGGTTTGTCGGACTGGCTGGCCCACCAGTCGGGAGGCCCACCAGTCGGGCGAACCGGATGGGCGCGACGGCGCGCGCAAGGAAGAAGACGGCGTATCCCGCAAGAAGCTCGGAGATCAAGATAAACTAGCCGGAATTGTAGAGAAAGATATCTGTAATCGTTATGAGATCAAATCCTTGTATTCCGGGTAGGTTACGATCTCTGGCCGACTTGTAACTCAAGGCAGCCGGACTATATAAGGCGCCCTGAGACCCCCCTCCAGAGCACAACTTTCATCGACATCTACGCTGCAACCCACGATCATACAACCCTAGGACAGAACCCAACTACGGAGATCCTTCAGGAACTTCATACACAGCAATACAATCGCCGCCAACACAGGACGTAGGGTGTTACGTCATCTCGACGGCCCGAACCTGTTCAATCCTTGCGTCTTGTGTTACCATCGACTTCTGATCCTCGATCTGTCCCTCAACAAATCAACCACGTAGGCTACCCTGTGTGGACTGCCGGGTCCAAACATCCGACAGTTGGCGCGCCAGGTAGGGGTTGATCGACGAGATCAATCTGCAAGCTCGATGGCAGTTCTTTCATCCGGCATCTCCTCCGATGAGCATCATGCGGCGTCTGTCGTCGTCCACGGCCAACGACGAGTCGTGTCGCACAACCACCCTTCCCACCCGATGAAGATTCACCCGGCGCGCGGCAACTGATGCATGTGGGCTCCGGCCACTGAGCGTCACGCAAAGGGCATGCGGCGGCTGGATCTTCTCGTCGTCTGGCACAGGGAAGAACATTTTGTTTATTTGACTTATTTATGTACCAATCGTGATTAATTAGATCGGATCTAATCTCCAATAGGGAAGCCTCGTCGTTTTCCTTTACCGCTTACTTTAATTGGTCTCTTTCCTTTTCTGGAGAGAAGCAACAATTACTTTTGTTATTCATATATGAATTATTTTCTTTACTCATATATGTCTACTTATATCTGGAGGATTATACTATACACGGTGGACTCGTCAACAACATCAAGAAGGAAGGCCCTAGGCTCTCGGGCTCTGCGCCCACAAATACAATATGGAACGTGGAGAAACATCAAGGAGTGCATGCACCTATACTCACGATCGTCCGTAACGCCAACATGATCGCGACAGCGTCGACTACTTGAACTCCGCAAACAGTGGAGGCCGACCCCGTATGATCGACGCCTACTCGGCCGCAACTACAAGCAAGGATAGCATGCCGATTTTCTGCCTCGGTCACGAATCAAGCTAAGTCATACTTTAATATTTTCACAATATTTTTCGATCACCGCGTATCTCCATATACAAGTCTCCATGATCATCGCCGACTACCCTTGGTTTGTTCCCGACTGCTTATACAGCCCGAGCGCTACACGAGCAGTCGGGCTACACCCAACGGACGTATATTGCATTTTTCTCCATCGTTTATTTCTTTTTCCACTCTTGTACAAGTCGCTAAAGTACTTGGGAAGCACACGCCTTAATCCGTGAAACCTCGACTCTTCCGTACGCCTACGCTCCTACGCGTGCATGCGGCCCAGCTCCCTGCGCTATGGACTACGGCTATCGGGGATCAGGTGCATAAACGTAACAGGATAACTACCCGAGGAAATTAATAGACTTAAAGAGTTGGAAGTAGAAATTCTATTACATACAGCGCCGAATGTTTTCTCCAGAATTAGTGTTTGCTACACCATATACTACCTATCCTTCATATCTTCATTGCAGGGCACAGGTTTGGATCCCGAGCTTGCCTGTTACGCTCAGGGGCTGGACCACTCCAGCATCGCCGCCAGCTGAGTACTCGAGTCAGTCAGTACTCGGGCTGGTACTACGCTCCACGACGGTCGCTAGCCGAGTGCTTTGCAGCACTCGGGCTGGCGCTACACTCCACGACGGTCGTTAGCTGAGTGCTTTGCAGCACTCGGGCTGGCGCTACACTCCACAAGGATCGCTAGCTGAGTGCTTTTGAGTACTGGGCTGGCGCTTCCGCATGACGAGGAAGACGAAGACTACTCGGCGTGCCTCGGACGGCTTGACTCGGCCCTCGCGCTCGGGGGCTGGGCGCCGGGACGACCACTCGGCGTGCTCAGCCCTCACGCTCGGGGGCTGGCGCCGGGACGACCACTCGGCGTGCTCGGCCCTCACGCTCGGGGGCTGGCGCCGGGACGACCACTCGGCGTGCTCGGCCCTCACGCTCGGGGGCTGGCGCCGGGACGACCACTCGGCGTGCTCGGCCCTCACGCTCGGGGGCTGGCGCCGGGACGACCACTCGGCGTGCTCGGCCCTCACGCTCGGGGGCTGGCGCCGGGACGACTACTCGGCGTGCTCAGCCCTCACGCTCGGGGGCTGGCGCCGGGACGACCACTCGGCGTGCTCAGCCCTCACGCTCGGGGGCTGGCGCCGGGACGACCACTCGGCGTGCCCAGCCCTCACGCTCGGGGGCTGGCGCCGGGACGACCACTCGGCGTGCTCAGCCCTCACGCTCGGGGGCTGGCGCCGGGACGACTACTCGGCGTGCCTCGGACGGCTCGACTCGGCCCTCACGCTCGGGGGCTGGGCGCCGGGGCGACTACTCGGCGTGCCTCGGACGGCTCGACTCGGCCCTCACGCTCGGGGGCTGGGCGCCGGGGCGACTACTCGGCGTGCCTCGGACGGCTCGACTCGGCCCTCACGCTCGGGGGCTGGGCGCCGGGGCGACTACTCGGCGTGCTCAGCCCTCACGCTCGGGGGCTGGCGCCGGGACGACCACTCGGCGTGCCTCGGACGGCTCGACTCGGCCCTCACGCTCGGGGGCTGGGCGCCGGGGCGACCACTCGGCGTGCTCAGCCCTCACGCTCGGGGGCTGGCGCCGGGACGACCACTCGGCGTGCTCGGCCCTCACGCTCGGGGGCTGGCGCCGGGACGACCACTCGGCGTGCTCGGCCCTCACGCTCGGGGGCTGGCGCCGGGACGACCACTCGGCGTGCTCGGCCCTCACGCTCGGGGGCTGGCGCCGGGACGACCACTCGGCGTGCTCGGCCCTCACGCTCGGGGGCTGGCGCCGGGACGACCACTCGGCGTGCTCAGCCCTCACGCTCGGGGGCTGGCGCCGGGACGACTACTCGGCGTGCTCAGCCCTCACGCTCGGGGGCTGGCGCCGGGACGACCACTCGGCGTGCTCGCCCTCACGCTCGGGGGCTGGCGCCGGACGACCACTCGGCGTGCTCAGCCCTCACGCTCGGGGGCTGGCGCCGGGACGACCACTCGGCGTGCTCAGCCCTCACGCTCGGGGGCTGGCGCCGGGACGACCACTCGGTGTGCTCGGCCCTCACGCTCGGGGGCTGGCGCCGGGACGACCACTCGGCGTGCTCGGCCCTCACGCTCGGGGCTGGCGCCGGGACGACCACTCGGCGTGCTCAGCCCTCACGCTCGGGGGCTGGCGCCGGGACGACTACTCGGCGTGCTCAGCCCTCACGCTCGGGGGCTGGCGCCGGGACGACCACTCGGCGTGCCCAGCCCTCACGCTCGGGGGCTGGCGCCGGGACGACTACTCGGCGTGCTCAGCCCTCACGCTCGGGGGCTGGCGCCGGGGCGACTACTCGGCGTGCTCAGCCCTCACGCTCGGGGGCTGGCGCCGGGACGACCACTCGGCGTGTCTCGCAGGACTCCGCCGGCCCTCACGCTCGGGGGCTGGACGCCGAAATTAACGTTGGATGATTTAGCCAGATGCTCCTTGACTAACCCTTGGACCGATTCCTTCGGAATCGCTTCAAGGCTCGGGGGCTACGGCCAACGGACGCACCTCGCGGCGCATCCGTTGATTGTCTGATGACTTCAGAACAAGGCTACTAACCCTTGGACCGATTCCTTCGGAATCGCTTCAAGGCTCGGGGGCTACGTCCAACGGACGCACCTCGCGGCGCATCCGTTGGGTAAATGGCTTTTTTCTCTCCAGTATCACGCGGTTTCGCTTCCAACTGCAGCAGGCTCGACGCTCATCGGACAGCATGACCTCACCGACTTGTCTCTCAACCACGTACTACTCGGGGGCTTGTCGGGGGTAGACCCCCAGGGGTACCCAGCAGGCGGATTGGCCCAACCAGCAAGGGGCGGCCCAATCCGAGTACATCTGGGCCGGTTTGTCGGACTGGCTGGCCCACCAGTCGGGAGGCCCACCAGTCGGGCGAACCGGATGGGCGCGACGGCGCGCGCAAGGAAGAAGACGGCGTATCCCGCAAGAAGCTCGGAGATCAAGATAAACTAGCCGGAATTGTAGGGAAAGATATCTGTAATCGTTATGGGATCAAATCCTTGTATTCCGGGTAGGTTACGATCTCTGGCCGACTTGTAACTCAAGGCAGCCGGACTATGTAAGGCGCCCTGAGACCCCCCTCCAGAGCACAACTTTCATCGACATCTACGCTGCAACCCACGATCATACAACCCTAGGACAGAACCCAACTACGGAGATCCTTCAGGAACTTCATACACAGCAATACAATCGCCGCCAAACACAGGACGTAGGGTGTTACGTCATCTCGACGGCCCGAACCTGTTCAATCCTTGCGTCTTGTGTTACCATCGACTTCTGATCCTCGATCTGTCCCTCAACAAATCAACCACGTAGGCTACCCTGTGTGGACTGCCGGGTCCAAACATCCGACAACGACGGGTCAGCCATGAGTTACTGACTAGCACCACTGAAGAAGACAGTATCAGTTCACTCTACCAGTTTGCATATAGGTACATAGGTTTACCGGGATCCACTACCTCGTACTACCGGCATGTGATTAGTACTGTTCAACCCTGATACCCTGGGCCCCACGAACGACTTCCATTTTTAACAATAAACCATCAATTCCCATAATTATTTTTAGGAACAAAACCCTATGTCTCGCGAGTGACGATAATCACTCGACTTCTACCGGACTTATTTAATCATAGCAACTAACGATGCAACGACTAGTATTTGACCAGGTACCTAAGAAATTATGCATCTATGGTTTCATACAATTCCTAGAAATGTAAATGCACATAAATATTTAAGTAAACATTGTATAGTTTTGAAAATAGGGGTTATGCTCCGGGGCTTGCCTTGCTGAACCATAACGTTAGTGCCAACTAGACCTTGGGTCTAGTAGGTCGATTCTCCGTAACCTTTTCTTACGGTTGCTCCTGGCTGCTGCTGCTTTTCAGCAACATGCTCGCATACAACGTTCTCGAACGTGGTATCTTCATGATCGATATGATGCAAATATGAGATGATGCATAAGCTACTTAATTTATTTTTATTATTTTACTTCCTTCATTAACTCCCATGAAGCAAAAGAATATGATATGTGTACTTAAAAGTTTAGCAACTCAAGCACACATGTAGTATAAATATTCCCCTTAATAGTGGTGTTGATCATTTTTACTTTCAATATATTCAGAGCCTCTGCTATATATCTTCTATAGTGTTTAGCATAATAAAAGCAACATATTTTAGTTATGTACTTATGTGATAACCTATTTTACCTAGCTATACAAGATGCACCATTTAATTAGTTTAAGGTGAAAATGGCAATTATATTATGCTAACAATTTCATGGATAGGAAATAAATCTTATGTCTACAAAAATTAATCTTAACATTTTATCATCTTTTTAGGATTTCTATGTATTAACAAAGTTAATAAGCATTACTTGACATGAATTAAAATGTACATGTAAAACTTAGTTTATATATGATTATATATTTTTCTTGGATAGAACTCTGCATGATGAATCCAACAAAATTTAGTTTGCATTTTTCTCATTTTTCTGTGATTTTAAATAATTTTTACCAAACAATATTCATTGATTAAAAAGGGAAAAGGTTAAAAAGATTCCTGGGCCGGACTCCTGGGCTCGGCCTGGCCCAGCACAGTGCACGGCCCAGCCCCGCACAGCGTCGGGCCCAGCTCACCCATGCGCGCGGCCCAGAACACGCGTGGCCCGGCCCACTGGCCGGCCCGGCTCGCTTGGCCGAGCGGCCAAAAAGGCCGAGCGGCTGTAAGACCCGCGTGCCTCCTCCTTTCTCCTCCTCCCTCACCTCTTCTCCGAGCAGCGGCGGCGATGACTCATGGCGGCCGGCGGCGGCGGCGCCGTGAGGAAGGGGCCGGCGAGGATGGCCTCCGCGTCAGGTAAGCCTCCTTTCCCTCCTTCTTCCTTCCTCCCTCTGCTCCTTCTCTTTCTCCTTCTCTTTCTCGGGTTAGGGTTAGGGGCGGCAGCGAAATTGGTGGCCGGTGGCGAGGAGCTCGGGGTGAGTGGCCGGCGGTGAGGGGTGTGGTGTGGGGTGGAGTGGGTAGGGCGGCTTTTATAGGCGAGGGGAGGAGGGGATGTCATCGGCCGGGGGGTGTGGATGTAACGTCCCGACCCCCCGGGTCCGGGCCCGCTTACGCCTTGCAGCTCTCTAGGACCTCAAGAATCCCCTCACAGACCAACACAAGTCTTTTCTGCGCACTTTGTCCTCACTCATGCGGACCCGGAAAGAACTTCCCGGT
>CM014274.1:4578754-4615510 GCA_004135705.1 Alloteropsis semialata
GATCATGTGTACAATGCAAGGAAACAAGCACTACGGGAAACCGCTCGTTCGCCGTGCGCCGCAGGCGCACGGCAAAGACATAAATGCGCACGGCAAACCCTTTGCCGTGCGTATTCCCCAGGCGCGCACGGCAAAGGTTGCACGGCAGAGATTTGCCCGGCAAAGGCGGGTTTGCCGTGCGTCTTTTATCGCGCGCACGGCGAACCCTTTGCCGTGCGCTAAAGTTGCCACACGGCAAACATTTTTAAAATGAATTAAAAATCGCCGTGCACCAAAGCTGACGCACGGCAAACATTTTTGAAAGGAATAAAAAAATGTCCTCCTCTCGCGGCCCGCTGCTGCTGCGGCCACCGCCGTCCAGCACTCCGGCGACCAAATACCCCACCGCCGCCGTCCGGCCCACCACGCCATCCACTGCCGCCGCCGCCGTCCGGCCCGCCACCACATCCACCGCCACCGCCGTCCGGCCCCTGCCACCACATCCACCGCCGCACCCCCACCACGTCGCCGCCCCCGGCCACCTGTGGAAAAAAGGGAGATGAGAGAGAGAGAACCTAGGCCATGTACAGGTGAGGAGGAAGGAGAGGCGGCGCACCGCCGGATCCGGCGCCTCCGCCGCCGCCGACAGGAAGACGAGGCCGAGCTCGGGCGCAGCCGCCGGCGCCGCGCGCCGCCTCGCTCTTCCTCCGGCGGAGTTCCGACGCGTCGAGCTCGGGTCGTGGCCGCTGGATCTGGTCGGCGGTGAGGCCCCTGCAGGCCGGCGCAAGTCGGCGGTGGCGCCCGTCTTTCCCTCTCCCCCTTTGTCGGGGGTAGACCCCCAGGGGTACCTGGCGTAATCTCACCCTGGCCGTGGCCGCCGACGCCGCCGCGGCAGGCGAGGAGGCGGGGCGCGCCGGAGGGCCCAGCTGCCCGGCGTCCGTGGAAGGGAATCTCCGCGCGGGGTGCGCCAGGATCCCCTGCGGGCTCGCGGAGGGCGCCGCGGTGACGGTGGTCGGGGTGCCCAGGGAGGGGGCGGCCCGGTTCCAGGTGGAGATGGTGGGCGCGGGCGGCGAGGTGCTGGTGCACGTCAATGTGAGCCTGGGAGCCGCGGGGGTGCACGTGGTGGTGGAGCAGAATTCCTGGACGCCCGAGGACGGGTGGGGCGAGTGGGAAGATATTTTGGTGGCCGGTGGAGGGGTGAGTGGGCCCGTGGTTATTGTCGTGCGTTGCTCTGCCGACGCACGGCAAAGAGTTCTCTTTGCCGGGCGTTGCTCTGCCGACGCACGGCAAAGAGTGCTCTTTGCCGTGCGCCTCTTTCAAACACACGACAAACAATAAAATCTATAATAACAGTTAATTAATTAAAATTATCAAATAAATTCTAAAAATTATGAAAACTTAACATGACATAATTTATGTTGTTTATCTCGTATAGAAAAACTTTTGAACTCAAACTCAATTCCAACGTCATTTTGCCTATAAATTTAACCACATACCTCTCAACTCTCTGAAACTTCTTCGGAGATGTTTCGATTTGTAAGCATCGTACATGACAAAATGTTCGAAACCTCCCTCAATTTTTTACCACAGCCTCCACGAATGCTATCATGAGATATTGACAAACCTCATAATTTTCAGACTTCATTTGCTTTTTTTAGAATTTTTAAATCATTTGGACACACGGTCGTGGTCGTGTTTCCTGGTCAAGATGTTCGAAATTTCTTTTGATTTCATGAAAAAGGTCTTAAATTGGGCTAAATAACATGAATATCATTTTTTCACTCATTTTATTCTATTATTTGAATCGCTTTTAGTTCAAATTTGATTTGATTCAAAAAATTGTTTGAAATGTAATTAATTAGTTAAATATACCAAACAAGTGAAGAAATGTACCAAATTTTAACATGATGTATCACATGTTGTATGTATAGAGTAGAAAAAATTTCAAGGTGAGGAGAAATTTTTTTGAGGGGCAATTGGATTTAGGACTTAGGAGGATGTATCTGTGGAAAAATTACTTTGCCGTGCGCCAAAAAAAAGCGCACGGCAAAAGAATGAGTTTGCCGTGCGCCAAAAAAAAGCGCACGGCAAAGAATGAGTTTGCCGTGCGCCAAAAAAAAGCGCACGGCAAACAGTGAATTTGACGTGCGCTTTTTCTTCGCCGTGCGCCCTATAAAAAGCGCACGGCAAAGAAGCTCTTTGCCGTGCGCCCGATAAAATGCGCACGGCAAAGTTTCGGGCGCACGGCAAAAATCGGTTTTCCCGTAGTGAAGTGTTAAATAAATTACATGCATGTGGAGGTGTAATAAAACAATACGGCAAAAGGGATTTGAATTCCAAAGGTGTTTGAATTTGAAGGACGTGTGTGGACTTTTTTATTAATTAATCACTACATGCACACGTATGGCAATATTTGGGTATGCATGTTCATATGTCGGTTTCCTCCAAATATTTGGTTTGCATTCACCTGGTGGGGCTCAAAACATCTATGGTCCTAATTAATATTTTACCTTGGTAAACCTCCACTTCAAAAAAAAGTAGCTTGGGGTCGAAGAACTAGATTGGAAATTCGCATTGCCATTGTTTTGCACTGTGTCTAGATAGTGATCCTTAACCTTTTTCTGTTTGCAAACATATATAATATTTACTTTTATGTCCTTGATTCGGTCACTAACTAGATGTCTAGATGTATCTGTGGATCCATATGTGTCACTGATGCAATGGACGGCATGTACATATATTACTAATAAATCAGAAAGAAATAAAAAATATAAGGAAAATGTCATCTCAGTGTGATATAAAAGTATGTATATGAGCTGGAGCTTTTGGCACTACTATACGACGTATTTGAGAAGAAATAGGGACGTTATCTCGTCGCTAAAATTGTATGATTTCAAATTTTGTGTTTCTTTTTTTTCTTAATACAAAAATACATAGCTTTTCTGCGTATTTTTTTTTTAAAAAAAGTAGACCAGAACAAATCAACCCACCGTGGAAAGCTGTGGACTCACGAGTCATAGGCATTAGGCACATGACCCTTTAATTCTTCCACATATGTGGACGGACACCGGTAGGCAGTAGCAGCTAGCAATGCACTATAGGGCTCCTTCATTTAGAAATTAGAACGGCCGGGCGTCATCTAGCGCAGGTAAACTAACCCTTTCTCGCTCCATCTGTCAGAAGATCTCCAGCTCGCCGTCTATATAAAGGATTACGGGTGTTCTCGGCTTGTCCATCACTGCTTGTCCGCTTCACCTACCTCTAGCTTGCTCCCCCATTGGCCATTGCTGCATTTTTGCTCTTGCTCATCAGCTGATCTGGTTAGTCCATCTACCTTCATATCTCAAATCCTCAATCGTTTTCTGCGGTTCTGCCTGATCACTAGCATTATTAATGTCCTATAGTGCACTCTGAGTCCATGCATGCGTTTCGTCAGTTGTTGATACTGCGCTCTTGCATCTGAGTCATAAACTATATGTACATCATTCGAGTTTGTTTCTCCAAACAAGTGGACCAGACGGGTGAGACAGTCATTGTTAATCTCACAATCCGGGGATCTGATGATGATCCGAGCCCCGATTTCGATTAGCGAAACTAGTATCAATGTATATGTGACACAAGTCCTTGTTAATTTGAAACGTAGAACGAGTAGAGTATGTAGAGGAACAAGTGAGTGATGGTTATCAGATCAATCGTTGTTTTTTCTTGAAAATGCTGTGATGAGTCATTGTTAATTTGGCGCGCACATGCCTGCATGGAATCGACAAGCAGGGTGCTTGCAAGCTTGAGATCGAGGAGGGGATCCGATTCGATTAGAAGATCGACCCAGACACATGGAGGAACACCAGCCAGCGGCGCACACTACGCCCGAGGCCGAGCAGCCACCGCCGCCCTCACCGGAGCAGCAGCAGGTGGTGGAGATGGCGCTGGCCGGCGCTCCGGCCGCGGCAGAGAACGGTAGTTGTTCCGCCGAGAGCGGGGACGACTCGCCGGCGGCGGCGGAGACCGCGTTATTGCTCGGCGGGCCGCGGCGAACGGGGCTGCACCTTTTCGTCATGAACCTAAGGGGCGTGTTCAGGCTCGACGAGCTCGGCGCCGAGGTGCTAGGCATCGCTGTGCCGGCGTCGCTGGCGCTCACGGCCGACCCGCTCGCCTCGCTGATCGACACGGCTTTCATCGGTCGGCTGGGATCCGTGGAGATCGCGGCCGTCGGGGTCGCCATCGCCGTGTTCAACCAGGTGATGAAGGTGTGCATCTACCCGCTCGTCAGCGTCACCACGTCCTTCGTCGCCGAGGAGGACGCCATCCTCGGCAAAGGCGGCGCCAAGGTCGTCGACGGAAAAGAAGACCAAGAAGAAGCGGAAGATCCAGATCAGCTCGCCGCTGTTGCCGCCACGGACCCGGAGAGGCAACAGTCAGCTGAAGAAACCACCAAGAACGACGGTGAGTCCCCGGTGCCCAGCGATGCATCGCCGGACGAGCTCGCCGGGAACGAGGGATGCGCGTGCGCTCCGGCCGTCGTTGGCCGGAAGAGAGGCAAGAACAAGAGGTTCGTGCCGTCCGTGACGTCAGCTCTGATCGTGGCCGCGTTCCTGGGTCTGTTCCAGACCGTCCTCCTCGTCGCCGCCGGGAAGCCGCTGCTGCGCCTCATGGGCGTCAAGTCGGTCAGTCACTGTACCCGCAAACGGCGGCGGCGTTCCCAGATTTCAAGCTGCAAAACACGAACAATGCTTACGCATCAGTGGCCATCGATTTTCAGGGTTCATCGATGATGACCCCCGCACTGCGCTACCTGACGCTGCGCGCGCTTGGCGCCCCGGCCGTGCTCCTGTCTCTCGCCATGCAAGGCGTCTTCCGAGGCTTCAAGGACACCAAGACGCCTCTATACGCCACCGGTAAAACTAAGACCACTGTACCATTGCTTGACCTTCACCTGCGTGTTCGAGAAAAACACAGCCACTGTGCTTCATTCCATTTCTTACTCTGCTCTCCATGCTTAAATCCCCAGTGGCCGGCGACCTGGCGAACATCGTGCTGGATCTGATCTTGATATTTGGCTGCCGCATGGGCGTGATCGGCGCAGCCATTGCCCATGTCCTCTCTCAGTAAGCCCATTGATGATCTCAGCATGCCGACAATGAGTTGTGTCGTGGCACATATCTGGCCGGCAGAGACTGACAATGGAGGAACTCCGTCTCCGTGCGTGCAGGTACCTGATAACGCTGATAATGCTGAGCAAGCTCGTGAGGAAGGTTGATGTCGTGCCGCCCAGCCTGAGATGCCTCAAATTCCGCCGTTTCCTCGGATGCGGTCAGTGTTTGCATTTGAATTCATCACCGACGAGATGAGATACATGTTGAGGCGTTGTTTGATTGTCGAGATGTCGATTTCAGGATTCCTTCTGCTGGCCAGGGTGGTGGCCGTGACGTTCTGCGTGACGCTGGCGGCGTCGCTGGCCGCTCGCCACGGGCCGACCGCCATGGCGGCGTTCCAGATCTGCTCCCAGGTCTGGCTGGCGACGTCCCTCCTCGCCGACGGGCTCGCCGTCGCTGGCCAGGTTAGCTCTTCTGTTCTGCACTTGTGCTGCTGACCAAAACCAAAAAGCATAGATCCTATTGCCACGGCTGACTTGGTGACCTCTGCTTGCGTGGCAATGCAGGCCATGATCGCGAGCGCCTTCGCCAAGAAGGACCACTACAAGGTTGCCGCCACCACCGCCCGTGTCCTGCAGCTCGGCATCGTCCTGGGCGCCGCCCTCACGGTCGTCCTCGGGCTCGGGATGCAGTTCGGCGCCGGCGTCTTCACCAAGGACGCCGCCGTCATCAAGACCATCCAGAAAGGCGTTCCGGTAAGGAACGCACAAAGTTATTAGTACGCAGTAATCTCGTAGATTAGGCCAGAGCCAGACTAATCAGCATGATATATAATTGCTGGGTCTTCATCGATCCATGGCGCAGTTCGTGGCCGGCACGCAGACGCTGAACACGCTGGCCTTCGTCTTCGACGGCATCAACTTCGGGGCGTCGGACTACGCCTTCGCCGCGTACTCCATGGTCGGCGTGGCGGCCGTGAGCATCCCGTCGCTGATCGTCCTCTCGTCGCGCGGCGGCTTCGTCGGCATCTGGATCGCCCTCACCATCTACATGAGCGTCAGGGCCCTTGCCAGCACCTGGAGGTAGCCCACTCCACCATGCACGATCCGGTTCACATGCTCTAGCGATCGAATCGGGAGATTCATGGCCATGCATCTTTAATTTGCTCGTGCTTGCAGGATGGGAGCAGCCAAGGGGCCATGGAGGTTTCTTCGGCAGTGAGCGGTCTTCGGCCGACTAGCATTTTCACGCAGCCGTACTAGTAGTATACATCATACGCACACGGCACACGCGCGCACGTGATGTATTCATGTACATGTACACCTACACATACGGTATACACCTGCACGTACATTATGCTCGTGGGTATATTTTTGACGGATACAAATACCCCGGCCGTACGTGCTGACGCGTCGTAGGCGGTGGACACCGACACTTCATCCTTATGTACTACTCGTAGAATAGTACTCCTATGTGCTAGTACTATACTTATCACTTCCCTCTGTACGCTCACATACTTATGTACTACTATGTGCTATTTTCGTTAATGATTACGGATTACTCTTCGATCTTCTTGTTGTTTCTTTCAAGACTCACGTGTAAGAGTAAATTGTTTGAATCTTTCAAGAAAAAGAGTAATTTGTTCATGATGTGGACACATCTGTTCTCCATGTCAAATTACTAAGTAAAGTTCCTTACTGGACCTCAAATTTATCACATTGTGTCATCCCAGTCCCCAAACTTTCAAATTACAGTTTTGACCCTCTAAACTTAGGTTCCGATGTCATTCTGGTCTCTGTACTTACAAAATGCATATTTGGCTGTATAATATTAGTTTTGGGTGTCATAAGTCCTCAAACTTACCAAAAATGTATTTTTAAAGTATATTGATACATATTTGACATGTATATATATTCAATAAGAAAGTCTTCTGTAATTGTGTCCATACTTGTCACACCCCAAAATTTCCTATTTTGGGATGTGAATAGATTACACTAAATAATCTAAAGGATTTGAGAATTTCTAAAATTTTCCAAGATTTATATTTTATTACAGGGAATTTAGAATATGAAAATTAGTGTGTCTTGAATAAATTAAAACAACATAGGCTTTAAGAGCGGTTGTTGTGTTCTTGTTGTGGTGTGTTTTCAGCGTTTAGCATTCCGAATCCTTCAGATATCAATTAGGTTCCTCTGGATTCTTTTCAGATCTTCTCTAGAATTTATTTCTATTCTTCCTAGAGCTAAATCCTTCATCTCCAAGCTTCTACAAATATCTTCTTGAGCTCCAAATATTTTATTTGGATTCTTTAGGTCCAATATCATCTCCGAGATTTTTCTCATGAATTTTGGAATTTTTGGAATATTTTTTATGGTTTAAATATGAATTCTAGATTTTTCTAGAATTGTTTAATACCAGGAAATTAATTATTCCGAAAATATAAATATTTTTGGGCCAGCCTTGACCCATTATCCAGGCCGTGTTATCCTAAATCCATCCCATCTTCTTAATTGGGCCAAATTTCACGAGCCCATTAGTGGTAGTGAAAACTCTTAGGCCCCTTAGCATTAGAAGGGAGTTAAACATCTATTAGTCCCATATCGCTAACGGATGGAGAGATGGTGGGTTTTTCTCCCCATATATACAGAGTACCTCTCTCCCAGAAACGATGTACCATTGACTCCTTTACAGGGAGGCCCCAAGTTTGGGAATCCCTAAGGACTCCGTCTTTATTCACGTAGCGCTCGCCGCCGCCGGAGCAAGTGGCCATCACCAGCTTCGCCACGCCGAGCCCCCCAAGCCTGCGCCGTCCCTGCCGCCTCGCTCCGCCCTCTCCCGCGCGAGCGCCGTTTCCCACCGCAGCGCTGTGCTGTGCGTCGCCACCCCTTCACCGTCAGAGCTGAGCGCCGCCGACCTTCGTCGCTCGGTTCGCCGACTCCTCCAACCGCTGGATGAAGCCAACCCTGCCACCAGCTCCCTCGTGCCTAGCTGCACCCCCGACGCCGGTCACCATCTCTGTCCAGTCGCCGGAGTAGAGCAACGTCCGCCGGCGTACGTCGCCGTTTCCGTCGTCGTCGATTTCTATTCACCTAAGGTGAGCAGGCCATTATCGTCAACATCTTCCTTCTTGCTTCCGTCTTACCACTCATTCATGCGCGTGCGTGATGCGTTGCAGTGCCACCGGGATGTCTGTACGCTTTGTGCATGTCCATATGGTGATCACCGGCAAAAGTGGCAAGCGCACCAAGGGAACTCCGCATCGTCCTGATCTCTGTCCGCCATTGACGCTGTTCTCTTGCAAGCTGACTCTGGCCAACATCTGGCCGTTTGCCGAGCATCTCCCATGACGGTGAGCACTCCCATCTCTAAATCCTCTCGGACTCGTAAGTTCTGTTACGTTAACCCGGCCATGCTCTGCATGCGTGACGTTGCCTGCTGCCGTTGCATGCTACTAGCTCCCTGACCTTCCCTGACCTGCAGCGTATCAACTAGCTAGGTCCGTACGTAAGTGCCCCAGTTGAATCACCCATGAAGAAGCTTAGCTTTGCCCTTCTCTAATCGCATGTGTCTTGCCAACGATGAAGTGACGAATCAGGTCGAACCTATATATGAACCTCAATCTTTCCGGACCATGTTCAGAAGCTTTATGCCTTCACGTTTTGCAGCCAGACGAAACGAGTAACCAGTGTTAAGCCTCGTGTAGTATAGAAAGCAAGCCCCATTCAAGCGATGACATCATGGTGATGTCAAGCTTACTTGGAGAGAAATAGCCCAGCTGATGTTGAGTTCCCAGAGCTGCACGACGTCACTACCGGAAAACCGTAATATGCCGTGCGCCTGAACATTTGCCGTGAGCTTATTATCGGGCGCACGGCAAAGCAGACGTTTGCCGTGCGTCCAAAACATGAAGCACGGCAAAGAAAAAACACACGGTAGAAAAGAACTTTGCCGTGCGCAAGAAACAAGGCGCACGGCAAAGAGAATCTTTGCCGTGCGTCATCCACCAGGCGCACGGCAAACCTCCTTCACGTGCACTGCGCGTGCCTGGTCCGTCAGACGGAGGGACGGCCGGCGACGGCCGTCAAGGTTTGCCGTGCGTCCTTACCAGGACACGGCAAACATGCCCGTTTGCCGTGCGTGTAGGATTGGCGCACGGCAAACATATAGGTTTGCCGTGCGTTTAGTCACAGCGCACGGCAAAGTTCCAAAAAAATAATTGATTTCTTTCCTTCTTTCTATTTTCCCACTACAAAAACATTATTTTGTACTCAATATTCCAAATTGATGCATTTATCGATATGTTTACTATATTTAACAATTTTCTGTGGTTCAAATGAATTTTTTCATTTAAATCAAATTTGAACTGCAAGTGCATGAAATCATAGCGTAAAGTTTGTGGAAAAATGATATTCATGTATCTGAGTCCTCTCACTACAAGAAACCCCTTAATCTGTGACAGAAAAATTTCATCATAGATCGATGAAAAACCGTCATAAAGAGACATCCATGATGATTTTGCATAACGTCATGTATTAAGCGTCACAAATCATGCCTGGTGACGTTCTGGACACAATCGTCATGGATCGGTATAGTCCATGACGTTTCTAATTCATCATAAAATGACCTTAGGCCCGGTTAGCCCAGCCCAAATCCAAATTTAATGACGAAGATAAACGTCATAAACAAGCGCCACGTGTGTTGATATTCGTCATAGATCAAAGTAGCCATGTCAGCGACAAGTGAAGGAAGTGATTCCTTTTGGTGTTGTGACCAAGCACAACAGCTACAGCATCAGTCGCAGACTTGGGTAATTCACCTTCTGTTGGTGGTGTAGAGAGCTGATTTTCCATTTCATTCTAGCAAGCAAGTAGCATACATGGTTCATGATCATGAGACATTGTTTAAAGTAAGCAAACTTCATAATAGTACCATGTGAAAGCTGACTTACAATAGCTAACTGGACATTAGGTGTGTAGCCTTTTTTTTTCTTGCTGAAGTGGCACACTTTAAACAAATCAAGCGCATCAGGTTCCTTATCCTTATACTCATCTCCCTGAAAAAACAGAAACAATTTGGTCACTTTGCCGTGCGCCAAACAGGGGGGCGCACGGCAAAGTGACCATTCCTGTGGCCCCTCTGGCCTGTTTGCCGTGCGGAATATCTGGCGCACGGCAAACAGGCCATTCTTTGCCGTGCGCCTGAAACAGGACGCACGGCAAAGAGCCGTTCTTTGCCGTGCGCCTGAAACAGGACGCACGGCAAAGAGCCGTTCTTTGCTGGACAGATCCGGCTGGCCTGAAACCGGCTGGGCTGGGCTTATCCACTCACCCGACGCCGCCCCTTCTCGTCCCGGCCTTATCCTCTCCATCTCGCGGCTCTCTCCCTCTCGCACGCGCGTCCGGCCGCCGCCGTCTGGCCTCCTTGCTCGCGCTCCCCCCGCCATCCTCGCCCGCCCCGCCGCCGGCGCGGTCGGTCCCCCTCCGGTCGTCGTCCGGGCCCGTACCGACCGCGCTAGGGCGTTCCGCGGGCGGCAGATCCGGGCGCTGACCTCCGCGGTGACCCACCCGCCGGCCTCCCCGCTCGCCCACCAGGGACGACGGCCGCGGCCGGGGAGGAGGGGCGGCCCAAAGGTTCGCACGGATCCGGTCTCGGCGGCCACCTTCTCCAGCCCGCGACCTCCCTCCGACAACAACCCCGGATCCCACCAGATCCGCCTCCCTCCGACTCTGCCGGCCGCCGTCGCGAGCGACGCCAAGAGGTATGTGCAAGCTGCCGTAACCCTAGCCCCCGTCAGCACGTGACCCTCCTCCCCGCTCCTCTCATTCGCCGGCGCCCCTCATCTCCGCTCGCTCACCTCTCTCCCTCACGCAGGCGCCCTCGTTCCCTCCACCTCCGCCGCCTCCTACGCCAGACGGCGACGCAGCAATCCACACCGCCAGCGGCTACTGCCTCCACCGCATCTCCCCGGTGAGGACTAGCCACCCCCTTCCCCTGTCCTTCTCCCTTGCCATCTCCATCTCCATCTCCATCGCCACCCCAATCTTTTCTACGAACCCTAACCCTTGCTCGTGTTCAAGATTCTGACAGGATTAGTGGTGCGAGGAAAGATCCGGTAGGTGCTTGGGGAGAAGGCGACCTACATCGATCGGACTGGAGAGGATCAGATCTGTGAGGGGTGCGTGCTCTGCTTCATCCTCTGTGTTTCAGCTTGAACCCCAATCTTGTTATATGCATGTTCGACAGGAGCAGCAGCTCACTTTTTTCATAATGTCTCATTTTTATTTTTGCTCTGAATTCAAGATCGAATATGCAACTGCTGCTGGCTAATCATTGCCTTGGATTAGTCTATTGACTTGTACTAATTCATCTTAGATAATACTTGCTATACTGATGTATACTGACTATTTTAGTACCTACAGGTGGATCAAATAGAACTTACAGTGACAAGAGGATTGTAATTCTTACATAATGATGGGAGTATCTAGGGGGATGTTCAGTATGTAGGAAAATAGTGTTATTGATATTCAAAGGGCATCTAACTTTAATCAATTTGGTAGTATCTTTCGTGTGTGACTCTAAATTGAACAATGGGCCTGGTTTGGACTTAGCCTTTCTTTGTCTCTAATTTCTGATGCTTGTTGTTCTTCCTGTTGTTCTGAATTTAGGTTTCATTTATTTGATTATTGTTCTTTGAATTTTGCTTGTGCCTATGTGTATGTTGTTCTCATTTTTCATTTCTGCAATTTTATTTTTGGGGTTGCACACATCACCCCAAAATTTCTAATATTTGTAATCATGAACCCATTCAAATTGTGACCTATATATACCTTGTCATTGCCAATCTTATTAACAGTTAACTTGGTCTGCTTTTACAGTGAAATTATCACTGTCAATCTAGTATTTCTGAACAGTGATTAGTAGCAATAAAAAGTAGTTGCTAACATTTTTTTCTTTAAGCTGGCAATCTTCTTATGCCGTTATGTTACTCTGCGATGGGAGTAACTCGGTCTATTATTTCTGTTTGTTTCACTTGCATTTGTTTGATATGTACAGATTTGCCTTTTGCTTTTTTAGTTTGCCTTTGTGGATTTCATCTTAGGAACCCAAAATTTTGAATACTTGCAATCCATAGAATAATTTTGCAATAATCTGTCCATATGCATCTGAGTTTGCATCTGGCACTATGACTCTGCATATGCCATTATGACTTTGCTTCTGTGGGGTTTTTCTCGGTACCCCAAACTTTTGAATATTTGTAATCCATAGCAAATTTTTGAAATAATCTGTGTATTTGGGTTCTGCAGTTCTGTCAATTTGTTTCAATCCCCAATTTCGGATGCTTTTGTTTGCTATTTATATCTCTATTCACTTAGGTGCTTGTAGCGGCTTCTCCAACCCGCGCTGCTCATCGAACTTGTCAATCCAGTGCACTTGAAAACCAGTCCCCAGCACACTACCCCATGTAAACCCCTATAACCATTTTCTTCCCTCTACCCCTATTGTGATATGGTTATTTTTTGTTCTATGATTGGAAGGCGTGAGGTGCATCAGGATGCATTTATTTCTCATCCACATGTACAAGTCTTGTGCTGATGCAAATATGTTGCCATTCTGATTGACGTGTTTTGATTCATTTGCCATTCATGCACACTGTGTGCAGGTACTTTGTCTTTGCCGGTGGCCATGCTCATCGTTGTCCCACGAATTAGCATTGAATCAAATATTTGTTCAAAAATTCTAATTTTTTTGGTGCAATCTGGCTAGTTGTTGCAGCGAATAGAGGTAGATATGTGCTAATTTCCCTGTAATCTTTGTTGGGAACATCGACCCAATAGTGGAGAAATAGTTATGATTTGTCATTTGTGCCTGCTAACTTTAGTTAGCTTCTATCTTATTTGCAAGTTTGATAGAAAATTACCAGCTTGTGCCCATTTGAGAATTGATAAATCTGATTGGTCTGTGTTTATTAAAGTGTTGTCACATTGTTGGATTCCAATAGATAGAGAAATCTAGGTATTCAAATCGTCCCTGCCATAATGAAATATGAATGCCAACTATGAAGGATTGAGTGTTAGTTATAAAAAGGCTGCAACAAATTAGAGCTGTTTAACTGATTATTAAATAATTATGTCCTTTTGTGACCACCTGTGCAACACTGGCTTGACATGAGCTTTGGAATTGCAAGACTATATACTGCATCACTGTTTCATTGTGTTGTCTGCAGAAGTAATTAGTCATTTGAAGTTGCTCTATAGCCGCAAGGACTTATTGTAGGTTTCAGGAGTATAATTTTTACATTGTATTTTAGTTTACATGCTTTGTTAGCAAAGAATTATTTGACATGGTTAAACTATTTGGGGTGCCGAGCCACTCTTGTTGGTTGGTTCATGATCATTTTTTTTTGTTCTGGGTAACTATTATTGGTAGGATTGGGTTTGTACTCTTGACCCCAAAATGAACTCACCGTGGAACATGTTGGTTTATTAGTAGTTGATAAAGCACCTCTTATTTGCATGTGCTTCAAGCATGCTGTCCTAGGTTCACTTACAGTGCTCATGTATTGATTTTACAATGTTCGTATGACTGTCACTTTTGTGTCATGAAACTGGAATTGAATAAATAATCATTAGAAATTTCACGAAGCCTATCTACTAATTTGGATTCATCTACTAAATTTGCATTTAATTTGGATTCTTCTGGTATGGCTGTAGGTCAAAAAATGTTATTATTTTCCAGTATGAAACCATAATAAAAATTACAGAATCAGCTTAATGATCTTCCAATGCAGTTCATTCTTTAAGTGTAGTATAATTGCCATGTATTGAATTCCTAGGTTATCTGTACTGTTGAACCGATGTTTTTTTTTGTATTTTTTGATAAATTATGCATCTGCTGGTTTTCTCTGTACTTAATGTCTGCCTTTTGATTTTGCCTCTGCGGGGTTCCTCTTGATTACCTAAAATTTTGAATATTTGTAATCTGTAACATTATTTTGATGATCTGTCCTTTGTAAATTTGACTTGTTTTATTTTTGTCTGTACAGATTTGACTTTTGAATATTTAGTGTGTCTTTGTGAATATTTGTAATCCATAGAACCTTTATGAATCAATCTGTCCATATGCATATTATTTTGCCTCTGGGACTATGAATCTGCATATGTTACTATGAATTTGCTTCTGTGGGGGTTTACTATGTCCAGATTTTCTATCTTCTTTTCAGACCTGTAGCTGTGTACTGTTTTAGTTCTAATTTGTCTATGTACATGAAGTACTTGAGTTTGGAGTTGTGATCTTTCTGAACAATTAGTTCTCAGCCTTAATTGGCTGTGTTCATACTTTTAGTTGCATCTGCTAGAACCTGTGATGAATGTATGATATGAATGTTCTGTTTTAATTTGCTTTGCTTTGTTTTATTTGCAATTATGTTGGGTTTTCCAATTTAGGTGAAAGTTCCTTACATTTCACTTGAATAAGATTAATTTGGTTTCTGGGTGATTTGTTAGGTTTCTGTCACCTGGGTGTGGATCCTGTAAATTTCACCCAAATCTGAACTTGTTTGATATTTGGGTGAAATAGGCCCTTTCCTCACCCAGGTGAGGAATCCCTGAATTTCACCCAAGCAGGGCATAGACAGATCCTAATTTAATTACAGCCCCGTGGAATTGTTATAGATTTGTCAGCCCTGTAGATGTGGTTCTTGGAAAATTATTGTGCTGCATGACATCTTGGTTGAGGTGCTCTTGTCCCTGTAATACTAGAACTAATAAGGGTAATAAATAGTATGTGTAATGTGCTGCCCCTCATTCATGATTTTCTTACAATTAGACAAGCCAGGCAATGAAAATACCCATTAGATCTGCCATGCCTGTAGAGAGAACTGTAAAATGATCTCTTCATCAACAAGTAATTTTGCACTGCACTATCTTCTAGGGCTATCTTTTTTAGTTATATAACATACGTTGTAATGTTCCACAGTACTGTGTTTCAACAACACTATGGCTTGTCTTCCATTGACTGCATGGCCAGAGTTCGTGAGTGTGATTTAAGTGTATAAGCGAGCTTCGCATGGATATGCTTACTGTTCTGTTGTAGAAGGTGTAATTGCTGCAAAACTACCAAATTGTGGCCTCACTGCTGATTCGCATATTGAATTTAGATGCTGTTGTATCATATTTTCCACATCATGCAGGGGGCCGTTGAGCCGCAGGCGCAGCTCCATTCAACCCCCAACGCCTCTCCCTTCATGGCCGGTGAACCCAACGCCTAGGGTTGAGCCCGCAGGCCTCCAGCCGGGTCGTGGGCCAGCACGCTGGCCCCGATACGGTCTCCCGTCAGCCGCCATCGCGAGCGACGCCAAGAGGACCGACATCTCGGCCGCTCCCTCCGAAGTTCCTCCATCAGAGCATCCGGGGACCTCCACAACACAACCGCCCGCCTCCCCTGCCGTCGCCGCCATCGGATCCGTCGTTCCACTCCCACAACTACGATCCAGGTTAGTTTCTGTTATATGTCCTCAGAACTGCGCTGCTGCTGCGTGGTTCGGCCTCTCATGGTTCCGCATTCCATGTGCTGCATGCAGGACCTCCAACTAAACACCCAGGCAACCGGCATCGAAAGATCCAGGTTTGTTTTCATCCATGTTCTTGTATAATGTGGTGCTACTTGTTGAATTAGATTTGATATATAAATAGAGTATAAATGCAAGCTCAGATTTGATATATACATGCATGCTACTTGTTGAATCATTTGTGTGCAGCAACTTGTTGAATTAGATCCCAGGAATATATACATGCATGCTACCACAATTCTACTTTGCACACCTTCATTACATGTCCTTGTAACATTACAAAGCCAATACAAAACATCATTTTTTGTGGACAATTGTTAATGATCCATATCAAAGACTAAAATATTTGATTATCCTTGTGCCACACTGCTTTCTATCATTATGTGCAACAAAGCATTAAATAATATTCCTACATTTGATGGCTGCAACTACTTGGGGTATGATAATTAATTCTTAAAATTAATTCAGTTCTCACAGTAGTAATTAGTTGTCACAGTAGCTCAGATTTTATATATAAATGGAAGCTACTTGTTCAATCAGTTGTGTCCATGCAAGGTACTTGTTGAATTAGATTTGATATATAAATAGAGTATAAATGCAAGCTCAGATTTGACATGCCAACTTGCAAGCTAATTGTGGTTGTATATATGATATGCAAGCTACTTGTTGAATAAGTTGTGTTCATCAGATGTGTGCTGTTTACAATGGAATGTACTTCGAGCAGTACATTTGTGATATTCCAGTACGACACATTTGTATGCCTTGTACACAAATTATGTTCCTCATTTCAGTGCCTCTCCTGGTTGCAGCTCGGTATTGCCCTATTCTTCGGCATCGTCGTGTTCGCCACCTACACGCTGTGCAAAGGCAAGTCCCCTTTTCTGTCCTTGCATACATTGGAACCAACTACCTCCCTGTTACTCCGTCGCTGCTTACAATTGTCGTGCTGCCCCACTGCCGCAAAAGTAAGAATTGGGTTACGTACTCGCAGATGTCGCAGGATCGGGCTCACTGGGATGACAACACCATAACCCTTTTGCTTCAACTTATAGCTGACCAGAAAACTCACTGCTTTTGGGGTGATAAAACCCCAACCCAACACGGCTGGAGCAACGTGCACCGAGCCTTCAACGACCGCACAAACCTTGGGTATAAAAAGAGGCAACTGCAAAACAAGTACACTGAACTGAAAAATGCCTACTTTAACTGGCGCGAAGGTCTGCTCAACAAGACGGGGCTGGGTGTTGACCCAGCTACTGGTGAAGTTGATTATGACCCAGTTTGGTGTGCAGCTCTCACCGGGGTATTCACTCCAACTTTGTCGCAGCCTGTAGTGCACTAGCCTTTTCCATATCTAACTTCGACTAACTTGTCATCCTATGCCCCCTGCAGGAAAGTAGTGAGAGACATGGTCAGAAATTCAAATGTCCCCCATGCTGTGAGGAACTGTACAAACTGTTAGGCCATACACCTCGGGATAGGGGAGTGCTGGTATCCTCGGGGGGTCATGCTAGTGAGGAAACACCTGGTGAGAGCCCACACACTCCCACGCCTCCACCATGTGATTCACAACTCCCAGGTTGTTCTGGTCAGCCCTCCAAGAGACCCTACGGGGAAGAACCTTCTGTTCACTCCCCGAGAAAGAAAGCAAGCAAGACTCCCTCATACGAGGACGTGCTTGGTGACATCAGCTCCTACGTTAATGAGGGCCGTCGCCAACTGTCGGTGTCCAGGACTACTGCAGACCTTCTGGACATGGAGAAAGTTCATCAGGTTCTTGAACAAGATGGGTACAATGAGGCGGACATGTTCTTCACCCAAACCAAGCATCTTTGCACGGACAGGATGCATCGTAAGGCATTCCTGGATTACAAAACAAAGGAGGGTCGTGAGAACTATGTCAACTTCTACTTCAGCAACAGAAGCAACAAGCCTGTGTGATCATGGTGTCTACATCTGGAAGTGGATCTTTTTCATTTATTGTCAAATTTTTGCAGTTAGTGTGCATCTTGTTCAGTTAGGGCGGCATTTTTTCTGTTAGTGTGCATGTTTATGAGTTAGTGTGCATCTTCTTCATTTAGTGTGGAATTGTTTCAGTTAGTGTGCAACTTTATGAGTTACTGTTGATTTGTTTTAGTTATTGTCGAATTTATGTCATGCTGTTTCGAAGACAAAATTTGTAATAACGTTGTGCTCAGAGACTTTATATGTACCTCCGTGTTGGTATTTGTGTGTATGTGGATATGGTGGGTAAGGCCTAAATTGTTCCATCATCTACCTCAACAAATAGTGGCACTACTTGGCACTGCACAGGCAGTGCTTGGCACTGCAGGAGGTGAGCCTACAACCATGGTTGAAGTTGGTATGACTATATCTACCTGCCCTTGAGTCCAAACTGGTCAGGC
The DNA here is from genome assembly GCA_004135705.1 of Alloteropsis semialata. Lineage (NCBI taxonomy): Eukaryota > Viridiplantae > Streptophyta > Magnoliopsida > Poales > Poaceae > Alloteropsis > Alloteropsis semialata. Next base: position 4,596,799 of record CM014274.1, read on the forward strand.
ACAAGAAGAACCAAACATACTGTCCTCTATTACCTCTAAGTACATGATGATCAGCAGCTATGGTAGTCACAATTATATGTCAATAGTTTGTATGCTTATACATGTGCTGCCTAAGTTTGTATGCATATATATGTACTCACCCTGTTGTTTTGTTCTCACAGGGACATGGAGACGGACTCAAACAGCGACTCGACCACAAGCGATTCGTCAACGGAGAAGTGGTTCAAGTTTGCTGGCAGGCTTGGATGTATGTTGAAGAAGCTCAAGACATTGCAGCAGCTGCACCAGCCTCAGGTAAGTCCTCCGTGTGCCGTACCCAAGCTCACGGGTGCACAGTGGATGCACCTGATGCTTTCAGACGAGACAAGTTGCTATGACAATTTTCGTATGAACCGTGATGATTTCCTCCATTTGCATGACATATTATGTCAGTATGGTCTGCCCATTACCCGTGAGTGTGGGTCAGTAGAAGCTCTAGGGTTGTTTGTGTGGGCCTGTGCAACTCGAGCCTCTTGTAGGCGAACCAAGTATAGGTTCGAAAGGTCTTTGGACACAGTTAGTAGGAAGATGTCAGAGGTGGCTGAAGTTGTGTTCATGTGGTCTCATGATGTGTTACGACCTATGGATAGAGAGTATAGGTCAGTGAACTGCAAACTTCAAAAATATGAACCCCTCTTCGATGGGTGCATAGGCGCCATAGATGGTACACACATCCCAGTAGAGGTCAACAGAGAAGCAAAAATGGATTTCAGGGATAGGAATGATATTGTAAGCATCAATGTGTGTGCCGTGGTGGACTTGCATGGCATGTGGACATATGTTGGATCTGGAATGGCAGGCGCATGTCATGACATCGCTGTTTTGAGAGACTGCGAAGCCGAAGCAAGGTTCCCTCGTCCGCCACAAGGTAAATGCAATGTTTCACAACCTTGTTCAGCTGAAGCTTTTACAATTTTTATAATGTGGATTGGTTGGGACACTAGTGCCTGCATTGTGATATAATTGTGAGTGCTCTACCTGTTCCTCTCTGTGTAAATTGACCGAATAGAGCTCAGTAGGTTTGGCTTTCTACTCGACCACATGGTATTCATGGCTGGTTGATGTATATGCTTAGCAACTAGCAGCATGGTTGTAGACTGAGTAGAAGCAGTGGCAAGTAGGGGCAGTGCAGTGCCAAGTAGTGGCAATAGTACAAGTTGATGAAAAAATATTAGCCATACCTTGTAAACCTTCGTGTTCTTCAATATATTGAAAGGAGCTGCTACCTGAAGCTCAGGTCAGCCGAGCACAATCAGTGTGTGTGTTCTGCTCTTACCTCTGCTCCTGTCTCCTTCTTCAACCAACAGCTATGAGCGTGATTGTGTGTGAGTGAATGTGAGCTCACTGATAACCTGGGATCAGCTGAGTTCAGGTAGGAAGGCTAACGTGCATATGTGGTTGTAGGACGGTACTATCTGGCGGACTCGGGTTATATGGACAAGGAAGGATACATGGTTCCGTTCCCTGGTACTAGGTACCGTAAGAAAGAGTTTAAGGATGTGGAAATTGGCGATTTGGCTAGACAGGAGAAGTTCAACTATGTTCATTCGAAGCTCCGCAATGTAATTGAACGTAGGTTTGGGGTGTTGAAGGAGCGATGGCAGATATTGGAAAAGGTGCCTTACTTTGAAAGGAAGAAGCAATCAAAGATTATCATCTCTTGCTTTGCTTTGGACAATTACTTGTGGCGCAGGAAGTTTGGAAATGGTCGATGGTACCCTTTGTCAGAGTTTGCGGAGATGCACAAGACAACAACTACTTCGGGGATGAGAGAGCTCATATCTTGGGTTCTTAGCGCAAGAAACACGTGAGCTGCAGCTCTCCCTCCACCCCTGTCCATGCATCTTATCTTGGTTTGCCAAAATTAAGAATTGTGATATATATGCTTTTGTCAATGGCAGGTTGTAGTTTCTGGAGGCATGGAGGTTAAGCAAGGCTGGTGATATATATATTAATGTGTTGGGATTTTGTGAATTTGTTTTCGGTCAGCACCCAATTGAAGTAGTAGTAGGATCAATTGGATAGGAGGGTCATCCATTTTGTCTAACTGCTTAACCTTGAGGTATCAAGTGACCAGTTGTTCACATTGAGATTTTGCTAATGAACCTGTCAATGTGTGATAACTTAATATATCTGAGAACTCATGTCTGAGCAAGAAATGGCTGATCAGTCATCTATACTGAAATGTTTGCAGAAGAAATTAATGTCAGAAATAAATTAAGGTATGTCAAACAAGCTGGTTATTTATTGAATTCTAGTGCTAATCAGTAGATGTAATTGTGGCTGGCTGCCTGTTTGATGCTTTGTTTTGTGCCTATGTGCAGTGGGAGTTTCAGTACCTGGACCTGGACCTGATGGAATGTACTGATCTGCTGGAATCAAACTGCTGGAATCAGAAGCAAGAGTTTAGTAACATGCTTTGTTTTTGGTTCTAATAATCATATGCTGTCATGTGAGAATGTTAACAGTTCGTGTGTGTGAATTGTGCGTGTGGACTGTCATGTGAGAATGTTAACAGTTCGTGTGTGTGAATTGTGCGTGTGGACTGCAACTGAGAACTCATGTGCTATGTATTTTTCATTTGGTCAAACTGCTTCACAGTCTGTTAAGAATGTTGTTTGTGAGCAGTTAATTTGGTGGTGGGTTGGCGCCAAGTAAGAAAAAATTGGTGTATGCAGTGAGTTTCAACAGTTTGAATTTGAATGGAGTGAATGGATTTGCAGCAGCTTGGCGCCACCAGCAGCTTCAGCACGCGCCAGCAGCAGCTTCTGCACCGCTGGCTGGACGGCTGGCTGGTTATTGTTGATGCCTGTGATGGTTATTATGAGATATATATTATGCCTGTGATGGTTATTATGAGATATATTATGCCTGTGATTTTTGAATGAATGGGGATTTTTAAACGCGAAAACAAAAAAAACAGAAACAATTTGGTCACTTTGCCGTGCGCCAAACAGGGGGGCGCACGGCAAAGTGACCATTCCTGTGGCCCCTCTGGCCTGTTTGCCGTGCGGAATATCTGGCGCACGGCAAACAGGCCATTCTTTGCCGTGCGCTGAAAATAGGACGCACGGCAAACTTCATTTCTTTGCCGTGCGCTCGCAACAGGACGCACGGCGAACTCAAACTCTTTGCCGTGCGCTAGGAAGAGGACGCACGGCAAACAGGCCATCCTCGCCGCCGTCAGCGCCGCCGCGCCGTTAGCGCGGCTGCCGGTGGCCGCCGTTAAAAAATGTTTGCCGTGCGCTGCGTTTTACGCACGGCAAAGAGTTTCGCCGTGCGTGCGATAAAAGGCGCACGGCAAACCCGCCTTTGCCGGGCAAAACTCTGCCGTGCACCCTTTGCCGTGCGCGCCTGGGAAATACGCACGGCAAAGAGTTTGCCGTGCGCATTCCTGTGTTTGCCGTGCGTCGCTGGCGCACGGCGAACAAGCGGTTTCCCGTAGTGAATGACTATATTACAAACAGAATTTTCAAAAAAGTCTAGAGAATGACTATATCCATCTTAAATGATTTTTAGATAAAAGAAATGTTTGTAATGTATAACAAATGCTTTTTTAAAGTACGCTTTATATAATCTTGCATTGTTACTAACCTATTTTTCACCATGAAGTTTCACTAAACGGTAAGTTTGAAAACCATTTACTATATTTAAGACACATTTTAAGAACTGTTTGGATTCTCTCGTTGGCATTGACCCTATTTTGGTAGTTCTTATTTCAGAGTGCTTAACTAATATATAGGCTCTACAGTTAGAAATTAAATATTATATATACAATAAAACAATTAACAAAATTTGGTATGAAAGACCTGTCTAAACTAATTGACCAAGTACGTAATATACTAATTTTTGGTCTCAGCAGGAATAGATCGACTGGACTTCTATATATTTACTTTTTACATCTCTTTTACTGAAGTATGTTTCAATTTTTTCTACATTATATTTTATATTAAAAGATCATTGAGCATTGCAACATTATATTGAACTCTTAATAAGCATTTGGCGTACAACAAACTTAATATACTCCCTCCGTATCACTAAAGGAAGTCGTTTTAAGATTGTCCTAAGTCAAACATTTTAAACTTTGACTATAAATATTTTTTATTTGTTAAGTTTAGAAATATGAAAATGATATGAGTAGATTCGTATTGAAATATAGTTTCAGAAAAGTACTTTTTAAATATATTTTATAAATATTTTATAGCAAAAAGTATTAGTCAAAATTATGTTTGGAGACCGTGTCAATGTTCTAAACGACTTCTTTTAGCAATCCGGAGGGAGTACATCCAAATGATGTTGTCCTTTCTGGGTGACTTGATTTTATTTGAAATAATTAATGAAGATGCTAGGTAATTTATTGTACTATCAAAAATCAGTAAATTGTATGTTTGAACTCTTAAATGCATTTATAATGCAACAAGCTTATTTATGAATTATAGTCATTTTTTATAAGAATTTGGACTTACAGGGACATTTTGCGGTTAGTTGGCTGCAGATATCGACGAGTGCAATCTCCCAAGTGAAGAGAATGGGTGTTTCGGCAAATGTATCAACACGATCGGATCAATGGATTGCCGGTGCCCACATGGAACTTTTGGCAACCCGGGCATCAAAGGTGGTTGTGTCAAGATTAGCACCACAGGTACAGTCCGTACACCCGGCCTGCAGCACAGCTCCATCAAAGTTACTGCATGCATGCACAGTAGGAGTGGTGTAGTAAACATTTAGGGGGTGTTTAGTTCACACCCTCTCTCCTCCATTTTGCAAAATACACGTTTTTCAATGCATTTTTTCTCTCTGTAAACACTATGCAAAACGCAAAAACACTATACAAAACATTGCATCTAAACACTCCCTTAATGTGTACATTCGCAGGAGCAGCAGATGGCCAGATAGCCGAGCTTCCCATTCACAACAAGCATAACTGCAGCGCCAGCTGCGGCGACGTGCTGGTGCCCTACCCCTTCGGCATCAACCCTGGGTGCTACTGGCGGGGATTCAAGCTCATCTGCGACACAAGCCACAACAATCCCCCACGGCTGTTTCTCAACAGCAACAAAACCCTTGAGGTCATCAACATCTCCTTGCACGACTCCACGGGTGCGCGTCATCCATCACACCAACACCTTCGACAGCGGAGTCGTGGGTCCTCCTGGACGTGGCAACATAGTGGTTTCCTCTCACCTCCCCGACATCAACGATCCTTACATGATGTCAACCCGGAACGAGATCATCTTCTCCGGGTGGTGGTGCGGCTTGCAGGCCACCTTGTATGGGGAGTACAGAAATAATGGCAGCAGCAGCAGCAGCAACAGCACTGACGGCGGCAGCATCATCAGCAGCTGCTTCACCACCTGCCGCAGCTCCGGCCTCGTCGATCATGGCGGTGCTAGGCCATCGTCGGTCCCGGGGCACACCCATGGAGGGTACTGCTCCGGTGATGATGGTTGCTGCCATGCGCCCATCTCTGCGGTTAGCATGCCCAAGAGATTGGAGATGGAAATGATAGACCCAAACATCAACTTCCAAGCTAGGCCGTTTGCGTTAATCTCAGAGGCAGGGTTGACTGACCAGTGGGGCATGATCCTAAACATGACTGAAATGATGAAGCTCCATCACATGGCATATCCCCTAATTCTAGGGTGGGCGGTTAAGGAAGACGTCTCAGTACCTGCCAACAACTCGGGGCAGTGCCCCAGGGATGTAGCCAGCCGCCTTTGCAAGAGCGAGTACAGCGTATGCCGGCAAGAGAATGGAGGCTTTGCGTGCTACTGCTCCACCGGCTACCACGGCAACCCTTACATCACCCATGGATGCCAAGGTCACTACTGAATTTACTCTAGTACTCCACCCATGCATCTTAACTGAAATTATAAGCTCTATTATTCGTTTTGTTAGGACAAGACTTTAGCTAAGATTTTACATTATTTCTGTAATATAAATTATACTCATAAGAAAATATTTTTGGACATGAATTTAGTAGAAGGTATATATTGATAGAACAATGTTGGTCAAAGGATCATTCTAATAAAATGAAATAGAAACCCTACATTTCAAATGCATGGAGTGAGCATTCATTTACTCATCAGTATAAAAAGTACCTGCACAGACCTAAAGAATACTTTTTTTATGGATACTGAAGAATATATATTTCCCTATGTTTGTTAGGGCTTGAATTATTGCTGCGTTGGCTACAGATATCAACATGTGCAGCACCACAGCATTAGGCAATCCATGCTTGGGAGACTGCATCAAAATGCCTAGTGGACGCTTCGAATGCCAATGCCAGCGAGGAACCCATGGCAACCCCTTCGTTCCTGGAGGCTGCGTCAACTCCCATACAGGTAACAGCACTAGGTCCTCATAAACATCTCAACAATGTTTGGCTCAGTTATGTGTATACAACATATATAGTTTAAGAAACACGATAATATTATATGTATATACATTTTCAGGTTTAATCATTGGTTTGTCAGTTGCTAGTGGCCCGGCCCTCCTGCTTTTGGCTCTGTTTATCATATTAGATTAAACATCATAGAGTAAAAGTATTGAAACAAAAGTATTTCAAGCAAAATCGTGGGCAATTGTTGCAACAGTTGGCGTCCCAAAAGGCAGATATTGCAGAAAGGATGATCATACCAGTGGATGAGCTTGCAAAGGCGACAAACAACTTTGACAAAGCTCGCGAGCTTGGTGATGGAGGGCATGGTACTGTTTACAAAGGAATCTTATCGGACCTACAAGTTGTAGCCATCAAGAAGTCTAAGATTACATTCCAAAAAGAAATAGATGAGTTCATAAATGAGGTAGCAATCCTCTCACAAGTTAATCATAAGAATGTGGTCAAACTCTTTGGATGTTGCCTTGAGACTGAGGTGCCATTGTTGGTTTATGAATTTATTTCCAATGGAACCCTTTACCACCATCTCCATGTTGAAGGACCAAGTTCTCCATCATGGAGCAATAGGTTGAGGATCGCAACTGAAATAGCATCTTCTCTTGCTTATCTTCACTCATCAGTTTCAAAACCAATAATCCATAGAGACATCAAGTCTAGTAACATCCTTCTTGATGACACATTGATGGCAAAGGTGTCAGACTTTGGAGCTTCAAGGTACATTCCGATAAACACAACAGGATCGACAACAAGGATTCAGGGGACAAGAGGATACATGGATCCTATGTGCTTTTACACTAGGCGTCTCACGGAGAAAAGTGATGTCTATAGTTTTGGTGTAATTCTCATCGAGTTGCTAACTAGGAAGAAACCATTCTCATATTTGTCCACCGAAGGTGATGGCCTTGCTGCCCATTTTGTCAACCTACTTTCTGAGGGAAATCTTGTCCAGATAATAGACCCACAAGTTATGGAGGAGGTAGAAGAAGAAGTCCAAAAAGTTGCAACACTTGCAGCATCCTGTGTAAACTTAAGAGGTGAGGAAAGACCAACAATGCGACAGGTGGAGCTGACATTAGAGGGGCTTCGGGGATCCAAGAAGTATAAGAAAGAAGAAGTAGTAAAAGATGAATTCAAGAATAAAGAAGGGCCAAGGTTTGAGGAATCAAGTAGAAGGTACAGTTTGGAGCAGGAGATCATGCTGTCTGCGAGCTACCCACGGTAGCACAACTCTATAACTTGAGCGTTAGCATATATAAGAGGTTTAATTAACTTAATTTTCTAAAAGTAATTTTATGTGTGATGGTGATTCAACTCGATCCTTTGTTTAGTACCATTTTCTTTTGTTGTGTTCCCATGATTCAACTGTATCATTTAAAAAAAGTGCATAGCAGATCAGTGTGTAGGCCATGGTGACCAGGGCTAAGGGCTTCCTATCCATTTTTCCGAAGATAGATGAGCTATGTATCCTTAAGCCCAATCGTTGCTGGGCATAAAAAACTGCAATTAAATATAATTTTGAAAGCATATTAAGTCTTCTGTAATTTTATAAACTATTGTTGGGAGAGGAGAGCCCCCTAAACTCTAAATCTAGATTCGCCACTGATCTCAAGGGATAATCCCAACTTAATTGCAAGTGGTGGTGGCCAAAGGATTAAATTCAGCTGGTCTTACACTCTTACTGATAGTGCCCACATCACAAATTGCACTGAGCATTTCACGCTTCCAAAGAAAAGGATAGGCAGCTGCATCTCAACGATACTTCCATCTTGCCAAAAAAGGTCTTGCCCTCTGAATTATTAATTAGCTTGCATGCACAAGTAGTGCCCAGATATTTTCTTCACTGACAATAGTATTGCATCTAGTAATTGTTTTTTAAGTTAGTTGATCTTGACGATAGTTTTTTTTTCTTTCAAACAATACGCCAGTGTGCTCCCATAAAGCGAAGCGCGTGTACATTTCTGTAGTAACGTACCTAATCGGCCGCTCTGCTTTTTATATGTTCACAACATGAACTATGCGGTAAATGTGTTTTGTGGTATAAATTAAGCAGTGTCATAATAAACCTGTGACAATATGCTTGCATTTGGTTCATTAATTAATTGACTTAACTAAGGGAAGCACTCAGCGTGTACACCACACTCCTTACTTTTCGGGAAAGTTATGCAAAAGGAGCATGCTAATCCTTCAAAAAAAACATATATGAACGCAGCTTGCTAATCGGGCTAATGATCAAGCATTAACACAAAGCACACACGGTATCTTTCCGTAAAGTTAAAGATGTGGCTCCAACTTTACATGTGAATTGAATACATCTTTTTGCACATGTGTTTGGTGAGTCGTGTTTGGTTTCGGAAGCCGCGAAGTACCAGCTGCATGCGATGTCATCCTCTCAGCTCAGTTTCTGTTGCAAGGCGTTACTGTTTTGTTTTCGCACTCGCATATGAAATGCGCCTAAAATTAACTGGAGGTTTCAAGCTAGTCTTGTGATGAACAGAGAGGTCCATAGCAAACTCCGGCAGTCAGGGACAATATCAAAGAGAGAGCACGTTAGTGTAGGAAGTTTTCTATTGTACTCTCTCCGTTCCAAATTTAGTTCACTGTTAACTTTTAAAATATAATTTTGACCATTCATCTTATTTAAGAAATTAGTACAAATAAATAGAAATGTGAGTCGTACTTAAAGTAGTTTGATAATAAAGCAAATAATGGTGAAATAAATAATACTAATATAATTTTTTAAATAAAACAAATGATCTATTTAAAACGGAGGGAGCACTCAACTACCTCTGCGAGATGGGGAGTGGAGAAGCAAACGAGAGTGTTTCCTGTCCTGCATGCAGCCGAAGTAGCCACGGCGGACTAGACCGGAAGGGCCTCCAAGACGGCCAGAGAGGGTGTGAGGTGAGGGCAGGTACTGCTACGCAGACTGCTGTGATTGTTGGGGCAAGAAATGGCGCACGTCGGATCCAAGATGGACGGCTGAGAGTGTGGCCAGCTGGAAAATGAAAACCTCATGCGTCTGCTAGAACTTACCACATGCTAGCTGGAGTGTTCGGCTCATTGCTATGGGGGCTCCTATATGGCTTTGGGTAGTGGGTTAATGGTTGTAGCTTTAAATCTCAACGGCCTCCCATAGTGAAATTTTCAATATTTTCGTACAATTAATTTAGCGATATGCGAAACTTGATTTAATATTTCTGATATGCAAACTCAATATTTCATAGGGTCCATTGATTAATGGCTAGTTTGCTCTTCCACCTCACATATGTTTCTTCTTGACTGGTACATGATACAACATTTTCTTATAACTGATTCAACAATCAATAAACCCTGATCCAACACTTTGAATAGGCTAATTGAATATGTCATGGGGCGTCTTTGATCAATGTATAGTTGGCTTGGGAGGATGGTTAATTAATTTGTGGCTGGTTTGGTCCTGGCCCATGTTAGCCACCCACACAGATGTCAGATAATGGAGACACCTGAGGTTACGTCAGAAAAAAAAACTCACGGAAACTAGAAAAGTTTTTCTGGTTGGTATGTGTAGAAAGTAGCACCACGAACGTGAAGGTCCGTTTATCTCCTCTCGCTTTTGGGCCAGAAAGCCCATAAGTCGTCTGCTCTTCTGCGTTAGCACAATCTAGCCCACCCACACAATCGTGCAAGAAGAGCGCAAGCCCAACCGTGCCTTAAGTTTGTTCTATCACCATTCTTTTTCCACTGGTCACATTTGCAAAGCCGCGAGCATGTTATTGCAACAAGAGCACTAGGCTGCCGATGAAAAAAGGCGCACTAGTAACACACAGTTGGAACTGATAGCCGGTTCATAGTTAATCTTTTTTCCCCCTAACTATAAAGTCTTCTAGGTGCACCAAGCCACATTACAACAAAAAGAGTTGGAACAACTCACCCTTGAGGCGTGAAAACTATACGCGCAATCCTACCCTTCAAGCATAGCACTGGCACAACTTTGCTTGGCTATATTTAAAACGAACTTTGAGTAAGGCATGTTCGGTGTGACATAATCGAGGCGAGTAGCGTAGAAAAAAATCACTCGGTTTAGTGTTAGCCTAGTATTTCTTTGCAGATTTTCTTGTACGAAAATGTTGCCAAAGAATTAAAAATGCAGGGATCCACTGGCTGCCAGAGAAATTAATTCATAATAATGAATCTCCTATAGAAAAAGAATCTATAGGTTCAAATCCATCAAACCACAAGGTACCTAAATGCAAGGTCACCACTCCTGAAAATCTCCCAAGGTATTTTTCTAAAAAAATCAAAAAAATATGGCAAAAATGCAAAATATGTGAACAAATATTTGACTTTTCGAAAAAAACATATATTTGGTCAGATAGCCTCTAACTAAAGGCACTATGATTCTACTCTCTCCGTATTGATTTTTTCGCCATTGAATTTTCTGAAACATTTGATGGCTTTTGTTTTATTCAAAAGTTTTATGCAAATATGCAACAGAATAAATCACACTTTAAGTATATATAATGATAAATCAAATTAAAAATAAAATAAATGATATATACATAATATTTTAAATAAGATGAGGAGTTAAAGTCATGATAAAAATTAATGGTGACAAATATTTCCATATGGAGGTAGTATGAAAGAATTTCTCTACATACAAATGTATAGCTGCCTCGCTGGTGACTTCGAAACTGAAATACGAAGTCATCACTCATCAGGTACCTCGGTGTAACTTTACCATCCTCAAAAAAAGCTCCATAAATAACATATCGAAATAGGAAAAAATAAAAAACTTCATAAGGAAAACATAAAAAAACGAAAACCTCGCAAAAACCCCCCACCCGTCTAGTTCCCCCTCCCGCAACCGGCGACCCCATCCATCGGCGGCGGCGGCGGCGGCGGCGGCGAAGATGATCATCCCGGTGCGCTGCTTCACCTGCGGCAAGGTCTCCCCGCTACCACTCCCCTTCCCCCCCTACCTGGTCCCCTCCGCCGTGCCTAGGGGCAAGGGATTCGGTGTTCCGTGCACCTAGGGTTTCGTACTCCCCAATATTGGATCTAATGTTTCGTTTTTTTTTTCTGATTTGTGGGCGGCGCAGGTGATCGGGAACAAGTGGGACCTGTACCTCGACCTCCTCCAGGCGGACTACACCGAGGGGTAGGCTCAATTTTACCCAACCAATTGTTACCGTCCCTAGGATTCGATTTCCGTATTATGCAATCTTTCTGCGTTGGGTCGCTTCTTTGGGTGTTTGGGATTGTGATGTAGTGCCATGCGGGGACGATTAGGTTGTCCATGGTGTTTGCGGAACATAATACACGCTCTTGGTCTTTGTTTAGTCTGTGCTGGTGGAATGGATACAGTTAGTTTGTCCATTGGTCATACTGTGAGGAATACTTTCCAGGCATGCAGAATTGGTTGGGGTTTGTGCAGTGAGTGCCACGGCTCCGTGATCTGCTAGATTTGTTTTGTTGAATTTTTGACATACCCAATATATCCAGCATTTGTTCTGGATACTGGAGTGCTTTGACTGAGGAATCTGATGCGTGCATATATGATAGTAGCGTGTCACAAAGTCTGCTTCTGTTCCTACACATGCTTGATTCGTGTGACAATGTCTGGAACTTTTGCAGTCTGATAAGGACATGTTATTGTGCTATGAGGCAGTCAGTTAACCATCGAGGGAATTGATTGTAGAATAATGTCTTAGGTAGTTGGTTTCAGTACAATTTGTAGCAGAATTGCTGTAAGTTTTACAACGAGTCTCTAGCTGTGCATGTGCATTCCTTTCCTGGTTTGTCCAGTTGGATATCTCTGTCACTAGTTACTTGCACCAGCTGATTCCTTCAGCTTTTAATTAATGAAAGCTCCTTGATTCTAAAAAAAAAATGATTCCTCCTTGAGCCTATGTTTTATTTGTTTGTCCTGGTCTTATTGGTTGATGATGTCTGATGGCCCTGATGAATGTCTGTGGTGTTTCATGTATCACGATATTCTAAGATGTTGTGTTGACAGAGGTAGCTAGTAACTAGAAAAACATTTTGTCACATGGAAATGACTTAGGAAGGTTCAGTTATCACTATGTGCTTGGTTTGACAAACAGATTTCCTTCAAACAAAGCATAAGCAGCCTCTGATGGAAGTTCAGCAAAATGCTAGCCCTATAAGATAGATATGACTTGGCATGGCCTGAGTTAAACATTTATTACTTCTATGACTCATTATTCATGTAACTAATAATGAGCTCTGTTCACCCAAGTTTATATTATTTGGCTTCATGAAAAGTATGGAGTTTTTATAACTAAAGAATGTGTCTTGTTAGGATTGAGTACATATTGTTACTGATGTGACCTGGAGCACTTGTTGGTTAGAAATCTTTTTAATTTTCACGTCCTTGTGGACCAAGGGCTCTTCACTTTGACTAGCCAGTAGTTACTTAGTATTTGTTTGTTCCTTTAGAGTACAAGTAATCTAATTTCTTGATTTCTAGGTCTGAATGTTTTTAGGATCCTCCAATCTTATATTTGGGTAGCAAGCTAAAAGCAAATATGTCAAACTTTTGCAATCAAGCATCACCTCAGAATTTGATGTCTGTGCACAATCTCTCATCTTAAACTTCCTTTTTGCAAATAGCTTATACATAGTTTTACATATGTTCTTTTCCAAACAATGCCAAGATGCACAGTTAAGGTAGATAAAAGATGAAGCTGCTGTATCCATTGTGTTATCACTAGGAAACTATCTTGTATGCTCTGCAGTATATCCGATAGAGTGAACATGCCTCTCATATTTTAAGCATTTATGATTTATGATACTCCAATTGCATTATCCAACTATCAAAAACATGTGGCAGCATGGATGTGTCTAGAGTCTGGGTATATTGGATTCGGGAATTTGCCCATTAGGATTTGGATTTCGGTACACATGTGCCTTGGTTTTAATGAAAATTTCCAAGTTGTATATAGCCAGTACTATACTGAGATAACACTTGAGGAGACCTACAATTGCTTGAGATTGGCTCATTTTTGAAGCCATTTCATATTGCTATTTTTTTTCTTTTAGCAAGGCCATCAGCATATTCTGAACCTTTTGTCACCATTACGTTTACATGAAGGCTGTGATGTTCTGTACCATGAACATTAATCTTCCTTTTAACAACCAAACGCCCCTTTTTAGGCACAAGGCTAAGTTTGGTTCCATTCAACATGAAGTTTCACGTAATCTTTTTGTATGCATTACAAACTTTGTGATTACTTCCACAATCAACATTCATATCACAGTAACAATGGGTGTGCAATTTATCTTGGATGGTGTTTTGTTTGGCATTGTTGCTGTGCCATATGCAGATCCTTGTTGTTTAGTTGATTTCAGACTGTCTTTAATTGAATTGACTGTTACAAATCATTGTCTGTGTTCAATTCTCTTGAATAAAAGAACTTGTTCTATGCGGTCTCCCAGAGTAACAATCTAAGGCAGGGAGCTGGGTGGGCTGTAAGAAGTTTAGTGTACTTTCAGATTTATTATTCTATATAAACGGAAATTTCATCTGCTTACAAGGCACTACGACCATTTACCAATTAAACACTGTTTTCTGTGTCCTGTTTTCAGGGACGCTCTGGATGCTTTGAACTTAGTGCGCTACTGCTGTAGGCGAATGCTGATGACTCATGTCGACCTCATTGAGAAGCTCCTCAACTACAACAGTAAGTCGAACTGTTCAGTTCGGCCATTTGCAGTCCTCACTTAAGACTTGTTTTCCCTTTCCCCAGCATGGCATGTCACTAACACTCTCATTCATCTACAGCTCTGGAGAAGACCACCGAAACTACCAGTTAACTCGAATGCTGGCCCGCCACACCTAGTATCCTTCACTGGAGTGTTATGCTGTGTCAATACATGTCTGGACAAACTCAATGTTGTTCGCTTGTGTCTGATGATGAGTAAACTCAATGCTGTTCGCTTGTGTCTGCTGATGAGTGTAACTGGATGGTTGTCGTAACTTCAGTTTAACCTGTGGTCAGCCTAGTGCTGCTTGCTATGAAACAATTTCTGAACAGCTGGAAGAGTCATGGGCGTACTTATTGACATGCCGTTTCACCCTTAATGTCAAATTTATGTGGTTATATGTATGCCCTTTATCTTTAAAGGTGTATGCTCTATGTTCTTGAGATCAATAATTTGCGAGTTTGAAATGCTTCATGCCATCCATTGTGAATTGCAATGTTAATCCATGTCGATGGATACCTTTAAGGCCCCGTTTGGATTGAAGGATTTTTACAGGAATTTTGGAGGAATGAGTTCCAGAGGAAAGGAATCACATTGTTGCGTTCGGAACAAAGGAAAGCTGAGTTCCATTCCGGAGCAAAGGAAACTGTCGATGTGCAAAACGTAGGAAATAAAACATCCACTCGGATCCAAGGGAATGCATCGCTGGCTCTCGCTTGGGCTGCTGCTCGCTTCTGTTCTGGTCTCCACCCACCATGCCTTGAGCCCTGTACAGAAATTCGGATGAGGACTATCAAGTCGATCCTGAATCTTTCTATTTGAGCAACTATGCTGCTATCAAGTGAATGCAAACGGTACATAGGTGGAGGGCAATCGATTTTAGCCGCCTGCTGTAGAAAATATGCCTGGATGCTGAGGATTTGGCTGGAGTATTTCTGTACAGGAGACAGAGAAGAGGAACGCCTCACATAGGAGGGACCAAGGTGGAAGAAAACCACGTGGGTAGGCGCTGTGGGAGCAGGCCTGTTGTTGAATATCCAAAACTCATACCCAAATCCACACCCACTTCAAATGGGGAGGGTATGGGTAGAAATTTAATTATCCATTACAAATGGGGAGGGTAGGGTATGGGGAGAAAACTATTTATCCACTAGATATATATAGTATCTAGTACAAAATTAATTATCTATTGGATATGGGTAAGAATGGGGAGGGGAAGGATTGGGTAATAGATATTTGGATTTGGGTATGAATAAGAGTGGGTTTCTCCATACCCTCCCCAGTGGCAGGCCTATGTGGGAGTCTGGATATTAAAATATCATGGGCCCCATGCTGTGTATACTAATTTTTCAATTATGAAGTATTGATGTGCCAAATGACCAATTAATAAGCACATAAATCACCCTAGAAATAACAAAATATATTGAAAAACACATTTTGCTCTAAAAATGTAAGTGTTTTGTTTCTTAGGGGACATGTGATGATGCAATTTTAGTTCCTACGATCCAAACGGCTCAAATTTTCCATTCTTGTGTTTTGGAATCCCGTAGTTTTCTAGTTTGTCCTCTTTCTCGTTCATGTGTTTTTTCCCATTCCTCTGTTTTGCGACCCTTTGTTCCAAACAGGCCCTTACCTTTTTACCAGTGGCTATATTATACATGATGCGGCCATACTCTACTGGTGAAAACTTAAAAGAAGAGAGAATTCGCCGCCCTTACACCATCCGGAAAGCCCGGTGACCTGCAAGATTTCATTTGTCCCTTACGCCGTCCGTAGAGGCCTGTGACTCGTAAAAATGTTTGCTAGATTATTATCCATGTGCTAGTGTGACGATTATTCTTACAATTCCTGTCCACAACCTCACCATCATGACTGTGATGTCGGCTTGCTCATGTTGCCATGCACGCGCGAAAAAAATTTCAAGATCCCTTTCAGTGTCTCTATGGGTTCGTCCATGTGCGTGTCCCATGTGATGTAACATGCCCCAACTGGGCTCTTATGATATGACGGTGATCCTAGCTTTCGCTTTCAGGGTCTTTTCAATGAATCTGTTCAACCCGACCTGCTCAGATCGTTCCTTGTCATGATGCTGTTGACAATTACCGGTGAAACCGACAGTGGTTGTATAATGCTTGGACATGCACCGTCATGGCCTGCAGCTTTTAGATTAAGGGCATATAGTATTGTGATGGCATCTCAGAAGGATAATAATTCTTGCAGATCCTGAGTTTTGTTTTTATCATCTTGGAGCATTTGATGATTTTTCTCAGGAAAATAGAACTGGTGGTCAGAAAGAAAATTCAGGGCACTGGATGCAGCAGAAAATGTCCAGTGGAAGGTCTGGAAGAACTCATTTGTTTTCACAGCAGGCACACAAATAATATGTTTTTTTAACTCCTAACCCTAAACTATGAGGTAGAACAAAGATTATTCATTTCGGTGTGGGAAGAAACCCACAATTTCATATATCTCCTACTTTATTTCTCAGCCCTTTGGATGAGAATTCCTGGGTATGACAAGTCTCTTCAAACAGTAAAAAAAGGGTCTCTTCAGAGATGAAAAAAGACACCCACATCGAGAAAAACTAAGGTGGAAATTCCTGGTGGAGGGCATTACATTTGCCGACTCTCATCCAAGGCGCAAAAATGTAACTTAAATTAAAGAAAAGGGATCTATACACTAACATGGGTAACTCTGCCATGGGTCAGTCAGTCGAAGCTCGATGACCGGCTCCATCTTCCCTTCAGATACTCTTCCAAGGAGGTATTGGCTGCGATGAAGTCGGTGCTGCTGACAGAGGCAGAGTCATCATCCACATCGAATGCGAGGTTGATGTAGGACTGGATGTTGGTGTTCCTCCCTGGTGCTGGTGGTGTCATCACACATTCATCGGCATCGATGTCGTATGATAATCCGACCTCTGAACGTGCCCACTTGAGGATATCTTTGTCGCCTTCAAGAAGCTTCAGAACCTGGCGTACATCCAGATGCTTGTAAGAAAATGACAAACAGCATGAACCCTTGCGCAAAACATGCATCAAGGGAAAACAAAAACTTACAACATCAATTTGAGGACGGTTCTGAGGTGCTTGTCTGATGCAGAGGGAAGCGGCAAGGGTCATCCTCTCAACTTCATCGGTGTGGCCTTCAGTAGGTATGTTGGGATCTACAAGTTGTGTGAGCTTTCCTCCTTGTATGATGGAATTTGCCTGCACAAAACAACTCATCAGTTAATTATCTGATCAAAACAAAGAAAACAACTATTTCTTCTAACACATGAATTTGGCACATAATAGCAGCTGCTAGAAAGAAATGCCACTTACCCACATCACTAGACTCTCCTGCCCTTTCGGACAACCAGTGCATAGCGGTTTCCTGCCTGAGATAAGCTCAAGGAGGACAACACCAAAAGCATACACATCAATTTTGTTGTTCACCTTGCCATGCATGAAGTATTCTGGAGCTAAGTATCTGTCAAAGTATCTCTATGTCAGTAAGGCAATTGTTGCAATGGAGCAAGAGATTGTCAAAACAATCAAACAATTTCTTGGATAACGAACCCAAAAGTTCCTGCAACGTCGTTGCATGTCATCTGAGATGTCACATCAGCAGCCCAGACTGCGAGACCAAAGTCTGATAACTGCAAGACACATATTGAAAGTTTGAGTTCACTTAATTTTTGAACTCCACACGGATTGATGTGTCCCATGCAATCTGACAGAAAAATATTACCTTTGGCTCAAGGCACTCTGAGATGAGGATGTTGGAAGACTTGACATCCCTATGGATCACTGGACGACTGTTGTCATTACCATGGAGATAATCCAGAGCATGAACAACTCCCACAGCCACGCTGAACCTCTCAGTCCAACCAAAGAGGTTCTTGCATTCTTTTTCACCTGCATAGTAATAACGTTAGGTATATTTTACATGATAATAGCACAGGCAGAATGCTAGCAGGCAGCAAAGCTGTTAAACACACCATGCAGTATCTCTTCCAGGCTGCCTCTTTTCAAGTACTCGTACACTAACAGAAGGTCATCATTCCTGAAGCAGAAACCAATGAGGGATATCACATTCTTGTGGCAGAGAGAACTGACAATATCAATCTCTGACACAAACTCCTTGAGAACCTCATCAGAATACTTCAGGATCTTCACTGCTAGTTCCCTGCCATTTGCCAAACAGCCTCTGTAAACTTGACTAGTGCCGCCTTGTCCAACTACACACTCTGCACAAAACAACCAAACCATTAACACCACATGCCTACAAAAGTTGGAAGTTACAGAGATACAAGTAGGCATTATAACTGAGATTAATCAGATATGTACCTGGTGAGAAATCAGAGGTAATTTTTGCAAGCTCGCCGTAACTGAAGGAAGAATAAATGGATTTGAATTTCTCTTTGAGCAAGGTCAGCTCCTCTGGAGTTTCCTTCTCCAATTCTTCGATCACTACAGAAGACTTTCCTGAATTGCACCTCAAGGGGACAATCACCCGGTCACGGAGAATATGATTGGTACTCATCAAGTCTGGTCTTGTATTTCTGTATTCTGAATGGACTGGTGA
>CM014274.1:4617026-4628848 GCA_004135705.1 Alloteropsis semialata
AAAAAAAAGCGGGCAATTTGGCTGATTAATCGGTAGGACAGGAGAAGAGGGCGGCGGCGGGGTGCGGGGGTTACCGTCGGCGGCGGCGGCGACGTGATGCGCGGCGACGTGGAGCGCGACGACGCGGTCCCCGGCATTGGCGACCTTGACGAGCGCCCAGGTGAGCAGCTCCCGGCTGGCGGCGTCCCGCCTGATCCCCACCACCACCGTCCTCCCTCCCGCCGCCGGCGAGACGGGGGACGCCGCCGGCGCGTGCGCCTCGCACTGCAGCAGCCGCTGGCGCCGCGCGCCGTCGGGGACGAGCAGCCTCATGGCGCGCCGGTGCCCGGTCGCTCGCTTGTTCTTGGCTCGCGCCACAGAGAGAGAGAGAGAGAGAGAGAGAGAGAGGGGAGGGGGAACTGGTGGAGCTGGGCGAAATGGAGGGGATCCGCGGGAGGCTGCGTTTTATGCGGCCGCCTGTTTCCGCTCGCCGTTGGGGCCCCGGCGGTGAAACGGTAATTAACCAACGTCTCCCTCTTCTCTTCCTCCTCCTCCGGTCCTTCCCCCTTGTCGCGGGTTTTTTTTTTAAGCCCTGTTTCCGTTTAGTTCCCATCCCAAATTTTACTTCATTAAACTTCACTATTTATCAAAAAAAAAATCTTCACTATTTATCAAATTTTACTATTCATCAAAATTCACAATCTTGTGTACCCAACTATACGGCCCCTCGGTTGCGTTTCCTTCTCGTCCCGTCGGCGGCGGCCGCTGCCTTGCTTCCTCTCTACTGCTCAGTTTTTTTCCTTTTTTTTTGGTATTTTCCTGGTATGTGTCAGGATTCAGTAGGTCGCAGTGGTAATAATGGTAGGCCTACCCTAGCATGGGGAGGATTTGAGGTGGGGTCACATGGAAAGATGCCCCAAAGCATGATCCCACGCTGTTGAGGGCGGGCCGGCGGCCTAAAGATGAGGCACGATGGTCTCATGTAAAAGATTTTAGTCAGATTTTAATGGTAAAAATATTTTGAGGGAATTTTTTATATTTGTATATTTATTTGAGGAATATATTTGTACCTAGATTGTTCAGTTTGTCCCACGTGATCTTTCTGTGAAATTTTGACTCATTAAACTCCCCAAATATGCCAAAATTGGTCGGTTCTTCCCACAACGAGATTTTGTCCTTTTGTTTCCTCTGTTTATAGTTTGGGTTTTTGCAGGTCACCTGAAGGAAAAGCCACGCTCCAAATTACAAAGGTAACTAGGAATCTTTTTGGTAGTTATTTTAATCTGTTAATAGCGTCTAATATTAGTTTAGCGGCTGATTTATGGAATTTTAGGAAGCATAACAAAAGTTTCTTAAAGGTTAAGTAAAGATTAAAATGAGATGGGTCATCGCGCAAAAATTAAAGTCATCGCGCAAAAATTAAACTCGCTCAGCTTCTACGATGGCATAGGAAAAAAAAAAGAACAGATTTAGGGTCAAATTCTATTTAGGTAGCAGGCACGCATACAAAATGGCCGGTTTACATAGTAAAATGGATTTTTCCCTTAATGACAATGAAAGCATGCATGTTTGTATGATAATAACAAAATACTATGGAAACGTTGAACTCCCACACATTAGAGATTTACACATCTTCAATTAATTAAGATCTTGCTTATCCATCAATCGCCCAAACTTAAATAGAAATCAAATGGGGATAAATATTTGGAGTTAAAATATCTGAGTGGACGGTGGAGGCAACATGGAATATTTAGCTCCATGGGTTATCGCCGGGTGGCAGCAGTGGGCGGCGGAGGTAGCAGAGGCCACCAAAGCCGGCTAGGACATGGAACGGCGTGGGCTGCTGGGGCTAGATGTGGCGCGGTGGTAACGGAGTAAAAAAGATGGTCACTGGCAAATGGAGAGACACTACAGGAAATCAGGGGTTTGCCGAGTGTCCCAAACACTCGGCAAAGGCTGATATACACTCGGCAAAGAGCACTCGGCACCGCTCGGGATGGCAAAGAGGTTCTTTGCCGAGTGTAATATTACGGACACACGGCAAAGCCTTTGCCGAGTGCCCAGGGCCACACTCGGCAAAAGTTGGGCCTAACGCCCCGGCGGACGGCGCACCGCCGTCTGCTGACGTCACGCCGACGTGGCGGCGACGGCGGCTGACGGCTGACGGCGGAGCTTTGCCGAGTGCCAGGTGGCAGCACTCGGCAAAGCCGGGCCCTTTGCCGAGTGTCACGTGGCAGCACTCGGCAAAGCCGCACGCGCCCGAGTGACGTGGCATGGCAGCTTTGCCGAGTGCTGCCACGGGGCACTCGGCAAAGTGCCCGGCTTTGCCGAGTGCCGCCAGCTGGCACTCGGCAAAGCTTGACCATTAGGTGCCGGTGTGGTCACGCTTTGCCGAGTGCCCGTAAAAAAACACTCGGCAAAGGTGACCATAAAATAACAGAAATGGCACAGAGCCCCTTTTTGCCGAGTGTACACTCGGCAAAGGTGCCATTTCTTCCCTGTTTTATTTGTTTCGTCAGGTATAAAGTGCCCCCACTCCATACGCATCACAGGCAATTCATATAGATATATATACACATTACAGGCAGTTGATATAGATAAAATCCACAAGCATAAATCCACAATAACCATAATAGTATCTCATCCACAACTAGTATCGCATCCATAAGTTCACAAGTAACAAGCACAGTAAAGTTTGAAGTTCACAAGCTCAATACGTTCATAATCACAAAGTTCACAAAGCATCGCATCACTGAGTAGGCCCAGGCGGTGGGCCGAACAGACTGCGGCTGAGGCGTGTCGGCATGTCTTCTTCCGCCGCAGGAGCCTCGTTCGACACCGCCGCCGATCCAGCAAAGTTCTGCACAAGTTTTAGGACAGAAACAAACTAGAGCTAAGTTTTCTAAGCTACGGTTGTGAATCAAAGTTTTCTAAGGTTGTCATTGATCGAAATGAAATTATAAAGTTTCAGCGGTGACTCACAGGAGAATATGTCGGAGATGCCATCATTGGCGGGGCGAAACTCATCGGCGGCGGAGGCGGAGATCGGCCCATGTCCCTTGCCATGCCGTTGAACCAGTTGTACCACTCGTTCATCTGCTGCTGCCGGAGCCGGTCGGCCTCGTCCCGCTGCCTTTGCTCCTCGTCCCGCCGCCTTCGCTCTTCCTCCCGCCACTGCCGCTCTTCATCCAGCCGGGCCTCCAGCATGGTGGTTCTCCTCCTCTCCTCCTCTAGCTGGGCCTGCAATATTCCATCGAAACGTTAGAATTCAACGGTAAGGAAAAATGAACTAAAGTGTAATAAAGCAGAAATAACCTGGATTAGTTGCATGTTGAAGTGGCTAGCGGTCTGCGGCTGGCGTATGTCGGGGTTAGCGCTACCGGCTCGGATCTGGGAGAGAGTGGGGGTACTGGCCGTGTCGATCGTGCTGTCGCCGACGGCGTACCTCCCATGCCTCTTGCCTCCTACCATCCTCATGATGACTTCTCCATCAAGCGGCGCGGCGGCCGGATCCCACTCAGGCCCATGCTTTTGCCTTCCCATCTCTGAGTAGGCGGTGAGGCGGGCGTGGACCATGGGATTGCTGTACGCCTCCGGCCCGGCTTCGGGGTTGTAGCGGACTTCGGACGTGGCCCTGCCCATGTGGGACACGGCAATAGCCTGGAAGTCAGTCAGCTTCTCGCCTCCATGTGCCGCCGACTACAAAACAAAAAAACAATATGATTACAAATATTGCAGAATTGAGCGTTTCAATTATAAAATGAGATGTCATACCCATCTTTGTTTGTACTCGGGGAGGGTAAGGCTGCCCTGGTGGTGTGCTGGACCTGGCATCAGCAAACGGCGCTCCCGGGCAGCCAGGTGTGTCTCCATCCACTCAGGGGAGCACCAGTAGGCCACCCACTTCTCCCAAGCCTGGGGATGCGAGGCACACCACCAGGGAATCACCTACGCAGGATGAAGTAGAAGAAGATTAGATTATACATGCTTAATCATATAAGGAATCGTAATTAAAGTTTTTTATTTACCGAGATGTATTGATCGTGGGTCAGGTAAATGGTTCTGGCTTGCTCTTTGGAATACTTTGTGCCTTTGTCCTTCCAGTAGTCAATGACGGCCTGGATCCGCGCCTCGTAGTACATGTCCTTGACCAGTTTGTGAGCCGCCGTCTTTGCCTGCTCACCCGCCTCCACCTCGTGGCCCGGGGCGCATCTGTAAAAATCCTGCATATATATATGCGGTATAGTGGTGACAAATGTGAAAGCATGCATATATATATGTGTTGAAATATGTATTGCGGGAAACACTTACCCACAGCTCGGCAAGCACCCGCTGGGCCTTGTTGGGGAAGCTCCTGCCCTCCCGGTCCTCTTGGTCGTCCGTGGCGTCGTAGTAGTGGGCGAACGACTCCGCCGGCTCCTGGACTCCTTGGTGCGTAACTATACCAGGGAAGTTTGCCCTGCACAGAAAACCCAGGATGCCGTTGACCTTCCGGCTGTGAGCAGCACCCCGCTCTACCACGTCCCAACCCCTGCAAAGAGATCAAGATAGATTGTTAGTTTCTATAGTGATATTCAACATATTAAATAAAAATGGAATGATAACATATAAAGTTTATTACCTTGCACCGCTAGGTCCAAACCCTGCAATTCGAAAAGCGGCACGATGGACGAGCACATTCAACATCCAACCGTCATTCCACATCCAACATTCAACAACCACGATTCAAAGAAATTCAAGATTCAAACTAAAACAATTTTAACTCAAACAATTCCACAATTCTAACTCCAACATTTCAAACTCTATCAATTCTAACTCAAACAATTCCACAATTCTAACTCCAACAAATCAAACTCTAACAATTCAAACTCAAACAATTCTAACACCAACAATTCAAAATCTAACAATTCTAACTAAAACATATTCTAACTCTAACAATTGTAACAGAGAGAGCAGGGTTTACCTGTGAAGGGGATGGGCGCAAGGGCGGGGGAGGCGGCGGTGACGGCCGGTGGGGGCGGTGACGGCCGGTGGGGCGTGTCGGGCGTGTCGGGGAAGAAAGAGAAAGAGGAGAGAGTGCGGGCGGGTCGGGGAAGAACCCGACCTAAGTACCGGTTCCAAACTTTGCCGAGTGCCCGAGATCTGGCACTCGGCAAAGCCCCTTTTTGCCGAGTGTCAGATCCAGGCACTCGGCAAAGCTTGGGCCTGCCAGGTGGGCCCTGGTCCTTTGCCGAGTGCCGTCTGGTAGACACTCGGCAAACAGGCTCTTTGCCGAGTGCTAAGCCACGGGCACTCGGCAAACAGGCATTGAAAATTTGAAAATATAGGAAATTTTGATTTTTGGTGCAACGAATATTGAAAAAAACATGTCAACTCCACTGTACAATGCATATTTCATCATTTTAGAACAAAAGAACCATTATTTTATGTGATTATTCAACAAAATCCATGTATATCATTTCAGTTTCAATATACGTAATAAAAAAAATTATAAAATCTGAAATGGATCCGAAAATTTACCAAAACTTGAGACGATACATTTTAGGTAGTGTATTGCCATTAGAAAAAGTTTCGAAGTCAAACTCGAATTGTCATGTCACTCTGTGTCCAAATCATGAACGATCTATTAGAACTCAACGAAACTTCTTCGGAGAAGTTCCGGTTTACAAGCATCGTATGTGAAAACTTTTGCAGAAGCTTCTAAATTTTTTATCACAGCCTCCACATAAGATATCATGAGCTCTCGACAAATCTCAGGATTTTTGGAGTTCATTAGAATTTTTTATAATTAAAAAACAATCCTACCACACGTACATCGTCGTGTTTCGCAAATATCATTTGCCAAATTGACTTATTTCTCATTGATATTGTCTAAATAAGGAGTTAGTAACATGAATATCATTTTTTCAATCACTCTGTTCCAAGATTTCAAACACCTGTAGTTCAAATTTTCAATTAAACAAATAATTCAATTTAATGAAATAAAATCATTGAATATAGTAAATGAGCCAAAAAAATTCTAAATTGCAACATAGAGTACACTGTATCATACTTGAATCAACAAAAAATGTTTGGTAGTATTTACATGAAATATGGATCCAAGGTTTGCCGAGTGCCAGATAATACACTCGGCAAACGCTCTCTTTGCCGAGTGCTAGCCGTAGGGCACTCGGCAAACTCCCGACCGTTAGCCGCCGTCCAGGCAGCGTGACGGCGGCGGTCTGACAAGTGGGCCCGGGTCGATGTTTGCCGAGTGCCCAAGGGCTGGCACTCGGCAAACAAGTGGACCGTTAGCCGCCCGCAACGGCCGTGCGGATCGCGCGACGGCGGCGGCCTGGCAGGTGGGGCCAGGTTGCGCTTTGCCGAGTGCCTGGTGGCGGGCACTCGGCAAAGCCGTCTTTGCCGTGTGCTCTGGGGTCCACACTTGGCAAAGAGTGGGTTTGCCGAGTGTCCATTTTTCGCCGAGTGTGTTATTTCCTACACCCGGCATATCCCATTTTTGCCGAGTGTCCGAAATTTCGCACTCGGCGAAGCTTGCACTCGGCAAATGCCGGGTTTCCCGTAGTGAGAAGGGTTGGGAGGCAGAGAGCGGTAGGAGGCTTCGGTCGGGTGGAAATTTGAAGGTGGTCCAGTCGTGACGAAGAAACGTCAGGTGCATGAAGAAATTAGGAAGATAGAGCGCTGGGGGATACAGCTCAAATCTAAACCGTTGGATTGAGATCTAACCGCCACAAATGTAGATCGATGATTCCATAAGAGACAAATAACTTACTTTGCGTAGGCGCAACAGTTCACCTGAGCTGCTCTCTTTAACATTGACGTGTCATTGCTAGCCCAAGTTGTAGAAAGCACAAAAAGCACTACTCCATTTGTGTATCTACAACCATGGGACACACATTATGTACATGCTCATCTACTGTCTTATTGCTGGGCACTACTCCATGTGCACTGGCCTAGGTGCTAGGGTTTGCTCCCCCCCCACCCCGCGCCTCCTCCGCCATGCCAGTAGCTGCAAGTGCACTCCTGTCTTCGCTCACAGCTATGCTTGAGCTTGGGTCTGTGAACGCGCACACTCCCGCATCCACGCTCGCACGACGCCTACCACCTAGGGCTGAAGGTTCGCTATGAGCTTGGGCAAAGAGCTCATGTTGAGGGCACCACGCAATCGAGCGGATGTAGCACACTACAGCATAGTGGGGCGGCCACCCTAGGTGGCCAGCAGTGCTTGACCCCTGCCCCGTGTCGCTCAGGTTTGACAAGACCGTATGTGTTCTGGCCTTCTGGGCTTCATGCTTGGATGGTTGAGCATGGCATGCATCACTTGTGCAGTTAAGTTGCTTGCACGCCTGCACTACTAGTCTAATGGGGCAATTGTCATGTTCCCCTGTCTAGCCTGCTCTATTTTGCATCATACCCTTAACTAAATCGATCTAGTACACCTAGACATGCTTAACTATTTGGTGATATGTATACTCACAAAGTAGTCACCATTTTTAAATAAATATGTGACGTAATCTTCATTCATTAACTCATCTTCTGTTTAACTTAGCCAATTTTTTAATTTGACTTATGTTGAATTTTGTGTGGAAAAAATCATTTACTCTTCTCATGGATGGTGCAATTGTTATATTTTCATCTATATATAGTTCTAATATAGTATGTGTGTGCGATTTTATTTTTATTGGTGGTTAAATTTTTTTCTCCACCTATAATTTTCGGCTAGGTCCGCCACTGTCGACGACTACGACAGCGCCCCTCGAGATGCCAACCTAACTTGGCCTGCGGCGGAGCAAACCATGTCGAAGCTCAGCGGCGAAGGGCGTGACTCTGGATCCCATGGCGGCGGCGGTGCTCCGATCGCTCTCGTGGCGGCAAGCGTGTATCTATTGTTGCGTGGTACTCCCTCCGTCCAAAAACAAGTGTAATCATTTCTCTCTATCTCTCTTCTACTTCATCTCTTATCGTTTCTTGTGTGCTCTCTACTTTTCATTGTTTCTTAATTCCTGTGCCCAACTTCTAAATGGACGCTCTTTGCGGGACAGAGGGAGTAATCATTTTTTTTACATGCCACGCCATTGCTCCAGCCGCCAGCCGTTGGATGACGGTTACCACATGCACATGGGATGGAAGAAGCTACATGAACAAGATGGTTTTTGACTTTTGACCTCGGTATCGTTGCGGCCGGTTAGATGTTCCATGCTGAGGTCAACTCCGTTTCTCTGATGGCACAAGAACAGGAGCCCGGCCGAAGCAACTAACGTGCACGTCTCGCTGATGGAGCAGGCCTCATAAATGCAGCTTCAGGGCCAGTTATCGTCAGCAGGCATCCGTGCACGAGACCGGATCCGACGTGTCACGTCGTCCATGTATGCACAGCTCAACTACCGTCCGACGTGGCGCTTGGTCCGGCGCCCAGGTGGATCTCTCATGAGGCCCGGCGGTGCCCGCTGCTGGGCACGACCGATGATCTGATGCTGTGATGCGTCGTGTGGCGTCGGTGACGTACGAAACAGAGATTACCAAATCACGACGAGATAGAGTATCTGCCAACACGTGTTTATATATATACGCGTAACACATCTTTGGATAATTATATATAAGAACATAGAGAAATACCCTAACCACAAACTAATCGATGATACAGGTTAGATATAGCATCTATAGAGATGACGATATACGCTGCAGAGTAGCTAGCTTCCGAATGCTTTTTTCCACACCAAAAAGGAATATTTTTTTTATCAGTT
Organism: Alloteropsis semialata; assembly: GCA_004135705.1. NCBI lineage: Eukaryota > Viridiplantae > Streptophyta > Magnoliopsida > Poales > Poaceae > Alloteropsis > Alloteropsis semialata. Next base: position 4,625,750 of record CM014274.1, read on the forward strand.
GGAGCAGCTTCAGAAAAGAGAGGTAGAGCTAGTGATGGCAGTTTCAGAATTCAGATGGACTAATCCTAATTTGATATTCTGCATTTGTGCAGGCAGGTCCATCTTTTTGCCCACCTTTTGGCACCAAGAAGGGTAGGCTGTACCCATCAGGACATCATGGTACCGAATTCACATTTGTCCATTTCCATGGTGTCTAATAATAATGTCTGTGTCACGAATACGGTCACGAGGTTTGAGTGTCGTGTCTGCTAAAATACACGTATTTCTCTCCAACACTCTATTCGCACTGCTACGCGAATATATGCGCCACAAATTTGCATGCCCATTGTCGGTGGGCGCACGACTTAGGCGTGGAGGCGTCGTGTCTCTCTTTCAGAGTCTCCGGGCCTTTCCATAGGCATAACTACTGTCTCCATTCAGAAATGATAGATATAATTTGATCATAGAAAAGTCTAACAAAATGAATTTTAACTCTTAATTTCTATTAGAATATGTCTTCAATTTCTATAAAATCAATGTCATCCTAAATGGACTATTGACATAAATCTATTTATACAAATTTTAAGTCCTAAACTTGCATATAATTTGAATAATTTTTGGTCAAATTTTGTATAACATGACTTTTCACTGATGAAAGTATAGCTATCATTTGTGCTCCCTACAGTAACATTAACCCGCACAAAAAACACTACATTTCTCTGGTGATCGATGGATATGGATGTATAAAGTGGTGGTGCTCACCACCCCTGTATTTTTGGGGTAGAATAGTATAGTATAGCAAATAAAGTGACCATGCATTTGGATCGGGGAGGATCCCATCCATCGTTGTTGCTTTTGTAAAGAGAAAGGCCCAAAGCGTCCCGTAACAAGCATCATTACCAATGCCTTGTTTGGTTCCATAATCTAGTACCGTCAGTACTACAGAAGCTTAATTGTTATTATCAACATGGAGGCATGGACTTGCTATTCCTGTCACGCGAGATGATTAGGCGTCGTACGGGTTGATTGATACGCAACCCGACCCGTTAAAGATAAAGATGCACACTCTGAATAAGTGAATAGTGAACACGCATCACACTCGCACCATCGGACGCATGCTAGGAATCGATCTGAAGAAAAGGCACGTAGGGCCTCAAGTAACTCGATCGATAGCTACCGTGTCGTCATTGCTCTGTGTGTATAGATGTTGGCCACACGCAAATTATTTGTTTTTCTCGGGATGCAAAATAGACAGGTGGCGCTCGGGAATTTAGTTATTAGTTATTAACAGATGAGAACGTTCCGTAACCACAAAATAATCATGTGACGAGATGCATGGTCAATTTGTTATTAACAATTAGAAATGTGATACTTCCAACTCCTTTCTACGGCGCCCTCTGTCCCAAATTATGATTGGTTCTTTGGCTTGTATAGATAACTTAGTTTTTTACTATGCATCTAGATATAACGTATATTCAGATGTGTAGCAAAAAATTACAAATATAAAAAACCAAAATGAATACAAAAAATTATAAATCTAAAAGCCAAAATGAATTGTAATTTGGGACGTACAGAGTACCTGCTTGGGCAGCTTCTCTGCGGCGTATACGTCACCATGGATGATGAACTGCTATGGTTTAGTTTTCTTCTAGGATAGAATTCCTCAACAAGAAATATCTTGCCGGGACCAACTCAATATCAGAATAGAAGTACGGATCTAATCTATAGAAAAAAAGAAGTCTTGATCTAAAGCATGGGATTTATTAGGGACAGGTCCATTCTTTTTTTCTTTTGAAATCGTAGAGGTACATTCTCATTAGGAAGAGAAAGGCAGAAGAGTGATGACTAATCATGACAACTTCTTCTTTTTTGTGTAATCTGCAGTGCAGGCAGGTCTATCTTGCTCTGCCTTTTTGGTGCAGCAAGGAGGTGGCCTGTAGCCATCATCAATCGTTGAACACATATGCGCATAGATGCTGACATGCTGTATGTGTGTACAATACAGCCACGAGGTCCACATGTCGGCCAAAATATATGGTATTATTTTGCACACTTAACCAATGCCAGCCGCTAAAATGCTCATGCTGCTAGCTAATTGGTTATTAAGTTGGCACCGGTCCTTTTGGGAGTAGAAGTAGCAAATGAAGCCATCATTTGGGCTGGGTTCGAGAGGATCGAACCGTTCCTTTTGCAAAGGGAAAAAGGCAAGCACCTCGCTGTTGCCTGTTGCCTGTGTACCTAGGGAAGCATCGATTCCTTGCATTCTTTGCCTCTTCCGTAGTACCAGTACAGTACAAGCTTCGAATTAGCATGGATCACTGTATCCGTATGCAAAGCCAGCACTATGTTTTTTTTCCAACTTTTAATAATGAATTAATGTCTCTACGTAAAAGTAAAAAGTAATGGAACGTATCTTTGTTTTTTAAGGTCCGTAGGTTTTTGTTTTGGTCTCGCGTTGATATTAGTTCGTTTTTAGTATCCAAATTGACAAATGGGCCAAAGAAAGCATAATTATTGCCTAGATAAATACACTAACACGTCGGTTACTTTCATTCTAGTCGGATTTTAATAGTACAAGGTTCTAATTTAAAGGGAAAAGGTATACCTCGGTTACTCTCTTCATCCCACATAATGTTTATGTGCAATTTGACTCATTTGGCTCCCCAATTGTGTCAAACCAGTCAGTATTTTTCTGCGGTGAGATTTATGTCCTTTTCGTTACCGCGGTACAAGTCTTTGTGTTTTGGGTTGAATAGGTGGTGAAAGCCATGTCTTACTATTACAAAAGTGAATAGGAATATTTTTAATGGTTAAGCGGACAAAATAGAGTGTTTGAATTAGTAAAATAGACTACCCCTAACAATCACAATCCAAAAAGATGTTTGCGCGCGTATAAAATGGTTCCCACGGGAAAACGTTACGTACACAACCTTGGCACATTAATTAGTGTACCATATGAACTTCAATTAAATCGGATGACGTATTCGAGTTGGAAAGAAGGATGAAGAGAAACCTGCCACAGCCACATCGATCGTCTCATCTCCTGTGTGGATCGTTTGTGCATATGCGCCACGTCACCTTGTATAAAGTTGCCCTGTTTGGTTCTTTATAACTCTAATA
>CM014274.1:4632963-4649037 GCA_004135705.1 Alloteropsis semialata
TTGCAATACAAAGTCCATCTAAGCAAGAAATGCATGCATCAGACGTTGAAATTTATGAGATGATTTCTACTAGTTTTATGCCCTTTATTAGTGTTCATATTTCACCAATTGTTTTCGCGAGAACGACATTTGACCTAAAAACTCTCTACAGAATTTCTAGCACGACTTTGCATACAAAAAATAAACCAAAAAATCTCTGAGTGCCGGCCATATGTTCGCTGTCTTTCAGGTTGAGATACAATGTGATAAAATAATCCTTGTATGTTGTTGCCGGCCATCGAGCCGTTGTGTATATTGTTGCTGGCCATCGAGCCGTTGTTTTATTGCAGGTTTTGAAACCTCATCATGTAGGGGAGGTGCTGCCGAAATTTTTATCTGATTTTTATTGTATTCTTTTTTTTTAGGATTGGCTACTGCATCATCGGCTATTGCACCGTCCTCGACTCGACATTTTGCAGGATAGCAAGGTGAGGCATTAAAAACCTCTTTCTTTTCATGTCATGTTCGTAGATCGCGTAACCTAGTTAGGCGTCTCCCGTTCGAAAGAGATACGGTTGAAAATATGCAGATCTTTGCATATGTTTGACCGTATCTGTTTCGAATTGTCCACGTTTTTTGGACAGCCGGAGGATGTGTAGATGTGGTTAGTTTCCATGCTCTACTCCTATCCGAGACAGAATTTCGGCATCACCTCCCTGTTGTTCTCCGGATACACAATCTCCTTGCTAGGACGTGTATTTGGAGAACAGTGGGGAGGTGCTGCCGAAATTCTGTCTCGGATAGAAGTAGAGCATGGAAACTAACCCCCTCTACACATCCTCGGGTGGGATTAGGACCTATCTTCACCTATTAGAGCATTATAGACATCGTGTAGATATAATTGATTTTTATATCACCTACTCATATATTAGAGGATGGATGACCGTGAGTGGATGTACACGGGCCACACAAGTCGGGATTCGTATACTGATGAGTGGATTGAGAAGACCGATGCCTTTTTGGAACTAGCATTTGCTAGGGTTAAGGGTGCACGTGACACGTGGTGTCCCTGCCGCATTTGTGCAAACACACGCCGACAAACAAAGATGAACATGGGTAAACATCTTTGCAAGAATGGATTTACGGCAGGCTATACCAGGTGGATCTACCATGGTGAAGCCGATCGTTTGAGAGACGAGGTCGTGAGACAACGCATCGAGAATTTTGATGCTGATGCCGGGGTAGCAGACATGTTAAACGACTATCATGAAGCACATGTCGATGAAGGACCTAGGGAGGAGGAGCCAGAGGCATCCGCAAAGGCGTATTACCACATGATGTCTGCTGCACAGCAACCCCTTCACGATCATACCAATGTTTCTCAGCTGGATGGCATTGCACGCCTAATGGCCATAAAGTCCCAGTTTACCCTGAGTCGAGACGCCTTCGATGTTATATTGACAGTTGTTGGCAGCCTGCTTTCGGGTGGTCATATTCTGCCAAAAAGCATGTATGAGGCTACGAAGCTCCTTCGTGCACTTAAGATGCCATATGAGCAGATACATGCTTGTCCGAAGGGGTGCATCTTATTTAGGAAACAGCATGCGGAAGCAAAGTACTGTCCAAAGTGTGGATCATCTAGGTTCTTGGAGGTAGACTCTGGCGATGGTAATAAAAGGCAGCTCACAGTCCCCGTGAAAATCCTAAGGTACCTTCCGTTCATACCGAGGATCCAACGGCTCTTCATGACTGAGGAATCCGCGAAACAGATGACATGGCACAAACATGGTCGTCGATACAACCCTGACAAGCTGGTACATCCATCCGATGGTGAGTCATGGACTCACTTTGATGCGATTCATCATGATAAAGCTACGGAGTCTCGTAATGTACGTATTGCGCTGGCAACAGATGGGTTCAATCCTTATGGAATGACGGCTGCCCCGTACACTTGTTGGCCTGTGTTCGTTATCCCCCTCAATCTTGCCCCCGGCGTGATCTTTCAACGTCAGAACATATTCTTGTCGTTGATAATTCCTGGATACCCGGGGCATAATATGAGTGTGTACATGGAGCCTCTGGTCGATGATTTGGAACGTGCTTGGGATGAAGGGGTATTGACATACGACCGAGCTACAAAGACAAACTTCAAAATGCATGTTTGGTACCACTACTCTCTGCATGACCTGCCGGCATATGGGTCGTTCTGCGGCTGGTGTGTTCACGGGAAGTGGCCATGCCCAATATGCAAGACATCTGTGGAGTTCATTTGGTTGCCGAAGGGTGGCAAATATTCTTCGTTCGACAAACATCGACAATTCCTCCCTCTTGACCATCCATTCAGACGAGACATTAAGAACTTTACGAAAAATGTGGTAGTTAAAGATCCTCCACCGCAAATGATGACAGGAGCCGAGGTTATCGCTCAGTTAGAAGCTCTCGAGGTCAATGAAACTGGGCGTGGTTTTGTAGGATATGGTGAACAACATGCCTGGACTCATAAGTTGGGCTTGTGGAGACTCCCCTATATGGCTGATCTTCTTCTTCCACATAACATTGATATGATGCACACTGAAAAGAATTGGGCTGAGGCAATTTGGGGTTCTGTTATGGCCATTCCAGACAAGACAAAGGACAATGTTAAGGCTAGAGTTGATCAGGCGAGGTTATGCAATAGACCAAAGCTAGACATACCGTCTCCCGCAGCCGGCAAGTCATGGAAAATGCCTAAGGCCGATTTTGTTCTGACGAGGCCCCAAAGGAGGGAAGTACTAGAATGGTTTCAAACTTTAATGTTTCCTGATGGGTATGCAGCGAATCTGAGGAGGGGAGTGAACTTATCTACTATGCGAATCAACGGGCTGAAGAGTCATGACTACCATATATGGATTGAGCGGCTTCTTCCGGTGATGGTTCGAGGCTATGTCCCTGATAATGTATGGCTAGTGCTGGCAGAGTTGAGCTTTTTCTTCCGCCAGCTTTGTGCTAAGGAAATATCCCGGACCGTGATTGCAGACATGGAAAAAATTGCCCCTGTGTTGCTTTGTAAGTTGGAGAAGATCTTTCCACCCGGTTTTTTCAATCCGATGCAGCATTTGCTTCTGCACCTACCGTATGAGGCACGAATGGGGGGGGCCTGTGCAGTCCCGTTGGTGCTATTCAATTGAGAGATGTCAAAAGGTTCTTCGAAATAAATGTAAAAATAAATGCAAAATTGAAGCTTCCATTGCTGAGGCATACATTCTTGAGGAGGTGTCAAACTTCACAACAAAATACTATGCTGACAACCTTCCTAACGTGCACAATCCGCCCGCTCGTTACAATGCTCGTGAAGATGAATCGAACCTTAGCATTTTTTGAGGGCAACTCGGAAGTGCTAGTGGTGCAAAATACAAGACCTTGAAACATGAAGAGTGGCGCACTATCATGCTATATGTGTTGACCAACCTTGACGAGGTGGAGCCATACATGGGGTAAGTGCTCAACACACTTGTTGCTCGATTGGTAGTGACTATTCTGCATCCAACCCATTTGGTTTCTCATTGGTATAGGGAATTTATTCATCAATTCTGGCGTCTTTCAAGGGAACCTACACCGCATGAATCTGAGACCCTTCTTAAACAGGGTGCGGGAAATGGATTGCCCGATTTCATTTCTTGGTTCAAACATAAGGTACTGCTCCAATTTAGCTGTCCTATTTAATTTCTATTACAAGTTTCTCGCCCGAGCGAATATATTTTTTTTTTTTTTTTTTTTTTTTTTTTTTTTTTTTTTTTTTTTTTTTTTTTTTTTTTTTTTTTTTTTTTTTTTTTTTTTTTTTTTTTTTTTTTCGCCAACTAGCATGCTTGAACTTTCAGGGCCAAACTGATGCATCTATGGGTGCCGAGTTGAGACAGGTTGCCGATGGTTGTGGCTATAGGGTCAGGTCTTTTTCTGGTTACGACGTGAATGGATATCGTTTTCACACAACACGCTACGAGCAGAGTCGGCCCAATCGAAGAACCACAAATTCTGGTGTTTTTACGCCAGGCCTCGATGGGGTCGAGTATTATGGCAAAATTGAAGAAATATATGAACTCATGTTTCATGGTTCAAAACCCCTTAATCCTGTCATATTCAAATGCCATTGGTTTGATCCCGAAGTGGTGAGACGGACACCTAACCTTGGGCTAGTAGAAATTCGTCAATCAACCGTCTTACCAGGAGACGATGTCTATATTGTGGCTCAACAGGCCACGCAAGTTTATTATCTTTCATACCCGTGCCAAACTGACGAGCGTCTTAAGGGGTGGGATGTTGTGTACAAGGTATCGCCACACGGTAAGCTGCCTGTCCCAAACAATGAAGATTACAACATAGATCCAAACACATATGACGGAGAGTTCTTCCAAGAAGATGGGCTAGAAGGGAGTTTTGAGATTGACTTAACCGATGCGATCGGAATGGAAGTAGACAATGAAATATGTGTGGACGAGGACGCTGGAGATGAGGTTCGTAATGCGAAGGATGTAGAGTGGAATGGCTGTTGACAAAAGGGAAAGGTCTCATAAAAACAACATGGCATGAGATTATAACCTTGTTGGAGTGGAGGCCAAGACAGCGGTACCCTTTATGACGAGCGGAATATCCAAGAAAGACACAATGGGTGGAGCGAGGAGCCAGTTTATAAAGTCTTTGACGTGCAAGTGAAGGGGAACTGCATTTTGAAAAGGAGAGCTAGCATTGAACTGAGACATGTCGTACCGGTAATTGAACCAAGGCATCCAATCTCCATTCGTATTCCAGCTTCTTGGCTTCTTTGGCATGTGCATGGCTTAGATGGCAAACAGCGAAGCTAATACTCCTATAGGTCAAAATATGTTTTCGTTCATATATACTTAGCATGATGTTAGCATTCCATCATGCTAATATCATAAACAACCTTTTCTCTCCAATATATTAATCTAGAAATTCCATAGATTTCCATCTAGCGAACTAACCTTTATCATTTCTTCTTATTTTAGTCTCGCCATTCTGTGTGCCTTGTCATAACTCTCTGCTAGTCCTCACGATCTATATATACTTATGCTTAGGTCCCTACAAACATGTAGTGCCTCTTAATAGGTGTTTTATAAGCTGTTTCCATAATGTTTGGTGTACTGTTTTATTTGTTTTATGCTTGTGTACAATGTATGCTTGAAGAAGCAGTTCATGACCTCTACGAGTAAGAGTTCAACACTGTCGACCAATCTGAAGTTATAGGCAAGTGTCCTTGATCATATCCAACAACCTACATTATTTTACTTCATTTAAAATAGTTAGACCATTAGTTGCATGCTAGATCTAATTTGAATCCCATGTTACGGTTTACTAGAATTTTTTTTACCTTCCTTGAAACCAAGTTTGGGTATGGGTAATATCATGCTTAACTCTGCTGACTTGGTTGGTTTGGGTTAAAAAAATCAATTTAATAAATCTGGGGATGAAGTATGAGGGGGTTGGAAACATCGATGATTATGTTAGTTTGGGGAATCTAAGCAGGACGGAAAGAATGGTATGATGATTCGATGGTTTTATGGGTGTGTACTGGATTCCTATCTCGGATTCGAAGGATTGGTTCATGAATAAAATGTGCAACCTCTACATAGCATAAAACCGATATATCAATGCTTTAACTAGCCCCTGAAGCAACAGCTCTCTTGACTTGTTGGGCTATTTATACCCCCTCTACTCTTCCATTTGAGGTGTTGGATGCTACTGAAGACAACAAGTAAAGATGATATACAAGCCACTTTGAAAGGAATCGATGCTCGTGATAGCCTAAGAGGGGGAGGGGGTGAATTAGGCTTTCTAAAAACCTAACCTACCACTTGCCTCTAATTGCACAAATATAAAACTAAGACAAGCTATCACCCACCCAAAGAAGTTTTACAACCTAGAGCCAATACTATCATGATACTACTCTAGAAAGGTAAAGGCACACAAGTTGCGAGTATGAAATACGGAAGCTTAAGAGGGTTAGAAGGATGTAAACTTGACACGAAGATTTATCCCGTGGTTCGGCTAATGCCTACTCCACGTTGGAGCTCCACAAAGGATATACTCCCGGTCGCCAAGTCTTGTTCCCGGTCAAGGCCTTGAGCTCACCAAAAAGGCTCCCCAAGAGGAATGATGAGCAAGTCACCAAGACCTTGCTCTCATCAACCTACTCTCCCAGAGATCTTGACGCCACCTCCACTACGGAGCTTCTTCACCAAGGAAGGGGGTTTCCTCGTCCCCCTAAAAATGTCGTTGTCGCCGCTCTACACCAAGCCGAAGGGTCGAAGACTTGCCGGTGAGTCACCAAGACTCCAAGGGGCTAGCACACCGAGATTACAAGTGTTGGTTCACTCTAGAACTAAGCACAAGGCTCAACACCTTGCAACTCACTCACTAGGGCTATCCTAGCTCTCTCACTCACTAAGGATGATGAATGTAGCACAAATGGTGGCTTGAATGTCTTGTAGGTGTAGATGAACTTCTCTAGACTCCAGCTACTCCAAATGGCCGAATGGGGGTGGTACATATAGCCCAAGAGGCATAACTAGCCGTTGCTCAAAAGATGCACAGAAAACTGCCTTAGTGGCTAGGTGAACATCCATATTGAGCAGCCTTAGTGAGCGAGCTCAGGACCTTGACTAGAAAGCATAACTTGGTGACTGGGAGCAAATACTTTGTGGAGCTTCAACGTGGGCTAGGAGTGGCTTACTGCCTACCGATACCACGGGATAAATCTTTGTTCCGGGTTTGCATTCCTTATCTCACTCTTTTATGTTTCCACATTTCATCTTGCAACTCGTATGCCATTTACTTTCATAAAGTAGAATCTTTATAGGATTGGTTTTAGGTTGCAGAACTCTTTGTGCAATCGTGCAAACACATAGTGAACCATATTGCATGTCTAGATAGAATGATCTAGTCTATGATTTATGAAAGATAGTGGAGCCATAGGTTTAATTTTTAAGTTGCCTAATTCACCCTTCTCCTTTTTAAGCAAAGACGAGCACTGCTTACATTGAAATTGTAAATTTGAACCAAATTAAAGAACTTATATATCGTTGCATTTTCAAGGGCCATCAGACACAGGCACTATCCGATTCTACTCTTGGGCATCCATGCTGTCTGGATTACTAGGGTTCTCTAGATGGGTTTGTACAAAGCCTCACCAAATCTACATGAGAGGAAGCAAGGATTTGGCCTTTAGAGAGAGCAAAGGTGCTAGATTCTCTCCTAGCTTGATGTTGTTTTTGGGTCGTGTTCTCTCTTTGTTTTGTGGCGTGTGTGTAACGAAAGACTAACCTGGGCCAACGAACATCTTGCAATTGGATAGTTATTCTCTTTTTTAACGAAACATACAAAGTTCACCTGCATATTTGAGAAAAAAATTAAGTGTCGACACATGAGGCTATTGTTGGAGCGACCTCGTCCCTGGAATTTGGTTTTGTTAATCTCACAATCACCTGTCGTGCAAATGACGTACTTGCTGCGGAGAATCAGATGGAGTGCAAAGAAGAAACTAGAATGGATCCTCTCAGGTCTCACTACCACATAGGGCTTATCACAGCCAGTTCGGTTGGGCCTATCACAGCCGGTTTTCAAAAGTGGCGGGCTGTGAAAATCGATTTTCACAGTCGGTTCTTTATTTCAAAAACTGAAATCAAAAAATCAATTAAAAATATTAAATGGATGCAAAAAAAAAATTGTCACATGGGAGGCCACCCTCAAGAACCGGGCACCATCTACCTCCAAGGACACAATTTTTTGCACTTGTTGAATTCTCCATGATTCGAACCCGTGACCTCTTGCTTCGTGCGTTCTTGCTTCGCGTGTAGCTTCCCTTACCACTGCACCACATCATTACTTGCGAATGAGTGAGTGATGCATTCCTTTTATATTAAAACTAACAAACTTTAAATAAATTCTAGAGGCCACATCTTTTATCCAATTAGGTTGAAACTTTTTGTGGTAGTTGCTTATATGCACATACTTCCTGAAAAAAAATCAAAAAATAATATAAAAATAAAAAATAGTCGTGCAAAAATTGATTTATTAAGTGCTAAAAATTTATTTAATTCATAAAAAATCGCAAATCATTTCAAAAAACTCTTGAACTCCTCCATGGTAAATTGGTAACTTATATGCAGTAGAAAATATGTAAAAAATATTTATATATTATATGAGCAAAAATAAGTTTTAGAATGTACAAACATCAAAGTTTGGCTTAAAGATATATAAAAAGAGTGTGTGAGATGTACATGTTTATGAACAATGTATAGCCTAACTTTTTGAAATGCGTTGAATTTTTTATGAGAAGGCTATAAAAGGACTCCATGACAATTTTGATAATTTTTGGACAAGTTTTTGATATTATTATTATTACAAGTAAAGGGGTAAATTAAAGTGTGAATTATCCATAGCAAACCTATTGAATTTTCATATAATTTTTTCAATTTGATCTAAACTAGAGCATATGTCCTTAGATACTATTTTTATAGTATTTGGTAAGAGCTAGTTAAGAGACATGTAGTTCAAATTAGAATTACTAAGAATAATTACCTAGAAATTCATTTAATTGTTAGAAAATAGCAAATCATTTTAAAAAAAATCCAAAACTGCTCCATGGCAACATATATGAAGTGTAAAACATTTAAAAATTATGTCCTTATAATATAAGCAAAAATAACATTTTAGGGTGTGCAAACTAATCGATGTTGCACTTCTTTAATATTAAATGTTTTGATTCTTTATGATTTTTTAGATACCACACCTTAGATCCGATTGAGCTGATTTTTTTCGGTTGTCCCTTGTGCGCTCTTAGTCTAATAAAAAATATCAAAAAAATAAAATAAAAATAAAAAAATTTTGTGTACTGTAACTTAGAACCGGTTGTGAAAATGGATTTTTACAGACGGTTCGTGTTACGAACCGGCTGTGAAAATAGATTTGATTTTCACAGCTGGGTCAAGCCACAAACCGGCTGTGAAAATGATTTTCACAGCCGTCAACTTACTAACCGGCTGTAAAAATGCATTAGTGCCACTTTTTAAAAACCGACTATGAAAATAATGACTAGAAAAATCAATTCTGTAGTAGTGTCTCAGCCTTCATATGGCCGCGTGAGAACAACAAAAGTCCCGTCACAGTCATGCTCTTGCATTATTGCGTCAGAAAGAGAGAGGCTACCCTTTATTCTAGCATATATGCCTGGCATTCAAAGTAGTGTTTGCATTTGAGTGTGTCACGTGAAATTCATACTGGCAGGTAAAAGAAATCTTAATAGAGAAGTGCTGTTGCTAAATATACACATGCTGCTTCTGTTCTAGCAGTCACAGCCCAGAAATCTGCTTGTGTTCATATGGATCTTGTCGTGGTGGCAGTAGCAATCTAGTCAATGAATGTTCCAACCATTGAATGCTTCTTCTGATTGCTAACTTTCTATGGTTCATATAGCATTTCAATAGCTAAAAGGCCATTTAGTCCATATGGGTATAACCGCTACAATTGTATAAAAATTACTTTGCAAATAGAATGCAATAATAGAACATAGCAAATTAAGTTGGCATAATTTTATTGCTCTCTCTCAATAAGATAAACCATGATCAAGCATGCGTGAACGAAGACCGAGTGTTTCGTTGTTCATGGATTGGAGTAATACGTGAACCCATCCAGAAAAAGATGAAAGATTGTGACTCCAGAAGGTAGTTTGGGGGGAAAGTTTGGCAAATGTGATGGCACCTTAATTCCAAAATCTCATCAAGAAATACTGGCTAATAATATGATCTACATCTGTTTGTCGCTTGATTCAGTCAAAAACTCGTGACAATGTCAAAAACTGATTGGTGCTCCTATTGAGCCCCTGTGCTATAAAAACCGAATGATCCTGGCTAGAAAATTTTGTTTGCCTAGAAGTGATCATATCGTGCCATAATTTATATAATTACATATGACCTGGGAATCATGGGAGATGACACTTTTCTGAAGCAAAAGGAGTACATGCTACCATATTTTGTTGAGGTGCCCAGGTTTGGATGGAAAGTTTTATATATGGGAATATTTGCATCGAACTAACGTAAGTTAATGATTGTTTATATATCTGTGGTTTCTATGTACTATCATACTCTATCTTTAGCAGAAATTAACAGCGTACAAAGTATCATGGACTCTTCAATTTAATTTATACCTTTAGATGATCATAAAAATCAATGGTGCATATTATTTTCCTTTTTTTCTTATTAACGTGGTATAGTCTCTCTCCACGAACATGATGCCTTATTTTAACACTTTCCCTTATTAAGATAAAGATTCAAAGTAAAATGTAAAGAAATGTCAATTCAATAATGTTGCTACATGCATATGACGTCGTTCTGGCAGCCTAAGCCCTGGAATATACTTGAGCTCATCTCGCTCTCAGTCACCTCTCCTGCACGCAATCCTATTTCTGCGAGGAATCGGGTGGAGTGCAAAGACAAAACTGGAATGGATCCTCTCGAGCTGGAAGGGCTTGAGAAAAGCAAAAGTCCTGCTCTTGGACAAGGAGCATCAAAAAAGAGAAAGGCAAGTAGCTAGGACCCTCCATGTGTAATAGCTTGCCCATGAAGCTCAAAAAAGAGGGAGAAAGAAAAGACAAATGGACCCTCCACGTTGGCTGTCACCCGATCCATCACACACCTCTCTCCCTATATATAGTCACTCACACCTTGCATATCCATGCATCAGCCCATTTGCTCCTGCGCAACTCCTTGCCACATTGCCTACGTAATAAGCTGCCTTTACTTCTCTAGCTTCCTCTAGATCAACACTAATAGCACATGTAAACCCAGTGGTTAATTGCATTCACAAACTACCGTCTCTCTTGCAGGATATATTCTGTCTTCCACCGTGAGGATATCCATGGAGATCGCCATAGGCGCCGCGCGTTGGGTGGTGGGCAGGGCGCTGGGCCCCGTGACGGACGGCCTGCTCGAGTCGTGGACGGCGAGCTCGGAGCTCGGCCCCAACGTCCGCGCTCTCAAGCTGGAGCTCCTGTACGCGGAGGGGGTCCTCAACAACACCCACGGCCGCGACGTGCGCAACCCGGCGCTGGGGCAGCTGCTGCTGGAGCTCAGGAACGTCGCCTACAACGCCGACGACGTGCTGGACGAGCTGGAGTACTTCCGCATCCAGGACGAGCTCGAGGGGACCTTCGAGACCACTGACGCCGACGACAGGGGCCTCGTCGGCAGCCTTGTTCTCAACGCTCGCCACACGGCCAGAGCCGCCGCTAGTAAGCTCAAGCTCTCTGCCTCATGCGACTCCTGTGCTGATATGTTCTGCAGTGATGCCGACGAACAACAAGAAGGTGCAAAACAAGGGTGTCTCCCGGGTGTTTGCTCAAGTGATGATGGGCAAAACACTCGTGAGATCAAGTCACGGCAAGCTACCAACCATGGATGCCTGTCTAAGCTTGTCTCAAGTGCTCGCAGCACTGCCCGTGCTGTCGGTAAACGCCTCCCTTGCCACTCTCTCACATCTCCCTGTGATTGTTCTGACATGCTGGGAAAAGGGAGTCCGTTCCTCTGTGGTGCCTGGTCGTCCAGGGCAAAACAGAGAGACCACAATGTCCATGCCATGCACCAAAACTGAAGTTTGATAGGGTGGAACTATCCAAAAGAATGAAGGACATTGTAGAGCAGCTCAAGCCCCTCTGCGCTAAAGTCGCCACCATTCTAGAGCTAGAGCTGTCTGGCTCAAACCTGGGGACAACACAAACTGTAGCTTCGAACCGGCCAAAATCCACCCCTGAAATTGTTGAGACCAAACTATATGGAAGGGATCACCAGAAAAGGAACATTGTAGCTGAGATTACTGATAAAGCTGAATCCAGTGAAGAGAATCTTACTGTGTTTTCAATAGTTGGTCCAGGGGGCGTAGGGAAAACAACTCTGACACAACACATCTATGAAGAAGTGAAGAGCCATTTCCATGTCTCCATATGGATATGTGTCTCTCTTGATTTCAGTGCAGATAGGTTGACCAAACAGATTGTAGAAAAGATCCCTACTGTCGAAAATGAAAAAGCTAGTAGTGAGGAGGAAGAGCGAATCAGAAAAAGATTACAGTCCAAACAATTCTTGCTTGTCTTGGATGACATGTGGACATACCATGAGGATGAGTGGAACAAACTACTAGCCCCATTTAAAAAGGTAGGAACAAAAGGCAACATTGTTATAGTGACAACACGGATCCCAAAAGTAGCAAATATGGTTGCAACAGCAGGCTATTTGAAAAGCTTGGAGCGTTTAGAAGAAAAGGATTGTATGCATTTCTTTGAAGCTTGTGTGTTTGGTGATCAAAAACCATGGGAAGGTGATTGTGCTGATTTACATAATGTCGGGAAAGATATAGTGAAGAGATTGAAGGGTTCCCCTCTTGCAGTGAAAACTGTAGGTAGATTACTAAGGAACAGACTTGATTCAGAATACTGGAAAAGAGTATTGGAAAGTAGAGAATGGGAACTTCAAACCAATGAGGGTGACATCATGCCGGCATTAAGGCTTAGCTATAACTATCTCCCCTTCCATCTACAACACTGCTTTTCCTATTGTGCTTTATTTCCAGAAGATTATGAATTTGAAAGCAAAGAGTTAATTCACTTGTGGATAGGCCTAGGGTTACTATAGGTGCCCCTCATCAAAATAATAGAATTGAAGACATTGGAGAAGATTATTTAAACGACTTGGTTAATTATGGATTCTTCCAAAAGAAGTTCAGAGAGGATTCCCATCCTTATTATTTGGTTCATGACCTACTACATGAGTTGGTGCTAAATGTCTCGTCACACGAATATCTCAGTATACAAGGCTCTAAAATGGCAACAATACAAATTCCAGCTTCTATACGTCATTTGTCCATTATTATAGATGATGTGTATGTCGAGGATAGAATGACCTTTGACAATTATAAAAGTGACTTAATTATGCTTGGTAAAAGGCTCAGAGTTGATAAACTGTGTAGTTTGATGTTATTCGGACGACACCATAGAAGTTTTCTGAAAACTTTTGGCCTTTTACTTAGCGAAGCAAAAGCCCTCCGTGTAATTTTTTTGTCTGGAGCATCTTACAATGTGGAGGATCTGTTGCGGAACTTTTCTAGGCTAGTGCACCTTCGCTGCTTAAGGATTAAGGGTGACTACCTATTGAATCAAGCAAGTATTCCCATCAGCACCTCACGATTTTATCACTTGTTGGTGCTAGATCTAGAAAACTGCAAGTATCACGTTGGTTGTCTAAGAGAGATGAGCAACCTTGTGAAAATTCGTCATTTAGTTAACCCATATGATGACAATTTCCACTCTGAAGTTTCTGAGGTGGGAAAACTGAAGTCATTACAAGAGTTACCGATATTTGAGGTCAAAAAAGAGAGAACTGGGTTTGAATTGAAGCAACTAGGGAAACTGCTAGAGCTCCATGGATCACTAGAGATTCGTAATCTTGAAAGGGTTGAAGACATAGAGGAAGCAAAATTAGTGCATATGAACCATTTAAACCAGCTAACATTACACTGGGATACTGGGCGATCCATAAAGGACCCAGAAAATGAACAAGCTGTTCTCGAAAATCTCAAACCACACAGTAGTATTCGGAAGATATGCATTAAAGGACATGGTGGTCCTACTTGCCCAACCTGGCTAGGGGCAGATCTCGAAATTAATAATTTGGAACATCTTTGTCTTCAAGATGTAGCATGGAAAAGCCTTCCACCTCTAGGGAAGTTGTCGATGGTCGGTGAGCATGGTAGTGAGTGCCCAAATTATAGCCAAGAACAACACTTTCAGAATCTGAAGAGTTTAGAACTGGTTAACATACCAACACTAAGAAAGTGGTGTGGAAATGACGCAAGTCATTTGTTCAACCATCTAGAGATTCTCACTGTTAGAAACTGCTGTGAACTAGTTGAATTGCCATTTCAACATTCTACTAGTCCTGAAGAAGCTGAACAAGTCAAAATGGTGACCCTCTTTCCCAAGCTGCAGAAGCTGGACATTTCAGATTGCCCAAAACTAGTGTCAGTACCTCGTATTCCTTGGACTCCCGGTCTGTGCAAAGCAAGCTTATATAAAGTGGGTTCTGGTTTTCAGAGTCTGGATCTGTCAGATAAAAATAGTTTGGCAGTATCTGCAGAGGAAAAGGCCCAGGATAGCAAACTTTGGACTTTGTTGTGTTTTGATAATCTTATTGAACTGGAATTCCTGAGTATTACTCGGTGCCCCAATTTGCCTCTAGATCAGATGCGAAAACTAGCATCTCTAAAGATTCTGTCCATAATTAGTTGTACTAATCTCTTGTGGCCAGCTGAAGGTTACAGAAAATCTCGGTACCAGTATCCTGGAGTGAAGAGACTCAACATCGGTCACTGCAATGCTAACGGCACAGAATTGACACAGCTAGTCTCTTACTTCCCTAACCTCTCGGAGTTGTCTCTAGAATCTTGTGAAATGGTAACAGGGTTGGGTGTGGCAAAGAAGCAGACAAGTGAAACAGAGAATGAAAAAATTGGACTGGGGAAGCATCATGCCAGAGAAGAAGAGGGGATAGAAGAAATAGAAATAGAAATAGAAGAAATAGCACAAGGATTGCTGCTCTTGCCTCCACAGATAGAAACGTTGACCATTAATAATTGCCCAAATCTAAGCCTCTACTCCTGTTCGCTTGGTGACGACGTTGCAGTAGCTGGAGGGCTTCAAAGTTTGAGATCCCTCCAATCATTGGCTATACTCAGTTGTCCCAAGTTGCTCTCCTATTCATCCTCCTCTTCTGGTTCCCCTTTCCCAGCCTCCCTGCAAGACCTCTGTCTTTGTGACGTGAAGGGCATGTCAACCCTAGATCTTCCCTCAAACCTCACCAGATTTTACGCACAGAATTGTGGTCTAAGAGGTCCCGGCATATGGCGTCATCTCACCCAAGGTCAACTCAAAGAATTATTCATCTTGAAAACCCCAAAAGTACTTTTCGGAACAGAGCCCTCACAGATGTGCGAACAAGATGGTTCCCATTCCTCTCAACTGCAGGTGCTCTATACAGATGACATAACAGAAATCCCTGCCATGCCCATCTCCTCCTCCCTTGCTAGGTTAAGAATTTTTCAGAATGATAATATCGAGTGCTTCACAGAGGAGCAAGAAGGAGCCCTTAAGAAGCTCATTTCTCTCCAGGAGCTTGCAATTGAACAATGCAAAAAGCTGCAGTACCTGCCTGCAGGGCTATCTGGGCTTCCCAGCCTCAAAGTATTAGTGATCAGCGACTGTCCCATGATCAAATCGCTACCCAAAGATGGCCTCCCAAGTTCACTACAAGAATTGTCGATCTTGCAATGCCCAGCCATCCGGTCACTGCCCAAGGGCAGCCTCCCAAATTCATTGGTAATGTTAGATGTCCGTGGTAGCGGAAATGAGGAGCTAAGGAGGCAGTGCAGGAAGCTCCAAGGAACAATACCAATAGTCAGAGCCGAGACTAATGCCAGGTAACAACACCTTCCACTCTTTTACTATTCCCCATTTTTACACCCACCAATTGCATATATTCTGTACCTAATTTCATGTACGCGAACTTGCGAAGTAATCCTCATTTTTGTTTGCCGCACCAGTAATTGCTTTATCTGAACAACACAGTTGTTGTAACTTATAACCTACTGTGTGCATCTGGGTTCTTCTTCAATAGAGTATTCGCTAGACTCTCAAAATCCCCTCAGCACTACTTATGATTATGATCGACCTGTGGCTTCCATCATGGAACAAAATTGGTCAGTATGCAAATCAAGCCATCCTTTGCTGTTTGCAAAGTTAAGTCGCAGTATATATGCTAAATTGCTGAACCATTGCTCGTTGTTTTCACAAGTGAGTACATCGAGGGGTCACGGAGGGCTGTGCGTCCACCATGGGCTCCGGAGTGCGGCTACTAGGAAGCGCGAGCAGGGCGACGGCAAGGCCACGATGAGCGTCAGTGCAGATGCATGGTAAGTAAATGTGGATACATGTGAAAGTTTGATAACGTTGTGAACTCAGTGGCCACTACACCTGCAATTTGCTCTGAATTCTGCAAG
>CM014274.1:4669139-4688009 GCA_004135705.1 Alloteropsis semialata
GCCCCTGAATCCACGCACTCGTACCTGCTGTCGCTCCTCCGTGCAGTCATCATCTCCAGCACCATTACCCCGAAGCTGAACATGTCAAACTTGGTCGTGACTTGACCCATGTAACTGGGGAGACATGTATCCGCTTCATGGTATGAATAATCATGCAGTCAAGAACTAGCTAGTATTTTTGGTGATAATAACCTAATTATTAAACAAATTGGTTTGAACGTTATTTTGTAGAGGGATGGAGATGGATATGATCGACTGACATGGTTCCAATATGGGGGTGTTTAAATCCTCAAAGTCATCAAAAGTTCTCACACTGACAACCGTGCCCCCTCTCACAGGGCACGCTTCTCAGTGTCAAAACTTTTCACCACTTTTCACCAATTCATCAGATTTAAACACCCCCATAATTGGCCGACTTGTTACGTCTCTAGACTGGTCTCTTGTAAAAGCCCTGGCTAGGCCAAAGTCTGAGATCCTTGGGTTGATGTTTTCATCCCGTAGCACGTTGCCTGGCATTAGGTCTCCATGGATGACCTTGAGACGAGACTCCTCGTGCAGATAGAGAAGGCCCCGCCGGATCCCGCAGACTATGGAAATGATTTTCCTCCAATCCAGCAGCTGCTGTCTTTTCACTGGGTCTGCACACATGTCATAAAACATAACAACTTTTGGTGCATATTCTTAATGAAAATTTGATAATCTCTCCTCCGTCCTTGTGCTCAATTAATCTGGTACATGCACTGCTGTTACGGGAATATAATCCTATACAAGTTAAGGATGATGAGATTGTTTTTCCTCTCTGATTGATTTCGGAAATAAGGCTAGATGATTCCTTGAATCCTATCATATTTGTTTATTTTATCTCTGTTTGTATGCTTTTAAACTATATGGGTTATCCTAACCATGATATACAATGAATTTTAAATAGGTTTTGTTGATGGAAAATAGAAAGCATGTTATTGATACAGAAAAGACTACGTTGAATTGGGAAACCAGCTAACCGTGTATTTGGACGGAGACAATTTGTTCTTTTACTTGCAGTCAACCAACATGGCTAGATGATTCCTTGAATCCTATCATATTTGTTTATTTTATCTCTGTTTCTATGCTTTTAAACTATATGGGTTATTCTAACCATGATATACAATGAATTTTAAATAGGTTTTGTTGAAGGAAAATAGGAAGCATGTTATTGATACAGAAAAGACTACGTTGAATTGGGAAACCAGCTAAAAGTGTATTTGGACGGAGACAATTTGTTCTTTTACTTGCAGTCAACCAACATGGCTACATTTCTCAGTTGTTTCAACACTAATCATTCAGGTTGCTACAGTTCTTATTCCAATGACTATTGCCACGATTAGCTAATTAGGGCATGTACAACAGTTTAGACAGCTGCTGTCTATTTGACTTGCCATGTCACACACAGACAGCCAAAAAGACAGTTAATACAATGGGTTGTCTATTTAGCTGTCTGTAAGTTATTTAATTCATCTATAAGCACACAAATCTTGGTGATCAAGTATAAATTTGATCTTTGTAGTCATTTTGATGCTTGCATGGGAGAATGTGAGATATATTCAAATAAGTTGCATGAGAGAAACATAAATATAACAATAGGAAAAATAGGAATAAACATAGAAGCTCAGATCATACGTGTCCATGATATGAAAAAGAATAGATAATTATTTTGGAATCCTACATCTGAGGGCTTTGCTTAGGTACTCCCAAATGAATGTGAACCGTCGATCTAATAACATATTACCTCATAGGAGGTAATAAATTTAATATTTATTATATAAAATTTTTAATCTAAAATAGAAAAGATATCTCCTATCGGATGTGACCGCACCAGCCTGGGGGCCATGGCCGGCTTGCAGAGCAGTGCCGCCATGGACCAGTACACCAGTTCTCAAAAAAAAAAAAGGGACCAGTACACCAAATCAACTAAGCAAGGAACAACAAATTGCAGTTTGTTCTCGAGCCAATTCGTCAAACAAGTTAAGAATGAATTTCCCGTAATAAACTTTATTAATTTCAGGCAATTCGCCGCTTCAAAAACAACTAATTTCAAGCAATTTTGCTTAAATGGGTGCCAAAGATATCAGCGCAGGCAGAACTCCGAGGGCTCCAACTCTTACGCTGATGATGGGCGCGCTGAGGAGGCGTACCTGGTGTGCTGATCCTTGAGCTGGACGGTGACCTTGCCGCCGGAGTGGCTCCCGAGGAGGAAAACGAGGGTGCCGTCGCAGAGGTGACCTCCGACGGGAGGAACGAGCGCACGCCACACGCCGCCCCTTGTGGCCTCGGCCTGCGGAGCGGCGCCACCACGCGCCAGGGCCGCATCGCGTCTTGCTCCTCCATGGCCTGCGGCGAGGCCTCCGGCTGTCGGCGGTGGAGAACTCTTCCAATGTAACGCTGACGTGATAATATCACCAACTGTCCTCTTTTTTCTTATCTCCTAATATTAAGGGTTTGGGCCCTTACCCTTCTGGGAGGTAATGGGAGTACCTTTAGATAAAAATCAGAAAAGGCAGTTCTCTCAAGAAGCATAAACTGTTTTTTTTTACAGAATCTCAACCAAAGAATCCACCTTGTTTCTAGAGGACTGCTACTGAACATTTGGATTATCTGATGTTCTGAGATGAGCTATTCCAAATAAAACAAAACAAAAAGATCCAATAAGATGATAATGATAGGAAGTTGCATCCCAATTAGACACGCAGTAGGTTCAGATTGCAACAGCTCTAGTCATACAGTAGTTAACAACTTCAGGTATAGAGCAAGCATATGTTGGAACAGAATCTGCATCTTTCTTAGCTCTTCTAATTGAACTACAGTGAAACCTCCCCTAGCTCTACATGCATTGACAAAGACTGAAACATTGATTGCAATCCCTCCAATCACCATTGTTGAAGGACATCAGGTACTGTGCCAAATCCACCTCACCGGCAGTTGCAGCGCGCCCCGCGCTCTTCTGCCCCGCCGGAGCCGCAGTTGCAGCGTTTCCTGCAACCTTTCCGCGGCTGTGTCGGCGTCGTGCCTCTCCGCTCCGGTGCGGCCGCCGCGACGCCCAAGGTTCCCAACTCCGCCACCCCCGCCGATGCGCCCACGCCCTTCCGCTTCGACGCGGCCTTCGCTTTCCGCTCCCGCGCCTCCCTCCGCCATGAGCAGCCCTCGGGTGGATGGGAGCAATGCGCAGGGCAAGGCGCAGGGCTGGCGATTTGAGGCAGAAGGGCGTGGGGATTGCGCGCGTTGTTGCCGCAAAAGCGAAATACCCCCACGCGCAGAAGTGCCCGCCCGCAGTGAATCCTCGACGTCGACGACGAGTCGAAGCTGATGCTACAACGCGCTGCGGGGGTCGTTGATTCGTCTTGGAGCACGCGCGAGTGTCGTAGTCGAACGAGACGACGGCGGTACTCTCGCTCCTCATTTAATTACTCCACTCCACGTAGGATGTTTTTGCTTACGTAAACACAAATAGACAGCGGCTGTCTTTTTGTTGTACGTGCCCTAATCAATCATTAGTCAAAAGTAGGCACAGGTGCTAATCCCCGGGTAAATTAATTGGAGAGCCGGATCTCCCCTTTTCCGACGCGAGGCGACGTCTGGCGGCAGCCGTCGTGATCCGAAGGAGTTCACAAAAAAAGATCGGTGGGACTTTGAATGCTGATGTGAGCGTCGTAGCCTCGTAGGCAATATGGAGAGCAGAATTTGAAGATGCTGTTGGTTACCGAGTGTTTTTGGGAGATTTTCTATATTATAGAAAAGAGTCCAAACTCTATACTACTTCCGTCTCCGTTCTTAAATATAACCATTGACTTTTTCTTTCATTTGACTACTCGTCTTTTCTACAAATATTTTTGTAAATTGATAAGTCTACTAGTTAAATCAAAAGTGTTATTGGTAATGGATGTAGCGATACCTATTTTACTCTATTTAACAAACTAACTAATGAAATATTATTGGCTAAAGTTGAATTAAAAGTCAACAGCGTCATATATTTAAGAACGGATGGAGTATTAGCTAATGATTTGGAGAGGCTTTTGGGGTTGCTTATTACTCGCTCCGTCTCAGAATATAAGGCATGGTCAAACTTGGCACAGTCTTTAGTAATAACATTTGACTCTTAATATATCTTATAATATAATGTTTACAGCAATAAAATTATAGTCGTATGAACTACTTTTAAATATGAGTACAATGATATCATTGTTGTAGGACAAAGTTTTTATTATACAAGATTAATCATAAGTCAAAATTTTTAAAGTTTGAATCTTGAATTACGTGCGTGCCTTATATCCTAGACGGAGGGAGCAGATATAAGTGACTTAAAAGTGGTTACCAAAAATTACGGTGTCCAGGCTTCCGTTTGGCATGTACTCGTAGACAAGCAGCTTTTCTTGTTGCTGCAGGCACACCCCCTGATTTCTGTGCTTCAACCTTGTGACCACTGCCAGCTCGTTTTTGTGCTCTTGGAACCCCTGTGAAGAGTGCTTTGAAAGCCTCTTAACTGCAGTAACTTCACCATCTGGAAGAACTCTCTACATAAAAAAACAGAGCATTAGCAAGAGAAATGTTTTTTATAAGAAAATAAGAATGAAAAGAAATTAAAAGGGAGCAAAGAAGAATGTAAGGGTCTCTTTGGTAGAGCTCCACCTGAGCTGATTCTCCGAGAGAAGTGATTCTGTGGCTGGAAGTGATTTTTTTTGATTCTCTAGCAAAATTTCTCAAAATCAGGATGGAGAATTACTTTACAGAATCAAGAGAAGCTACTTTTTTCAGCTCCTAGTCCCCTAGTTTATTTCAGAGAATCACTTCATAAAATCAGCTGAGAATCACTTCTCTCTGAAAACTGTTTGGCAAAGTTCCTGCTGGATTCAGCCAAGAATCAGCTCTGGAAGCTCTGCCAAACATGGGCTAAAGAAAAGGGAGTAAAGAAGCAGAAGTTACCATCCCCGGTCCCCGCCCCCATTCCCCCCTCCCTCTGGGCTCTGGCTCTCATTTCTCTCTCTCTCCACTCATTTCGTCCTCATTCTTTGCTCGGATCTGAGGGCCTAGTGGCAGATTTGTCAGGTGAGGGTGAGTTCTAGTGATTCTCTTTTCATCGGGTTGCTGCCAGTGGGTGGCCTGGCGAGTTTCCACGTCTAGAACCAACTTCTAAGCTATTCAAAGTAGTAGCGGTCTATCCAAAATTCGAATATGCAAATACGGTTTAATTCAAATTCGGTAAAATGACTACAGAGTTCTCTAAACAACTCGGTACACAGGTATAAAATAACCAAAAATATGATGAGATATGTACAAGATGAAGGTCTCATAATACCTTAAATTCAACAAACAAAGTAGCAAAAAAGGCTCAGGTTCCAGGCTAAGGAAAGCAAATTTCTCACCAAATATTGAATCACATTCACATGGCAACGTACAAAAGCAGCACCATCAGGCAACCCTTAAGAAAACAAAAGCAGCACCAGGCACAGGGCATGTTTGGATGAAGTCCTCGTGGAAAATTGTCTGGCCTGGAGCAACCCTGAGACCTGCCTGTAATGTATTTGGTTGGGGTCCTGACTTCTTGCCTGGTCCAGGCAGCAGGTCCATGCCCAGGCGCTCAAAAATGGCTGCCTGGCTTCGAGATGTAGCTGCCTGAGGAGATTCCTCTCTAATTAATGCACTTGACCGTTTTTTCTCTCTCTCTCAGACAGTAGGTTTCAACCAAACGATTCTTTGCTCCAGTTGCCTGTGTAGGCAAAATCCAGCGTGTGCACAGGCAACTTACAGGCAGCGTCTTGACCTAGGCAAAAGGTCCAGGATTGCAACCAAACATGCCCGGGAGCCTATCCAAAATATGAGGGCAATTATAAGCTCACTTCTCAATTATCCGGCCAGCTAGTCACACTTTCATTATAGCTCTAGTATCTATGAATGTGCTCAGCAGTGCCCTCCCACTACAGCAACAAGCAAATCAGAAGTGCAAAAGCTAGCTTCAGACTTCGGTGGTGGTCACGCAAAACATCGAACATAAGACGAGCACGGGAGACTGTACCATTGCTGCTCGCGCTCACGCTGGCATCGCAAGAACACAGATGCCTTGAGCTCGGGTCCTGCTGCCTGCTGGAGCATAGAGCAAGGGCATCTTCACGGGGGCCGACGACGCCAGAGGACAGCTCCGCGGCGGCGTGGCTGAAGGGCGTCGCGGGATCAGGCTGTCAGGCCGCTCCACCTTCGGGGCACTAGAGGAGGGTTTGGACAGGCTCCTCGGTTGGCTGCGGCGCGATGCAGGGAATCCAGCGCGATGCGCGGCGCCACTGCGGCGGCTCGAGTCAGCGAGGGCCGAGGGGAGAGTGGGCGATTTTGACGAGGCTGGCAGCAAGCGCAGGAGAAAAGAATTTTTTAATGTTTTTTTACGATTTTTCAAAAACAACTGCTGGGTGGCAGATTTTGCAAATCTGTCACCCAACCGCCGTATCAAATGGCTACCGCCAAATGATACGGCGGTAAGCAGACGTAACCGCCGTATGAAACGGCGGTTAGCTGAACCGCCGTTTGAACCGGCGTTTTATTAAACCGCTAAACCAACCGGCGGTTTCTTGATAAAACCGCCAAATGGTTTGGCGGTTAGACAAACCGCCAAATGAAACGGCGATAACTATTTTGAATTAAATTTTTTGTTGGTAAATTGTTTAATTGTTTAAAATTATTATTTTTATTAGTATAATAGTTAAAAATTGTTTAAATAGGTTATTGATGATTTTTATTAACAGATATTTTATTTTTTGTTCTGACTGACTGCAACAAACACATCCCACGGATTCAATGGCCCTCCAATTAATTTTTTTAGGTAAATTGTTTAATTGTTTAAAATTGTTATTTTCATTATTATAATGGTTGAAAATTGTTTAAATTGGTTTTTAATTTTTTTATTAATAGATATTCTCTTTTTTAGGTAAATTGTTTAATTGTTTAAAATTGTTATTTTCATTATTATAATGGTTGATAATTGTTTAAATAGGTTATTGATTTTTTTACTAATAGATATTCTGTTTTTTGTAGGTAAATTATTTAATTATTTGAAATTGTTATTTTCATTATTATAATGGTTGAAAATTGTTTAAATAGGTTATTGATTTTTTTCTTAATAGATATTCTGTTTTTTCTGACTGACTCCAACAAACACATCCCACGGATTCAATGGCCCACACCATCTCCTTGCTGAGTAACTGCAACAAACACACCTCACGGATTCAATGGCCCACACCATGTCCTTCCTGAGTGACTGCAAAAACACACCACACGGATCCATTGGCCCACTGGCTGGGGTGGGGTACTTGGTGGCCTATTAATATCACGTTCATTCGTCCCCTTCAACCCACATCACAAAAACCAAAATGGCTGACCAGAGTGGGAGTGGGTCGAGGTATAGGAGGCAATGTGGATTCATGCATCTGCGCCGAGAGATGGAAGCCATGGAGGGAGCTCCGCGCAATGATCCAGACAGATCAATCCTTGCTGCCAACCAGAGGCCAAAGGATGAGATTCCACCCGAGTGCTATTGTGGCATGAACAGCGGGATGGCTATCTCATTCGAAGAAGGCACATACGGGAGGAGGTACTGGTGTTGCCAGAGGATCCATGAGATAACAAACAGTTCACAGGTAATGACCTCAAAGAATAAGAACTGATGATTGTTTGAAGTACTAACATTGTTATCGTTTTTTTTTACGAATTGACACAGGGAGGCAGAAGGACCGCTACACCGGACACCAGGGCATGTCACTTCACCGAATGGATCGACGACTCCATCAGCTGGAAGGACCAGATGCGCTGGGACGAGATGAAGATGAGAGCCGAGGAAGGACGACAGGCGGCACAAAGGGCTGAAACTAACAGACTTGCCGGAGAGCAATTCAGGGAGGAGATTGAAGAAATTAGGAAGGAATTTCGTGAGAAGAGGGATTCACGAGGTCCTTGAAGTTATCTGCCAGGCTATCTAAATTCCCTAAGGCATGTTAGGTTTAGGACGAGTCATGTTAATCGTGTCGCGTCACGTGCCACTGCAAAATGTAATAGATTGTGTAGGTCAAAGGATAATGGCGCACCATGACCTTTTCTGTCATGCAATTTAAATTCCATGAAAGCCAAGGCAATTGAATGCAGTGATGTGTATTAAATTTTCTGTTCATTCGGTCTCACAATATTATGAACTTAAAAATAAGAACAATGCAGAGTCAAACACAATATTACGAGCTTAAAAATAATAATATTAAACCTCGAAGGACATTTAACTTGACTAAAGTAGCACTAAGATACATAGCTTGACCTTGCAATGACATGTACGGCACACCTTTCTAACCTAAACATGCGCCGTTACTAATCCTAACATGCCTTAGGGAAATTAAATTGACACTTCGACGATGCGTCCAGTTCTACTGCTCGAAAGAGAAGAGAGATCCACCCGAGTGCTGCGAGGGAAAGTAGTACTTAGGGCGAGGCTCGGTCGGTGGCGCTGGTGATGGTGGTTGGCTACTGTTTAGGTGGCATGAGCACCGACAGTTGGGATCATAACAAACTGGTGGCGCAAAGCTTGGTGCACTGCCCTCCTCAGAATCATCAGGAACGTCATCTTGAAGGAGCCTAGTGTTGTCCACCTCTTGCTGTAGCTCATCGATGACGAGGTAGAGGTAGGCGATGTACTCTTCATATGGCTGAATTGGTGGGGGATCCACCCACCTTGCGAATCCACAGCCGTCGGGAGCCAACGAGCTCTGAACGTTGTAGAAAAACGATTAGGATGACAAATGTGGATGGAAACATACAAATCCAGGGTTATGACTTACATATCCCCTAGGGCATCGCCAGAATCGCCGTCCGCCCTCCGAAGCTGAATGCTGAACCTGCACAACACAGTACTCACCGTGCATACATCTTGGCCACTGCACCGACTTTCTGCGCTCATAAGGTCGGAGGCTACGCTGCGGGCCGAAATCGCTCTTGGATTCGATTGGAAAATGTTCTGCAAACTCTGGAGGAAGTTCAGTATAGATGGTTGGCCCTAAGTCGTCGTCGGTTGCCATTTTGGTTTTTGTGATGTGGGTTGAAGGGGACGAATGAGCGCGATATTAATAGGCCACCAAGTACCCCACCCCAGCCAGTGGGCCAATGGATCCGTGTGGTGTGTTTTTGCAGTCACTCAGAAAGGACATGGTGTGGGCCATTGAATCCGTGAGGTGTGTTTTTGCAGTCACTCAGGAAGGACATGGTGTGGGCCATTGAATCCATGTGGTGTGTTTTTGCAGTCACTCAGGAAGGACATGGTGTGGGCCATTGAATCCGTGTGGTGTGTTTTTGCAGTCACTCAGCAAGGACATGGTGTGGGCCATTGAATCCGTGAGGTGTGTTTTTGCAGTCACTCAGGAAGGACATGGTGCGGGCCATTGAATCCGTATGGTGTGTTTTTGCAGTCACTCAGGAAGGACATCGTTCAAATACAGCTTTGTTAGTAGATGATGTTGATGAAAACTTGAACTCAAATGGAGCATCTGATATTTTTGATTCAGCCGATTCAGATTTTGAGGAATACATTGATTCTGGGGGAGAAGATGGCGAAGATACAGATATAAAAGGGCATTATGGGGAATAATACAATAGACTTTTGAGAATTGCACTGCACGCACTTTGGATTCCACTGCCACCACTATCTGTTGTGTAAGATTCTATATAACTCAAACCAACAGAACACACACACAATTTCAATACAGGGTGTGCTTCCTCTGAGTGACAGCAACAAACACATTCATGCGAGCCACGGATTCAATGGCCCACCACCTCTCCTTCCTCTGAGTGACAGGGGGGTGCAGGCTATAAGTGTAGGCCGGTGCGCTCTTTATATTGCACAAGTTTGATACACAACTCATCCATCCCACGACTCATCGTCAATATAGATCGTACCAATGTCATCGTGGAGAGATGACCCAAAAGGTGTGCCGACATGGGAAGAGCGGCCAAAATGCTACTGCGGGTTCCGATGCTGGTTGCAAGTCTATACTGATTCTTCAAACAAGTCCAAGTGGGGTGCTAGGTTCTTCAGATGTCCTGACATTGATGATGATTTCAAGGTTCGTTGCAATGCTAATGCATGTTTTTGTTGTTAGTGTATCTAAATGACCAAGCCGTCCACATGCAGGCTTGTAGTTTCTTCCAGTGGATCGATAAGAATGCTCTACCCAGTCAAGGAGTACCATCACCAATTGAGAGCAAAGAGCAGTACTCTGCTAGACTAGAACAAGCACGTGAGGCCGAACGTCTTTCTCGCCTTGAGAAAGACCTTGTTAAGCGTGAGGCGGCACTTAAGCTCAGGGAGGGAGAATTCCAAGCTCGGGAGTCTCGCCTGCGTCATCAAGAAGCGCAACATTTAGCTTCGGCAAGAGAGTTCTGGCAACGAAGTAACAGGATGAAGGAGGTGGAGCGTCAGGAGGCCGAAGCACGTGAAGCCGATCGTGAGCGCAACAGAGAGGCCGGACGCCGTGCAAAGGAAGCTGCACCAGAATCCAGCAGGAAGGGGTGCAAAGGAAGCTGCACCAGAATCCAGCAGGAAGGGGAAATATCCCCGTTGTACTCAGTAGAGCGTTAGTTCCACACCCGGCAACCTACTTTCCCCTAAGGCATGTTTGTTCTGGTAACAGCAACTGATTATGTTTTCGGTGTGCTGCACATGCCATTGCAACTTCTATTAGATTGTTTAGGCTAAGGATGTGAGGTGTGTGTTCACCATATCGTTTCTATGATGTAATTTTTTATACATTGCAAATGAATGCCGGGGGTACTTAATTAAGAAAAACATGAGTACAAGAGACCCATTTGTTATCCATCAATCTGCTAGCTTCTTGGAAGTTACTATAATCCATCCATCGTCATCCTTAAGGTTTTTGTTAACTGGAGGTATTCCCTGGCATATTTGCTATCAACGGTGAGCAAACATTTGAAAGAAATATGGCATGGTGCAAGATAAAACGATGTGCGAAAATATTATGATGGCATGAGTGTTTTGTCACTATCAGCAGAGCCACCATCCTGGTCTGTATAATCTCTGTTTTCCTCATCACCGGAGCTCAGGTCACTTAGGTACTTGGCATCATCCACTCCTCCATCTTTGTTATGCTCAGAATTGATGTCAGATCTCCCATTAGTTTTTCTTTTTTCCGATTTATATATTTTCTACTGAATTCAGGATATGGTGCGCACGGACCTAACCGCTGTGTGATTCGGCGGTTAGGTCATGGCCGTCCCAGAAAAAATAGTTTTAAATAAAACCGCCGGTTCAAAAGGCGGTCCGTTTGATACGGCGGTTACAGATTCTTACCGCCGTATCATTTGGCGGTAGCCATTTGATACGGCGGTTGGGTGACAGATTTGCAAAATCTGCCACCCAGCAGTTGTTTTTGAAAAATCGTAAAAAAATTAAAAAAAATTCAGGAGAAAAGGATGGCTGGATTTTTTTAACGGGCTTGGCCCATTATGTATTTCTAGGCCAAGTACTGTTACTCTGTTAGCCTTCTGGGCCTATTGTGGCGTGTTGTGCGTGAGTAGAAGGTGAAGAAGAAAGAAGACATCTGAAAACAATGAAGGCGGCTGCTAGGTTGGGGCCAGAAAATTACCTTAAACACTTGTCCGAAACCTCACTCTCCAACTTTATTACCTACTGAGAAGCCATTTGTGGCAGTGGCGGATCCAGGATCCCCCAATAGGAGTCCCTCCTTTTCTTTTTTCCTTCTCCTTCCTTCTTCTTCTTTCTCAAAATTTGTAGAAGAAGCTTCCATGGGAGCCGAGGGGGGGGGTGCTGGGTTATACACAGCCTCCCTTCCGGCGGTGCTGTTGAGGACACGACTGGCGAGGTGATTCACAAGCGTGTCGCAAGTCTCCCTGAAGGCCTTCACCTTGGAGGCGGTCATCGTAGCTGTAGAAAGGAATGCTAACATTCTGAGGGGTGGGCTGAAGACGTTGGACGTGTTGTTGGAGTCTGTGTAGGTGATGAAGCAACGATCATACCATACGGCGGAACTGCGCAGTTGTTGCTGGTCTCGAGTTCCATTGCAGTTGTTGCTGGTCTCGAGTTGTGGACCAATGGTGGTAACCCTTGGATGATGAGTGATTGACAACCGTTGTGTGGTTTGATGTACGCCCCTCCCAATATCGCCGCGACAGAGGTCCCAGGCGAAGACACGGTCACCGTCGGTGCCCTCGCCACGGTGCAGGGATGCGAAGCCGGAAGCCGCCTGTAGCTGCTGCCGAGGACGGGAGGGACTCCAGTAGGTCGACAACGTTGTGCTGGAAGCTTTTGTGCCTGCCAGAGCTGTTGGCGGACGGCAACCGTGAGGCTGGAGGAGAAGCAGGCAACGGGCAGTAATAGAACATGATGTCTTGTAGTGATGTTGGAGATGCCATTAATCTCGAAGCTGAGGCTCCTCGCCCCGGTGGAGAGGCTCGCGAGAACCAAGAGGAGCAGGCGGCAGCAGCACAGAAACGGCTGCGACGCCATGGTGCCAGCTGATCTCTGAGTCCAAGAGCTTTTTAGCTTATTTGGTGGTCCGTGATGACCCTTTTACTATCGTACTCTTGAGCTTCAGTAGACGAGGGTTCTGCCACTGGTGTTCTTAGCTTGCTTCAGCAGAGACCTCCGGACGGTCGCTGGATGCCTGGATGCATATCTTCTCTAGGTTGCCAAAGACCGACCGCGCGAGGAGGACGACAATGTTGTCCACTAGCCGCAGCCGCAGGAACTGGAGGAAGACGACGATGGAGAACTCGTTGAACCAAGGTTTTTAATTCCGTTATTGGCTTTTTTTTCGTTCACGCCGAAGTTACGGGAATTCATAAAACTAGCAAGGTGACATGCGCAAATAGCGCGGGAAGCTAGCGTTTATTTTCTTAACGAACAGATTTTAAGTTCAAATTAATAGATGAAAATAGTTTTATTTAGCCATATCATTGTAATTATTTTGCCCTATAAACCCAGAGTTATATATTATAGTTTTTTTGGAACATGAGTTCAAGTGAGAAGGAAATAATTTATATAGAATTTTTTGTTTTTAATATAATTAATATTATATATTTTAACATGACTATATTTTTAAAATTTATAACTGGCGATGCACATTTTTTGGTTGAAAGTTGTAGATGTTGATAAATTATATTATCATGTTTACAGGGATATATAGGTTATTGACTAAATGCATACCATTTTTTGTAATAGTTAGAATTTAACTTGTTTGAATTTGAAACCTTAATGGGCAATAGATGCATTGTTTTTGGTTTTTGTTCCATGCATACCATTACCATTTAATTTTTAGTTTGAGTTTGAGATCTAGGTTATTGGCTCAATGTATACCATTACCATTTTTTTATTTTGCTCCTCCAATATCCAATTGCTATAGCCCCATGCATGCTTCTTGAGTCATCGGCCCTTACTATGTGTGGTCTCTTCATTTGGTTTTGTCCTTGTCTCCATCACGTCTTTTTTCTCATCTTTCTTCTACTGTATTAGTCACTCAAAGCACTTATATTTGAAGGATGTAAGCTCTCGTCTCTCACATTTGTCTTCCATCAGATCTTAAACATTTGTTC
Source organism: Alloteropsis semialata (assembly GCA_004135705.1). Classification (NCBI taxonomy): domain Eukaryota; kingdom Viridiplantae; phylum Streptophyta; class Magnoliopsida; order Poales; family Poaceae; genus Alloteropsis; species Alloteropsis semialata. Next base: position 4,682,757 of record CM014274.1, read on the forward strand.
AAATTTTAAAAACAAATACATATAGTTTTGTTTCTAATGGTGTCATAACTAAGGCACTATCTATGTTTTTTGTCATTTTAATTCTATGCATGCTTCCATAATGTATTTCGCACATACTTTTTATCTTAGCTATATATTGCTTTCAAATTTATACACATAACAACTATTAGTTTTCTTATTTTTATTCTGAATTTAGCTATGTATTTATTGTGTTTGATACGGACTCTTGAGTTAATTGCTAATTTATTTATTTAATTAATTTTTAGTTTATCTATTTACTAATCATATTTAATATGTACTCTTTGGTCAAGTGCTAATTTTTATTTTTTATTTCAAATTTAACAATTTAGTAATCGTATTTGATGTGGATACTTTGGTGCTAATTTTTTATTTTTTATTATGGTATTAGCTACTATTAATTGTTTACAATAAAGACTTTTTTTAGATAACATAGATCGATAGATCATCGTAACGGAATCATAAATCTAAAGTTATTTACGTTTGCTACAAACCATGGTTGGCCGAATTTCTTTGTTAACAAATTTGGTGGGATACTATTTGCACTAAAAAATATTTATACCGTGAATTAAGCGTAGCTTAGTTGCTTAGATTCCCTGTGATGGCATTTGTCCAACGGTTTGAGTTCCTAACTCGGCACTGGTGTCACACAGCGAGGTGTCTGTGATGACTTCCTCAATCTCAAGATTGTAACATCAGGCCAAATCTTTCGAAGATGTTCAAAACGGTAGGGTTTACATGCGTGTATTCATAGGGGGTGAGTGTGCATATGTGTGCGAGGGTCTGTGTCTATACTGGTGTTTCAAAAAAAAATCTTCATAACCCAATTCTAATGAATTGGCCATCTTGTCTTTTTCCTTGTATGCATCTGCCTAGAGATTACCCCATATATTTAGTGGCAATATGAGATTATCCAATAAAGGGTGTAAAGATTGGATACATCAGCATGCATGTGCTCGTGTGTAAAAACACGTCAATTTTATGAATTTTTTCCTTTGCGGCACCATCTAGCTAAGGTTAGCATCTTCTGATTCTATCTATTTGTCCATATGGCAGAGCACCTAACCTGCTGAATCACACAGTTCCAAATCAATGCAACTCATATGTGCATGTAGCTTCTGTGGCATCCTGATCTTGTTCACAATTGATCTACATGCTGTCATCGTCATCGATCATTTTTTGTATTTCAGCCAGCCAACCAGTATATATGCAGCACTTTAGCTGGACGTCAGCCACACGCATGCAATTTACCGTACCCCTGAATGGACGCAGCATACGGACACGGCTTCAGCCTTCAGCCATATTATTGCTCAATTTTCACAACTGGTGTGTTACCTGCCCGCTGCCAGCTAGAGTCTCACACACATCACAGCTTGAACAGCTGCAAATTTCGACACGAAATTTGATGTATCCTCTGTTTCTCTGAGATGCTCCCGTAAAAGTTGTGCATGAGTTATGGAAAGTCGCCACATCATTGCTCAATTTCACAACCGGTGTGCTACCTGCCCGCTGCCAGCCAGAGTCTCACACACATCACAGCTTGAACAACTGTAAATTTAGACACGAAATTCGGTATATCCTCTGTTTCTCTGAGATGCTCCCGTAAAAGTTGTGCATGAGTCATAGAAAGTCTCTAACTTTTTGCAACGTTTTGGCTCCGTTGACAACTATATATGTTGCTCCTTCGCACGGGCGGTACGGCCTTTACATGGTACATAGGAACTTTTCGATGGTCATATCGCCCGCGCCAGTGCGCCACATGTGATACTTTTGCGTTGATCTTGCAGGACTGCTAATTAGATCCATCGAAAGTTAAAATAAATAAAAATCAGATCGATGTTTTATTTGCATCTTTGTTTAGAGTTATAATCGTATTCGACATGGACACTTATCGCTAATTAGCTTTTTTATTCCAAAATTAGCTATTACTAATTATTTTTATGAGAACTTTTAGGGTAAAGTAGACAGTTAGATATACATTAAATCCAACAGTGTATATTCTTTTCTTTTTTGATTAACGTGAAAATTTCTAGGCCCTCTCGGCGAACATGGTGGCTTCTAACTTTTAGGGGTAAGATAGACCATTAGATATACATTAAATCCAATGGTGCATATTCTTTTCTTTTTTGGATTAACGTGGGAATTTCTTACCATTAGGGGTAATGTAGACCGTTAGATATACATTAAATCCAACAGTGCATATTCTTTTCTTTTTGGATTAATGTGGGAATTTTTAACTTTTAAGGGTAAGATAGACCGTTAGATATATATTAAATCCAATAGTGCATATTCTTCTCTTTTTTGGATTAATGTAGAAATTTCTAGGCTCTCTCGGCGAACGTGGTGACTCCTTTTAACACTATTGTATTAAGATAATAGATAGATTTCGGCTGAATTTCACAAAAAAAAATTAGAGTCTCCATCAAAATACATTATTTTAGAAAGTTCTGTTATCTAAACAAATGATTAGTATGAGTTAAAGAATATTATGGCTATACAACTCTTTAGTTCAACAATATACAGCTGCTGCTGAACTTACTGAAACACAGTATGCAACAAGTTGGGCATTGTAACCTCGACGATGGTAACATGGACTTCATCTTCACATACCACGCACTCCAGCATGTCATAGGTAGTGTGCAGGTGTAAGCAAATAATTAAATCCGGGTTGGTGTGCACGAATCTGCTGGTATAGGAATGTAAAGGAACAAATCAACACCTTGACAGTCAACCCATGGGAATTGCCTGCTAGAACTATTTTCAGCTTGTGATCGACATAATGCGGAGGATTATTAAATACCGATTCATAATCCAAACCGTTTATGCACTGTCACAATTGCCACGTGTGACAGCGCAGCTGCATACCGCAGTCCGCAGGAATACGGATGCAGATTGGTCATCCATGCTCAGTCCGGTGAACTCCTGATTCAAATAATTATCTATCAGTTCATACGCGCCTCAAAGTGGTCCTGAGACAGCCATGTTGTCTTTTTTTTTTCATCCACGTAAGTTGTATGTATATATGTACTACATCGCATACACGTATTAACACCTGCGGGCTGTGGATTATTTGCGCACTCACACAGGCACAACTTACCGTTGCACGACAGCACTCATGCTTGATCTAAAAAAAAAGACAGCACTCATGCACCCTAGCGGGCCTAATAGCGCCTTGGGTTGCCAGAAACCTCATTGGGCCGATTAATCTCGTGCTGGCCCGTTTGACATCCTTCAACGAAGAGCGGCAGCAATGAGTGTGGGGGCAAAGTGAACCCAGCCCAGCCCAAGATGCAAGACGTCGCACGGCCCACCAGGCGCCCAGGCCTCGTCGAGTCGTGTGGTTGGTGTGCGAAGTCAACTCTCCCATTCCCGTGATCCCGTCCATCCAATGTCGTCGGCTGATTCTCATTAAAAAAAAAAATCCAGATGCTCTTGTGTGCGCGCCTGCGCGAGCGCGGCCATTATTGACCGGCTTCCGACCAGCGGCGCCACCAGATGTGCCCGCCGAGATCTGTTCCGTCCTCTGCTCCGGCCACCGGGCGGCGCACCGCCGGCGCGAGCAATCTGCAGCGCTAACTACTCGATCAACTTGTAAGTTCCCCAAACATAGCCGTGATTTTACCTTCTCCGCCTTTATTGGTATGGCTAGCTTGGTAATTTCTTGATTCCTTGTGCGATTGTGCCCATATGTGTGTCCTCTTTCTCCGCGAGTAGTGTTGGAGGTCAAGGGAAACCATCGTGTAGGGTCGACTAGCCAACCAACAGGACATGGCAGAGGAGGACACCCAAGCAGGGCAGCCAGGGCAAGGAACTCGGAGGTCGAAGGTGTACGGCAACTTCACCTATTTCACAGATGCTCAGGGGGAACACAAGGCGAAGTGCAAGCGCTGCCGCCTGGTGTTCAGCGGGAACACCGACAGCGGCACGAGCAACCTGTGGAGGCACTTGAAGAAATGCAAGGGACGGGTCGGGGAGTCAACGAGTTCATCGTCGCTGCCGCAGCCGCAGCCATCAGGCCCTGCTGGTGAATCATCGGCTGGCCCTGGTGGTGAATCATCGGCTCCTGAGCCTGCAGGCCCGGAGGAAGAAGCCATTATGGATCTGGCTCGGATGATCGCGCTTCACGGATACGATCCGTCGGTTGTGGAGGACGACTACTTCAGGAGCTTTGTGGGCCGCCTCAACCCTGGATTCAAGGTACCCTCGCGCCTCTCCATTGATGAGATGTGCGATGGTATCTTTGATGAGAAAAGGAAAGATCTCTTGTCCAGGCTCAGCGATGTTCAAAGGAGAGGGAAGGTCAGTTTAAAAGTAGGTACAACTAAATCCATTATCGATGGGGAAATCTTATACACAACTTGCCACTTCATTGACGATGAATGGAATCTTCACAAGATGGTCATGAATGTTTATGTGCTTTCACTATACTTTGACGGACGTGGCCCATTGTTGGGAGTTCCTGTGATTGAGCAAGATGGTGTGGATAGTTGTATTGAAATTAGGGATGATTTGAAAGGGCGTGGTATTTTAGATACGCTGTTCATGATGGCATGGGAAAAGACCGATGGTATGGATTCTGAAGTTATAGAAGAAATCATTTCTGATACCTTTGCGCAGGACAGAGGATTCGTTTGTGCCATCTCTATGGACAATCTCCTTCACAGCATCGCTCCAAATTTTGATCACGAAATGGATTTATTCCACCAAGTGGATGACATGAATTTGACTAGGCAAAAGCGCCAGCGGTATCTTTCACAACTTGACCTAGATAACCTATGGGAGTACCGCGGATACTGGTTTTCATGGTATTGTTCGTTGCGAGTTCTTCACGAGGGAGGCCAGTCCATAAGCTCAGACAAATGTTCATCATGCACACAGCTATTTTTCGAGCTTTTGAGGGAATTGTACCGTGCCATTCAAAGAGTTTCGGCATCCAGCGGCCCCACTTCAAATCTCTGTATTGTGGAGTTGTTCAACATAAGAGAAGTTTTGCAATCGTGTGGAGATCAAGAGAATGCTCACGATGGATGTAATGTTTTTGTTGGTACTACTCTTAGACTGGCAAAAGAAAGGCTAGACAAGGTTATACAAGATTCGTACCTGATCTGGTGTATACCACTTGTACTGGACCCCCGGTACAAACTCTCATACATAAAATTCATTTTCAAAAGAGCCTTTGGGTCCGATGCTGCTGATTACATTTCTAAGGTAACAAGAAAGCTGGAGGAGCTCTAC
>CM014274.1:4694752-4713775 GCA_004135705.1 Alloteropsis semialata
TGCGGCTTGAACAATCAAAATAAACCAATCCTCTATCTATCTGAATTCAACAATCTGCAACTAGAACCAAATATGAAATCATACAAATCAAAAAATGTCCGCACCGCTCCGGCCTCCGGCAGTCCACCCGCGCCGGCTCGGCCCGTGTGCCTGCCTGCTCCTGCCTGCACCGCGAGACAGCGGAGGGACAGGCCGCGCCGGCTCCTGATTCGCCCGAGAGAGGCCGCACAGGCACGGCCGTGGGGGTGCCAAGGGACCGCCCAGCCACGGCCGTGGGGGCGCCGAGGGGCCGCCCAGCCGCAGGGGCGCCGGCCCTCTCGCAATGCTGCTGCGCCTTCCTGCGTTGAGGGAGATGAGAGAGAGAGGAACTCAGGGAGGAAGAAGATAAGGCTTCAGTGGAGGGAGAGGATGAGGCAGGTATGCAGTAATAGGTAGGAGAGCGAGAACGTGGCTGGGCTTTCACCCGGACTTAGAAAAAATCATTCGAGACTCCATCGAACATTTAGTCCCGGGTGATGGCTTTCACCCGGACTAAAGGTCACCTATTAGTCCCGGGTGAAGCCACCACCCGGGACTAAAAGGCTTAGTCCCGGGTGGTGGCTTCACCCGGGACTAATAGGTGACCTTTAGTCCGGGTGAAAGCCATCACCCGGGACTAAAGGCTCTCTCCAGGCCTCCATGCTTGGACCCGGGACTAATGCTCTTATTAGTCCCGGGTTCAATTGCTATCGGGACTAAAGGTACCGAACCGAAAGCCATTTGTGTAGTAGTGCACGCCTTGGGTGGAGCCATGGGGAGACACAGAATGGGATCATCCGTCATCGTGGCATGGCCCACGCCACGATGATGGATGATCCACGCCATGATGACGGATGATCCCATTCTGTCTCCCCATGGCTCCACCTAAGGCGTGGCTCGGAAAGAGCATGGTACAAAAAACCGGACCACTGGTCGGACCGAAAAAATTGTGAACCGATGACCTGGCCGGTTCAAGCAAAAGATCGGTTTTCTAAAAAAACCGGACCTAAAAGGAATATTCTAGCAAAATATACTGAAAAGAGGAAGAATTGGGGTTCGAACCCCGACTGGCTGGCCTAAAACGCACCCTACTAACCATCTGGAGCCAGTTTCTTTATATACTTTATATAACCTTTGCAGGCTCCGGTTCAGTCGGTTGATCCACTGGTTGGACCACTGAACCAGTGGCCTCACCGGTTCGATCACCGGTCTGGTTTTTTGTTCTATGCCGCGTGGCATGAGTTGTTGCGGGTGTGAAGGATTTTCTTTTATTTTTTCTCGTGAGAACCGGGTATGCTTGGATGGGTAGGACCATGGAAGGTGAAAAAGTAATTAACTTTCGACAAAACATTTTCTAACTCACGATTTTTATAAGTCTCGACACTCTCCCACCTCCGCGGCCACGACACGTGGGTTCAATGTGAGAGGTACGATATGTTTAAACTTAATAACAAACATTTTTTAGTTGTTTTCATTCTTTATTTTAATACCATATATTTGTTCACAAAACTGTATCTAGCGCCATCGGTACTTACAATAGTAAAATTGATAACTGATATAAAAAATAGTAGAATATTAAAAATACAATAAATGTACAGATGGCCAGTCATTTTTGTAAATTTAAAATCATAGCAGCTGCGTCGCCAATTCCAAAATAATACTTCGTTGCTAGTCAATGTCTGCAAGAAGAAAAAAAAATGATAGAATCATTAACAAAATAATCATGTCTCTTTTCTTTGGCTGATATGTTATAACTCATGGAAAGAAAAAAAAAAGTAAAGGGCAGCATCGCTAAACTGAAGCATCCTTCCAGACGTCCGGCGCTCGCTGCCTGGAAGCGGCCCAGTGGGCATCGAAGGGCCTCGGGCCCATACGTGAAGGCAAAGGAGATTAGCACAGGGACGATGATTTTGTTTTTTTTTCTCGTACTAAACTGGTACGAGCGGGTAGATTATGGTAGGTGAAAAAAATAATTGTTTTTTGGCGGAATCATTTTCTAACTCGCGATTTTTATGGGTCTCAGACCTTTTCCACCTCCCTCGGCTCCGACGGGTGGGTCTAGCGTGAGGGGTATGGTGGGCCTAAACCGGGTAACAAACGTTTCCAATTGTTTTCGTTCTTTATAGTATAGATTCATAGTGGATAATTTAGTTTTAAATTTAGGATGTTATTTTAAATATTGTTTATAATTGCATAAGTGGGTAATTTTGATGAAGATTAGGGAGTTACTTTGGTTTAATTTATATAATAGCAGAGGTGGGTAATTTAGATATAGATTTAGGAGGTTACTTTAAACTATTTTCATAATGGCATATGTGGGTAATTTTTAGAAAACATAATAGATCTAATGACTATGATGGTTTGAGTGTTTCAATAGATAGCTAAATGTTTTACTTTTTGTGAGAATTTCTAGAATTTCTCTCTTTTTCTAGAGTGTCCACCTAGAATTCTAGGTGGCGTCACGCGAAACCTCTAAAAGAAGTCTCCAATTAGTAATAGTAAGATTCTAATTGACATCGCGAGCAACTACGTTGCTACCAACAAAGAAAGCACGTGGTAGAAGAGAGAATAGAGGCATTAGCAGCCAGCTTGGCTCCTAAAGACGAGAGAGTGCCATGCCAGCTTGGAAGGGTGAGCGGGTGATGCCGCGCCGCCGCCCCATGGCTCGCCGGCCTACGCCGGCTACGGTGCAGACGGTGGCCGGAGCTTTTGGTGATGAGGAGTTTCTGTTGCATGAGGTCGTGTTGGCGACGAGCGATGCAAAAGTGAGCCTGAGTGGGAGCAGGCCGCTCCGCCGACACACCGCGCGCCGGCTCGCGCTGGCACCGATGCCGGTGACACCAGGGGCGTCCGAGGAAGAGGTTCTCTGGGTAGCTTCCCCTCGCGCTGGCGGCCATGACTGAATTCTTTCGACTGATCCAATGGCAGGGCTAAGACCTCGTACCTATGGATCGAAGTTCTGGCCGCTGGCGGAGGAGCTGAGTTCGGACGAGGAAGAAGACGAAGACGACGTTTGGTCCCCGACCTTGGTGCATCCAAGCCGGCCTAGCTCCGAGCTTAACAAGAAATAGCGTTTGGACCTTTTTGGAGGAATAATCAAGAGAAGTTTTCAGGAGGGTAACCGTAGCAAGCAGATCGCTATGGAGACCCATATGGAGTTAAGTACTTTTATGTCCACACTGGTGGCCGAGAGACTAAAACTTCTACACCGGATATTAGTATAATAAGCAAGAAGAATGGTAGAAGTAGGACATGTGATGGAATGGGAAAAATATGTTGGACGCTTTGGTTGTTTGATGTGAAAAGGGTAATCATGTCCAACTCAGTGAACTTAAGGTCTATTGCATGAAGTCCTATAGCTTCAGATGACAAATCGTCATCATCTGCACTAGAAGCAGAAGTTGATGAGGAGGTGTGATTCTGGTTTTGAAATAGAGGGAGAACAAGATACCTTGGAAGTTGAAGGAATGACATAATGAAATTTCAGATACTTATAGAACCTTCAACACTTGAAGTTCAAGCAATGTTAGAAGAAAATGAGTGCTAATTTAGCAAGGTTAAGAATAGTTAAGCTATGATCTAGGCACCATCTTTCTGGGAAGAAAGATAGAGCAAGTTCGTAGTAAGAACATGTCGGAAAAGGTGTAAAGAACTAGTGTTGGAAAAAGAAGTTGAGTATATAGTTGGAATCTCCAATTAGAAAGAAGATTAAGGTTAGTCAACATGTTTCCATCGAGGGTTATCTATCGTCTGAAGATCCCTGGAGATCAGAGTCAATCATCACGACCCAAATCAGTTCATCTGAATTATATAGCTCGAGGAGAAAGATCAGTACAATAGTAATCAAGTCGGAATCATTTTGGATTCAACATCTTGGTATATTCTAATTTAGGAGTGTGAAAAATAATTTTAGTTGAATGCGCAACTTCAAGATATATCTTTAGGTTTTGGATTGTGCCGGTTCGTCCAGGCGCAGTGCAAAAACTAGACATGTAACTTGGAGACGGTGCTTTTAATTGAAATTTTGTAAGGAACAGATGAGATTTTTTCCAAACGGATGGCGCATTATCCGGAGTGCGCAACCGAGAGGAACTAAGTCAAATCTACGAATTACTATACTCTTCCTATACTAAAGTTGCCGGATGTTCGATAAGTTCACCAGTATGACATCAATGTACCAATCAAGGAATGCTCTACTCCAAATAGAGTGGTTATAATCAAGAATTCCGATGAGAGAGAGAAAGTGTTGATGAAGCAAGATAAGGTGCACATAAGAAGGCATACCCAAAACAGTTTTCAGAAGATTCTAAGGATGACCATCTGGATGATAGCTAACTACTCAGTCAAAGTTGCAGTGGACCGTGTTCAACCTAGAAGAACATAGTCTTAGTACCCATCTATGCTAGAAATAGAGTTAGGATGTGTATCTTGAAGAGTTATGGAATATCTCAAGAGGAAGTGGTTGAGTTTGCTTTGGAGACGGAAACTAGTACACCACTAATCTCAAGAAGATCGTACAAGGAATTGGAAGCTTTAAAGGAGCAACTGCAAGAACTTTCAGGCTAAGATCTTGGTTAGACCAAGTTTATCTTCTTGCAAATGTTCTGTCGTTTTGGTAAGGAAGAAGATAATGGAAATCAAGGAGTTTTTCAACATAGATTCAAGATCAAGTTAACTCTAAAGCAAGATTAAGGTGGAAGGTATATCAATACAAACCTTAGTTCAACATAGCTCATAAAAGTGGTTAGGTTTGACTTTTGGATTGACAAGGTAATTCAGTAACATTGCAAGTCGGTTTGGTGTACTCCAAGGATGAAAAGGGATGGCTCAACATATAAGTTTTGGTTTTGGAGAGAGAGTGTGAGAATATTAAGTAACCACTATGTTGAGCAAGTGTGAATTGGTTAAGAGAAAATTTTCATTTCCTTGGACACAATCTTTCAGCTTGAAGAATAACTAATGACCTAGCAATAGCTCAGGATGTTTTGAAGTAAGAGACTGCAATCATTTTATGGGAACATCCATAGTTTCTGGGATGAGCTAGATTTTATCACCAGTTGATTCCAAATTCTCTGAGTAAGTTAGATGAGTTGTTGAGCTACTGAAGAAAGAAAACATGATTAAAGAAGTTTCACAAGGGGTGGTTCAAGTATGAAGCTGTTCAAGATTACAAAGATCTTGCAGGAAGCTTTACTAGTTCTAGTTTGCCAGACATTAAGAAGTCATTGAAGATGGATTAGGATATATCTGGCAGTATAACTAGGGTTAGAAGTTCAGCCTATCATTCATGGACTAACGGACACACCATAAGGCCGACCCAAGTTTTAAGAATGTGTTAAGGGCATGTATCCTAATCTTTTCTGAGAAATGGGATCAAAGTTACCTTAACAAATTTCTCATAGAATCATAATCAACAAGCCAGTATCACCATGGCACCTTTGGAAGCTCTATAGGGTGGAAGATGTGAAACTACGGTCAATTGGTCACAATCAAGTGCAAGAATTGCTTTTGGACCACACCTTGTGACTAAAGTTAAAAAGGAAAGTAAGGTGGATTCAAGCTCTCTCAAAGAATGCTCAATTCAAGCAGAAGAATTATACAAATAGAAGGAAGTGAACTTTAGCTCTTAAGATAGAAAGTTCTAGAAATAGGAAGTTAGGAATACCTGAAGGTATCACTGAAGAAAGGGATCTCTCATTTTGGAGTTAAGGGCAAGTTAATTCCAAGATATATTGATCCTTATCAGATTTTTGAAGAAAGGTCCTATGGTTTAAAGGATTGGATACCAGGTGTCTTAACATAAGTATCTATGAGCTTGTAAAGGAAACAGATGTAAATATAGAGCAGGAGTTAGACATATTTCTGATCTATGAGGAAAGACCTATCCAGATTTTGGATTAGAAGGAACCAATTACTCAAAGGAGGAATATCAAGTTCTACAAGGTTCTGTGAAGTAACCATTCAGTAAATAAAGTTACATGGGAACAAGAAAGACTATTATATGGATACCAACCCTAAGTTGGGTAAGAAGTCATCAGTCTGAGAAAGTGTTGGATAGAACCCTATTGTGGATCATCATACACTTATCTCAGTGTTCTAAATGGAAGTGTCTAGACATTAAGTTCTTGACACATTTTCCTTGCCGCTGCTCAAACCAGATGCTTACCCCGTCTTAACTAAATCTCGGGGCGAGATTTTCTTAAGGGGGGAGGGTTGTAACACTCCAGGTGTTACTTAAGGACTAAAGACATGTCATTAAGGACTAATGAGGAGGAATATAAAGGAGTAAGAGATTAAGAGCTACTCAATGAGCTCCAACTCGACAAAGGGGCATTTTGGTAATTTTCACTTCATGAATGTTGACCCAAGTCAACCATGAGTTCCTAGCTTCCAAGAATAGCAAAGGACCAACTAAACTTGGATTGGTTAAGTTTGAGTAGGATTCAAACTTAAAACCTTGAATTTCTGGATAAGTTCTCAAAGTATGGGATGATAAGGTGTAAGCCTTTTTAAGAGTTTAATTATGGAGAAAAAGGCCTAAATACTAGGTGTTGAAAATAATGGAGTAGCAAAGTACAAATATGGGAATATAAAGTAGAGCAAGAATGGATTCCATATTTGAAGATTTGGACTTCCATTTGATAAAGCAAAAATTAAAGATTTGAAGGACTTAGCTGAATTTTTTGTTTAAAGGTTGGAAATGGATCAAATTCAAGGTCTTGTATTTTCCAATCTAAGCCAAATCAGCAAATAAGTGTATAAGAGAAATTGAAGTTTAAGGTACCAGCAACAAAAGTCACATTTGGAGTTTTGATAGTTAACATATGAAATGTGGAGAAAAAGTGGCCTAAAGATGGCAGCTTTGGAAAAGAAAGTTAACTATTTCCGAAAATGAGTGATTGAAAGGGGTCAAACTTCAGGGCAGCATATCTCATGATCTAGGCAGATTCGGCTCAAGATCATATTGGAGAAAATGTAGCTCTATGTACAGGATACAACTTTTGTATTTGAATTTTGGAGAGTTTACATTCAAAATATGGAGAAAAATCGATCTGAATCCGCTGGTCTGCACGAGATTCAGAAAGTGCCGAGTTTGGGCCCGATGTTCAGTGACCAATATCGCCAAATCTGTTGAGATATAGACCAATATTATATTAAAGCAAATGAAATTCAACGTTTATACTACAACTTTTGTTATTGGAGTTCAAGAAGTTTGTATTTGAAAACATGAGCAAATTTGAGTGGAATTCGGCCTTTTTGACTGAATTTAATGATTGTCTTTGAATCGGTCAATATTCAGGGACTTGCAACTTTCAATCTGGTGAGTTTTAGCTCGAGTTCATATAAGAGAAAGTGTAGCCCTAAGTATGAACTGCAAGTTTGGTATTTGGAGCTCCTGAAGTTTCCATGTGAAGTTGGGAGTAATTTGGACGTAAAATGACAGCTTTGAAAGGATTCAGAGATTCAGCATTTTTGGTCCAAGTTCCCGGCTCTGTAACTTTTGATTCTTTGAGATTCTAGCCAGGATGTTTATAAGGAAATTGTAGCCCTGTGGTTCAGCTACAACTTTGGTATTTGGATCTTGGAAAGTTTGTATTCAAAATTCAGAGAAAAAGGAACCTGAATATGCTGGTTTAAATGGGACTTCGAGTTTCAGATGAGAAACACTCAGAGACAGAGCGGGCGCGGCAAGGACACGCAGCTGCTTGCCGCCGTTCACCGGCAAGGCCACGCGCCATCGCGGCCATCGTCGAGCGCAGATGAGAGCAGCATGAGTTGGCAAGGACTTAAGCGGCGCTCCTCTGATCTAAAACCACTCGTCGTCGTCCTCTTTCCGCTCTCCCTTTCTTGCTTGCCGCCGGCGAACAGCAGCGCCGTCGCCCAAAATTCTCCTCCACCAGAGCCTCTCCGTCCTATCCCCTTCACCCAGAGTTTCCCTAGGTCGTAACCTCTCTAATCCATCTGCTCTTGCCCTAAACCGTTAACCATAGCCGTCGTTTTGAGGTTTCTTCTCCGGCGAGCCGCCGCTGGTCACCATCTCTGTGTCACTGGTGAGCACCGCCGTCCCGTTGTTCTTGTTGCCGTCCAACCTTGTGGTCATGTGTCCCTCGTCCATGCGCAGCTCGCCGAGGTGTTCCTGGCCCGGGTTTGTGACCCTGTTGGCCGGAACGCGTTGGTTGCCGTAGAGCTCCACCGAGCTCGTGCCGCCGCCGCGGGGACCCCAGCTCCAGCCGCCTAGGGCTTAGGGTTAGGTGCGCGTCAGGTCTAGAAGCAAGGGGCGAAGCTCTAGGGGTAGCTTGTGTCCGGGTTTTGGTCGCCGCCGTGTTGTATGCCGAGCGCCGCCGCCGTTACCCGCCGCCGGCCATGGCCGTCGCCATGAACCACCGTTTCCCCACCTTTCCTGCGAGCTTGGCCCTGAGTGGGGTGCGCAAGACCGTGGAGCACCGGGCCGAGGTGTTGTAGACGCCCCAGAGACCGCCACCGATGAGCCGCCTCGCCGCTCAGAGCCGCCGCCGCGCTGGTCGACCTTGACCGCGTGTGTGTGCGAGCGAGAGCGGGGAGAAAAGAGAGAGAGGCCGAGCCCGCCTGTAAGTGAGAGAGAGAGGGAGCTCGGGTTAGTTCCTAGAAAGTCCGGGGGGCTTTTTGCAAGTTGTTTTAGGTTTTTAGTTTTAGTTTTTAGAATTAGTTTTTAAATATGTTTTAGTTAGTTTAATTCACAATAATAGTTAGAAGTGTCCTAAAATAGTGAAATAAGTTTTATTAGGTTTCTTTTGTTTTCCTTTATGCATTAGAAATAAGTAAACCCTAGGAATAGGTTAGTAGTAATTAGTTTATTTATTTAAATATCTTTTTTTGGTATTTAAATAAATAAATAGGTTAAGTATAAATAAAATTTTAAATAATGATTTATAATAAAAAAAATTAATAATAATAAATAGGATAATTCTTTTTATTGTTTAGAATAATTCATTAATGCTTTTAAAAATTATTAAAAACTCTAGGAAAATAGAAATAATTAGGGAATAATCTGTTTAGGGTTTTTCAGTATAGGCTTGATGTCTAGCTTTGCTCTTAGGTTTTGCATGTGCTAAGTCTTGCATCATATCGTGTAAAAGGAGAAGCTTCAGAAGTTGACTTCGTCGAGCTTCCACCGGAAGGACACTAGGAGCCAGACGAGATGGAGTTGGAGCTAGAGCCAGAGTCTTCTGTTGCTGCTGCTAACGTTAACCCTACAGTTGACTAAGGCAAGCACCGGAGCATCCAAACCCTATTTTAAGTATTACTTCACGTATTACTATTGTATTGCATGCATTACGTTTAGGAGTTGTGTGAAATGCTGATTGCATGATCCTTCCTTGAATAGAACAACTTTAGATGTTCACCTTTGTTAAGTGAAGCTTAGTTATGCTTAGATTCCTCAAAGTTCCATCATAGCATTAGTAAGCTCAGGCTTTGGTCGTATCACCTTTACTTGATGTTATAAAGATGAAATGGAGATCGGGTGCGAGGGTGAAGGTTGGGAAAGGAGTCTCAAGCCGACACATCGCCTCGATCGTCTTAGGATTTGTTGTTGTTTACATGTGATCAAGCTTTGAACGTACTAGTCATATACCGGAGATTCCAACCAGTGAGCTGATGTAGCTGTGGTTGCTCCTAGTCTTGAAATGTGATCCGCTGGACTAGTCGAGGTTGGTGGCAGGGACATGGCCATAAACTCACATGTCGGGTGCTGCCAGACGTGGAGCCGGTGTGGGGGGGCGTCTTCAGGACTTGGAGTGACCATAGTGAAAGGGTGCTTTGTGTGGACCACCCGGGACCACACAACGTGTATGACTAGGTTTTCCCCTGCAGGGATAAAAATTGGTCCGGATCGCCGCACTTCTCGGTATGAATACCGCTTGATCGCTGCTAGACAGCGTAGAACAAGTTAATGTTGATGATGCTTATGAAACCTGAGGCTTGCTTAAATACTACATGTGTGATTTACTTCTGCTGCTAATTTAGTCTTTTAGGTAATAATAAACGGCTAAATGCTCTAAAAGTTCAGGATGTACTTTAGTAAGCTTTTATGCAAAAGTCTTACCTATCCACAGCCTCAAAGCCTTGCATGCCCTTATGTGTCTGTATTTATATATATTTATATGTAGACGGGTCAGACTTGCTGAGTACTTTTGTACTCAAGATACTATAACTGTTGCAGAGCCGCCAGAAGATTTTCAGTAGGCAGGGAAGGACTCCAGAAGAAGAAGAGGCATATTGATGAGCCCAACATGTTCTCTTGAATTGTCTTGTTTTTGTTTAGATCGAGTGTGGTCATCAAACTGTCCTTGTTATGACCTACCTTTGTTCTTATGGAACTCTGTAGCCTGACTTGCACTTAAGTTTGTTCTTATGTGTGTAATAACTCTACTCCTTGTATAATTAAGTGTGTTGTGAATTCGTCTGTTGTGCTCCTATGTGGTGCAATTCTGTGTATGTAAATTGTGCCTGAATTTGTGGAGGTTTCAGATGTCCTGTGGACATCTGATGGACTACCGGGTTTATACCGTCTGAAGTGCGTAAGGTGTGATTGTCAGTAAAATGATGATCTGACGCACTTGAGCCGGTTTAAACTGGACGGTTCCGCCATAGTAAACAATAATCTTTAAATCTCACAAATTGTGACACAGCTTAACATTGACCTGTAATATGTTAGAAAAGGTACATAGGCTGAGAATGCGTACCTGGGCTGGGAGTAGGGATGGAAACGGATCGAATACGCATGGAAACGGATTCGGATAGCACTTTTTACCACATTTTTACTCGAATACGAATACGAATTCGGATGCACTCGAATACGAATACAAAACGAATGGTCGGATGCGGATACGCATTCGGATATTTACTTGATTTAGAAGACAACATTTATTTATTTTATTTATTGATGGTTTTTAAATAACAAAATCATTACACAAGTAAATATTAAAGTATATGTACATAACAAGTGTAGACAAAGACTGCTCGTTAATAATGTCACATTTATCCATAATTATTTCATTAATTAATCATATAAAAATTAAATAAAACTATAGATAAATATATATTTAATAAATAAATATATACATTTATCATGAAATAATAAAAAGTATATAAAAATATTTTCATCAATAAATAAATAAACTATAGTATTAAATTAAATTTAATATTCATATATCTTTCTTATTTAAATTAAATACATTAATTTTTAAAATTAGAGATAACTTTTAAATAGTTATATGGGTACAATAATAGTAATATTAAAATTGATATCATAATCATTAGTAATGGATATAACATTTTTTAAATAGTTTTGATTATACACTATCATTACTAACATCCAAATAAACACTTTAAATATTATCTCCATATGGTCGGATACGAATAGTGTCGGAT
This sequence comes from Alloteropsis semialata, assembly GCA_004135705.1. Lineage (NCBI taxonomy): Eukaryota > Viridiplantae > Streptophyta > Magnoliopsida > Poales > Poaceae > Alloteropsis > Alloteropsis semialata. Next base: position 4,706,183 of record CM014274.1, read on the forward strand.
ATTGTCGAATACGGATATGGAAGCGGATAGAGAAAATCGACGAAAAACGAATTCGGATGTATCCATTTTAGTACCACATTAAATTCGAATACGAATATCCATATTTACATTTTAGCGGATACGGATATCGGATAATTCGGATTCCACTTTCATACGTGTATGACTGGGTTTTGCCCTGCAGGGATAAAAATTGGTCCGGATCGCCGCACTTCTCGGTATGAATACCGCTTGATCGCTGCTAGACAGCGTAGAACAAGTTAATGTTGATGATGCTTATGAAACCTGAGGCTTGCTTAAATACTACATGTGTGATTTACTTCTGCTGCTAATTTAGTCTTTTAGGTAATAATAAACGGCTAAATGCTCTAAAAGTTCAGGATGTACTTTAGTAAGCTTTTATGCAAAAGTCTTACCTATCCACAGCCTCAAAGCCTTGCATGCCCTTATGTGTCTGTATTTATATATATTTATATGTAGACGGGTCAGACTTGCTGAGTACTTTTGTACTCAAGATACTATAACTGTTGCAGAGCCGCCATAAGATTTTCAGTAAGGCAGGGAAGGACTCCAGAAGAAGAAGAGGCATATTGATGAGCCCAACATGTTCTCTTGAATTGTCTTGTTTTTGTTTAGATCGAGTGTGGTCATCAAACTGTCCTTGTTATGACCTACCTTTGTTCTTATGGAACTCTGCAGCCTGACTTGCACTTAAGTTTGTTCTTATGTGTGTAATAACTCTACTCCTTGTATAATTAAGTGTGTTGTGAATTCGTCTGTTGTGCTCCTATGTGGTGCAATTCTGTGTATGTAAATTGTGCCTGAATTTGTGGAGGTTTCAGATGTCCTGTGGACATCTGATGGACTACCGGGTTTATACCGTCTGAAGTGCGTAAGGTGTGATTGTCAGTAAAATGATGATCTGACGCACTTGAGCCGGTTTAAACTGGACGGTTCCGCCACAGTAAACAATAATCTTTAAATCTCACAAATTGTGACACAGCTTAACATTGACCTGTAATATGTTAGAAAAGGTACATAGGCTGAGAATGCGTACCTGGGCTGGGAGGACAGAATCAGACCGATGTATGGCGAAGTCGTCAACGCCCGCAGTATAGCCCACGCGTCCATGGCTCCATGCGCTGTGCGCAAATCGGCCACTTCGCCGATCGGTGCCTCCGTCCGTGGGTCGCATTGCGCACGTCGCCGCCTCCGTCCGTGGGTCCATGCCTCCGCCTGTGCGCTCTGCCCATCGGTGCCATCGCGCGCCGTCGGCCGTGCACTGCTTGCTGCTAGACTCGAGAAGGGACTTGATGGTCTCATGGGCTCAACCCTAGCTATAGCTCGATTAGCATCTTGGCCCATTATAGAACAAAACCAAGTGGCCCACGCAGAGAACCGATTAACGATTCAAGCAGCCTAACCTTGGTGGCACCCCCTCTTTGGGCTAGACTCTAGCTAACTGATTAGCATCTTGGACCGTTAGGCAACTGGAACGAGAGACAAATAGAAAGGAATTTTTTATTTTTATTTTTTTATGATTTTGTGAAAACAACGTTGGGTGACAGATTTTGCAATTCTGTCACCTAATCGCCGTTTCAAATGGTTGTCGCCATGTCAAACAGTGGCAAGAGCGGCTAACCGCCATATTACACGGCGGTTAGAAAAACCGTTGTTTGAATTAGCTGTTTAATTTTAAAAAACATTTTGGGTAACCTAACCGCCGAATGCTCTGGCGGTAGGTGTCGGCACCTGGGACCGACCCACCTAACCGCCAGATGAATCGGCGGTAGGGGCAGCGGGGGCCTTCCACGCCGTTTGATCTAGCGGGAAGGCTATCCACCGTTGGATCGACCGGGGCAACGCCCTACCGCCAAATGATATGGCGGTTAGCTCCCCTAGTCCTATAAAACCCTAAAATTAGGTGTAAATCTCATTCTAAATCAGAAAAAAGAAAAACTAGGGTTAGAGGGAGGGAGTGAGGGAGAGGGAGATTCAGCGGCAACGCCCTGCCGGTTCTGCGCGTCGGTTTCAGGTAAAATCCGAACTCGTAGTTGTAACTTCAATTTCATAGATGTATTAGCTTGTAGTTATTTTAGTACTTATTTTAGACATTGTGATATTGTAGTTACTGAAATTATTTTTAGTGCTATTAGATTTACTGACATTAGAGTTGATATTAGAGTTAGTAATATTAGACATATTGATATTAGATGTAGTGATATTAAAGTTAGTTATATTAGACAGGGATATTACAGTTAGTTAGTGATATTTTAGTCAGCGATATTAGAGATATTGGAATTAGATCTAGTGTTATACTAGATGGCTACATATTAGTATATAACATTTATGTATATATCTTTTTTATGTGTAGAAAGTCGTATTAATTCTTCAAATTGTCTTGTTCTGGTGTTAGGTATGTCTGAACCCTTATGGTTCTAATTGTACTATGGATCAAGGGAAGTTAGATATGGTCCTGAAGGGGTAAATCTGTCAGAATTTAGTTCCACCACAAAAAAATATCTAGAGCAGCAGAGAGAAATTGGGTTTCAATAGGAAAGTGGCTTTATCATCCATTTCAACTTGATGAGGAGCAACATGACCTGTCCGTGATGGCAGTGATGAATAGAAGTCTAACTCCGTATTGGGAACTTATCCCGCTTGAAGGAACCCAGAACTGGAGGTCATTTGTGACACTTGGTACCCTGCACGGTATGCCGCTGGTGTTGCTTGTCCGAGCCTTCCACAAGGGTGGGTCCAGTAGTGAAGTGCACGAAGAAGTTGAAGATGCTGCACGGGAAAACCTTGAAGATGCTACGTAGGAGGAAGGTGAAGAAGTGAAAGAAGGGTCAGCCGGAGAAGATTATGACGCACCCCGTAAACCATCGGCGAAGCTTGACGAAGCCGAAGATTTCCCTGAGATGGTTTTGGAGACAGAGAGGGAGGGTGGAGAGCACGAACATTACATGGACGAGGACTCGTCGGATGATGACGGCGACGAGGAGGTGCAAGTGCCAAGGAACTGGGACAACTATGACTTCTCACAGCTTGGCAAACAAGTGCCCTGGAAGTACAAGTGAAACGAGATTTGCCTCGGTTCGTGCTTCAAGACTGCAGAAGAAATGAAGGATGCAATAAAACAATGGTCCACTTTGTGTTTGCAAAGGGAGTTCAGGGTAGTGAAGAGCAGCAGACAAGTCTATGACATATGCCGCGTCACAGAAGGGTGTTCTTTTCGGGTTCACGCATTCTGTGGGAAGTGGAAGAATTACTGGGAGGTGACCAAAATCGAGGATCACACATGTGTGCTTGAGCAGTTGGACACAGACCACCGGAACCTCACATCCGGTTTTGTGGCTAACTTCATCTATGCACACATCATTGATAATCCAAGCCACGAGCCCAAGTTTATAATATGTGCCACGAGGAGAAATTCAAGTACAAAATTAGTTACAGCAAAGCATATAGAGCGAGACAGAAGGCATTGGAGATGAAGAGGGGGACTTTTGAAGCATCATATGACAACCTTCCAGCTTTGCTCCACGCCATATGCCAGTGAAATGATGGGAGATTCTATGACCTGAAGACTTTTCCCTCCGTACGAAAGCCAGGGAAGCAAGTGCTGCAGCGGACATACCTGGCATTGGGGCCGTGCATTAAGGCTTTCAAACACTGTCAGCCAGTCATATGCATAGATGGGACCTTCTTGACAGGAAGGTACAAAGGCACAATCCTCACCGCCGTTGTTGGCGACGGTAACAATCAATTGTTGCCTTTGGCCATTGCTTTTGTGGAGAAAGAGAGCGGAGACAGTTGGTATTGGTTTCTAGAGAGGCTGAAGAGTATGGTTGTGGGGGATGTGCCAAACGTGTGCATCATACACGATAGGCACAAAGGTATTCTGCAGGCAATTGAAGAAATGAAGAATGGCAGCACCGAGTGTCATACTTTACCATGTTGGCCCGACGTCGTGAGCAGGTGGTGCATGCACCATATGGGGGCAAATTTTCATAGCCAGTTCAAGAACAAGGCACTAACGAAGATGTTCAAGCGCTTATGCAGCCAGAATCAAGAGAGAAAGTTCAAATAAATCTGGAAGAAACTAGATGACCTTACGAAGAAACAATCAGAAGAGCTCACAAAAAAACCCGTGACTAATGAAGGAAATGAGCCATTGTCTCTTGGGAATGTAGGGTTGGACACTAGACGCACTAGAAGGAGAAGTGGTCGTGCAATTAAGACTTTCAACCAGTGGATTAAGAATGAGCCAAAAGAAAAATGGGCATTGATCTATGATGAAGGAGGTGCTCGGCATGGAATAATGACTACAAACTTTGCCGAGGTTTACAATTAGGTGCTGCGTGGTGCTAGGGGCCTCCCCTAGTGGGAATCATCAAGTTCTTCCTGTACCACACAATCAAATATTTCCATGAGCGGTGTGCAAAGGCTGCGTAGGCTGTGGCAAACAACCAGTTGATGTATGGCTACAAGATGACTCAGTATATGGACGATAAGTAGAAGAAGGCTCTATTGCACCGTGCCTATCCTTGTGGTTCAGCTGAACGGTGGTTCGAGGTTCTTTGCAAGGACAAAAGGCGGACGGTGGCCGGACGGGAAAGGGTCAAACAAGAGTGTGTTCTCCGGAACGATATATGCATTTGCTCGTGCCAGAAGCCGAAGCTGCTACACAAGCCTTGCTCCTATGTGATTGCTGCCTGCTATGAAGCTGGGGGACTACAGCCCCATATGTTTGTCCCTCTCTACTTCTTCAAGCAAACCATTATGGCTACTTGGAGTTGTGAGGTGTATGGCTATGGGATTTTTGGTTCCTTCACCAACAACCCAGGGAAAAATGCAACTTATATCTCGGATCCAAATCCAGACATGTTCCAAGGCCATGGGCGACGAAAGAAGAAGTGTATTAGGAATAACATGAATCGATCTGAAGCTGGTCCAGACGTGCGTATCTGCTCTAATTTCCATGAGCTTGGGCACCCATACAAGAAGTGCACTGCGACGTCTTATTATGATCCAACCACTACAGGAGGGTCATCAAATATGGTCTCAAATCCTCCAGCAAGGGGGCGTGGTCGTCGTGGGCGTGGCGCCAATGAGGGCCTCATAAGATAGTAGTGTAGCATTGTTCAGTTTAGTGGACTGTAATATTACTACTTTTAATCGTCATGTTGTACTTGCTTTTTTACGAACAGCTTCGTTGACTTTATAATTATTGATATGTGTTGTATTATTTGCATGTCTATGTTTACCTTATTATGTGTTACTAAATTTTTTGCACTAAATTCCCTGCAGCTATGGGGAGCCTTCTGCAGGAGCGTACGTGACTCCAGAGTTGCTCGACAGTCGAGTTGACCAGTATCACCACAGGGCCTATCCTCCTTGTGCCAGCGTGACTAGGAGTACTGGATGACGAAGAAGCCCGTGGTGTACGACATCCACGTGGAGGAGTACGCGGTGTACCGGGTGATGAGACAGTTCCACCTGTACCAGGAGTCACCCTTGCCGGTCGTCCACACCGTCCAGGCGATCCACCACAGGTACGTGTGTCATTTTTGTGCCGCAAGTTATATATATTTCTTAACTACGTGGTTAATCGTTGAATAGGTGGACGAGGAAGGGACACACAACTGGCACACTGTGGGAGGCCTCGATGGTGCCCTACGTGGCGAGTTGGGCGCAAGCGTTGCACGACTTGTGGACGAGCACCGACCGCACTCGGACGAGGCCTTCGCAGCGTACCTGCAGTGGTACTGGCCGCGGACCCGCGTTCGGGTCCTCCGCGTTCCGCCCCAGCCTACTTTCCCCCCGGCGGAGGTGACGAGTACGTACCCAGTACGACGCGATCAGAACTACGAGATTGCGATAAGTACTTGCTTCTTACTTCTATCACACATTCATACGATACACAATTTAATTAACAAAGTTCAACAGTACGACGTGCTCACGGAGATCGACGCTACAACTGCGCAGAGCCGAGCGAGGGCAGATTTCATGACCGCCGGCGAGCACGTGGCGACGTACGACAAGATTCTTAACCTCCTCACGAGGTTCAGGCAGGCGGTTTCATGTCAGCACGACGACGCTCCAGCGATTCCTCGGCATCCTGCCTCGTCCTCGCGCTCTGTCCACTGGACTTTCGTACCACGCCCCGTCCAGCTCCTCGCGGCCACCCTTCCCTCCTATGGGAGCAGGTCCGTCGACAATACTCCCGTTCTGAGCACTCATCTCCCGGTTCAAAGCACTCCATCGGGGATACCCACGTACATGCTGAGGTCAGCAGTTGTCTACAGCACAGGTACACCATAGTATCCACGTTTTGTTCCTAACATCCTAGCATTGTGTAATTATGTTCTCGACTAACGTGTTACGTGATAGGCCAACCAGCGATGACCACAGATGGCGGGTCCACGTCGGCTGCGCACGCCGTCCACGGCTTAGGTATGTCCGTAATTGACCAAACCAAATGACTATATACTTTTACTTGCTTCGTAACGTGATTGTGTATCATGCAGTGTACGCTTCAGGCGGGACACCCCACGACATAGTCGAGGAGGAGCAAGCACCGACCCGGTGGACGGTCCCCTCTGACGTGGACCGGTGGTTTCGACAGGGTCAGACGTCGCAGGGCGAGATAGGTGGTTCACAGTTAGCGGGCAACCCCGTACCTGCTACACAGTTCTCCCAGCCACCGTTCGCGACACCTCCTCCTGCGGAAGCCGGGCGGTCGAGTTGACACGTGCCGCCACCTGACCCCTTACGTACTCTTGCGCACCACACGAGGGCCGCGCAGTAGACGGCCAGGAAGGGTAGGGCAAAGGTGGCCAAGCGAGGCCGCATTTAGTTTTTTTACTTTGTACGCTCGAGTCATTATGTATCGTACTGCATGTTGTATTATACTTTTCATGTTTACTTCTTTGTTTTGTCTGATATTTTGCTTGTCCATGTTCTTATAATCTCCCTTAATTCACAGTCATAATTCCAATTATAAAAAATTAATAACCTATAACAAATTACAGAATTTTTTTCGAATAAAAAAGAAATTAAAATAGAAAAAATGTAACCACCAAATGAAAAACCGCCGTTTCATTTGGCTATTTTAAAAACCGCCACCACAGCCAAGCGGCAGTTTTTCCCTGTGAAAAACCGTCAGTTCATTTGGCGATTTAATAAACCGCCAGTTCGAATGGCGGTTAGGTGACCGCCGTTCTGTCTGGCGGCTGGTTTTAACTGTCGTCTCATTTGGCGGTTGGAAGCCTAGCCGCCGTTTCATATGGCGACCGCCATTTGAAATGGTGATTTGATGACAGAATCGCAAAATTTGTCACCGAAAAATTGTTTTTGAAGAATCGTAAAAAAATAAAAAAAATCAATAGAAAGAAACACAAAAACGATTTGGTGGCCCAACACGATAACGCCCCTTTTCTACCTGACTTCCAGTGTGTGTGTGGTGTGTTTTCTCCATTCTGGACATTCTGATCGCACATCGCGAGCATCTACATTGCTCTACCAACAAAGAAAAACGGCCACCTCCTATGCTAATTCTAGGCATGCATGGCATGCACTACGGGAGATCCCTCT
>CM014274.1:4730850-4765004 GCA_004135705.1 Alloteropsis semialata
GCGGTGCAAAAGAAGAACCACAATGCATCCAACAAGAAGAGGAACAAGCCGCATCAGAACCAAACAAAGGCTAATCAAACGGCTCAGTTCAAGAAGAAGAAGCCGCCAACTGGGAAGTGCTACTGCTGTGGTAGCACGGAACACTTTGCTGCAAAGTGTCCGCATCGCAAAGATAAGACAGATGGCAACAGTGCCAACATGGTTGTTAGTGAGACTGGTGGAACGTCGGGGTACGGTAATCTATTACCTCCAGTTCTTTCAGTATGTCATTCACCTGATTGGTGGATTGACACGAGTGCTAATATTCATGTTTGTGCTGACATTTCCTTGTTTTCTTCTTACCAGGCAGGCGGGACTTCCTCCTTTTTGATGGGGAACGGATCGCATGCGCGTGTTCTTGGTGCTGGTTCGGTCGATCTGAAGCTTACTTCGGGAAAGATCGTTCGACTGAAGAATGTGCAGCATGTCCCCACCATCAAGAAGAACTTAGTCAGCGGGTCTCTTCTGTGTAGAGACGCCTTTAAATTAGTCTTTGAATCCAATAAATGTGTAATTTCTGTTTGGGAATTTTTTTGGAAGCTTGCAGTAGGGCACTAATATTTCTCCGTATTAATCAATGACTGCCTAATGCACGACTGGGTTTGGTGTGCAATGTTTTGCATATGTGTTTATCGAGCTGAGATGATGTTCTGTGCGGTAGCTAGTGACTGGTGACCGTTTAGATTATTTTAAATTGTGTTCATCAATTCGAATTGGAGCCTGGTCTTCGTCCAATGACTGGGAAACGTGGGGGTTGTATGGCTGTGTACTCGCTTATGTGATTCCTATGACTTCATGGGATGAAAGGAGCAACTATGCAGTGTTTGGTTGGCTGGTGGCTGGTGGCTGGTGCTGATTTGTTGTGAGACTGAAGTACTGCTGGCTGGCTGGTGGCTGGTGCTGATTTGTTGTGAGACTGAAGTACTGCTGGCTGGTGGCTGATAAGCCAAGCGAACAGGGTATTGCCTCATCTTCTGAAACTTGATTCTGGTTGGCAGCCGTCTTAAAATATTATCGATCCTGACTTTGTTACCTTGTAAAACCATGGGTTGGTTTAGTGAAATGGTGTAGTACAGGCATATGTGCTATTCTGCCCTTTGCTCTTAAACAGAAATGGTGTAGTACAGGCATATGTGCTATTCTGCCCTTTGCTCTTAAACAGAAATGGTGTAGTTTATGTATTCATCAAACCAGCTGTTTGCCCTCCACCTTGTCATGGAGAATATTATTGCTCCCAAATAAAAAATGGCACTTACATGCATAATTTGTTACTACCAAAGGAAAATCATGTGATGCCGGAAACCAAACTTGATTCTCTCATGGTTAAAAGGCTCCAGTGGCAACACAACAAACAAATTTCACCTGCATTTCTGGTGTTTAAGTGTTTTACATCTCTTTTGCTGACATCTTCACCACTTTTATTCATGTATGTCCTCAAATGAAACAATGTAAACTGTGGTTTGACATACAAAACACAACAAATGATCTGATGTAAATTATGGATGAATGTACCATGCAAATGAATTTCAAATGAACCAATATAAAGTGTGGTTGAGCAATCCAAAGAAATGAGTTTTGAACGCGTGTTAGCCAGTTTAAACCAGACCTGATGAAGTCTATGATTTTGGCTGATACGCAAAATGGTTCCGATGACTGCAGTGCATTTTCATATGGAAAAAGCAAGGTATGTACTATGTATAAACGGTGATCTGATTGTATCCCCTCATAGTTTTATTTTATTCTTCAGGGATATTTTCATCTTAATATCCTATCTTTTGTTAACCACAACTTTATCCCAGCTCCGACCTCTCAAGGACGTGTGCTACTAATGGTCCAAAGAATCCCAGTGTGACACCCCACTGTTGGCACGTTCTGAGCTTACAGCTGTGTGGAAAGTTGCAACAGCTGTGGCTTCCTCGCTAAATCTTCCAATGGCTATTTCGAAAAAAAAATCTTCCAATGGAGGTACTTGTTGCTTTATTTTCTTACCTTACGATAATTGCTATATGCTGCAATTAAATAATATAGTATTATCCCTTTAATGGAATTTTGCAATCTATTGTACAAATGGATATATGACGTCAACTGTTGTTATCCCCCTTCTGTCGTTCTATTACTGGAGTTGACCTTGCACATATTGAGGAAATCATCCTTTTTGTCGACTCAGTGGAATTGACATGATGCCGCCTCTGCCTTCAGCAGCTGGCGCTCATCAAGAGAAAGATGACATGGCTGTTGATGAGGGTGAGAACAGCAAGGAGATGGATTCCTTGGAACCATCCTCATCAAGAAAGAGACCCTTCAGCGACATCAACCGAAAGGGAGCAGTTGTACCAAATGGAAGTGCTACAGATAATCATGATGAGCCCGAGGATAGCGACCAGAAGATGTGATGCTTGTCTGTGCGTAATTCTTTAGTTCTTAGAGGCTGAAGTAGGTTTGTTGCTTGAATTTTAATAAATTGAATCGTCATCCAGCATATTGATGTAGTTTACACAATCTAGTGTTGTATGTTATATTGTTGAGTCTACTCCCTGTTCATACCAGTAAGTTCTGTAGGTAACTGCTATAAGATATTTCAATTTAGAAAGTGGCTGTTCCTATGACTCTTTTTCTTAATATAGAACAGATTGGTTGACTATGGTGCCTTGAAAGCTTTGTGGTATTTGAAGTTAAACGTATTCGACTTCTGCGTTACTAAATACTTCTTTATTTTCCCTGGAAGGTTTTCATCCGCAATTATCTTATGGTGCCTTGGTCTGAGTAAGAGTGAGATGGCGATGGTCATTTAACTCGTTCTTACTTTGTTTGAGGAATAGGAAGGGTTCCCCCAAAGCACGTGTTTAGTGTAAACATGAGCAATGAAGTTGTCCCACCAAAATTCATGGACAAATGTGGTGATGGATCATTGTGTCTATGATGAATTGACTCCTTAAATTGATCAAAGAATGCCATATCTCCAGTAAAGATAATCATTCCTTCCAAAAAAGAGTAAAGAAAAACACCAGGATAAACTCTTTTGGTGTATGCTAGATAACCAAAACCTTACCAGAAATAGGTAAGGCTTTCCTCTTTCAGCTCTTCTCACCCAGCCTATTTTACCCCTGATACCAGATTGTGTTCTGATAGCTTGACACACAAAAAATTGGCATAAATGCAATGATGCTTGCAGCAATAAGGGAACACAGCAGGGTACATACACTTCAGTGTCAGTGTCAAACAGCAGGGAAAAATACACTAGGCTACAGGTACAATTCTCAAAGGTTTCTGCCCAGCATCACATCATTTGTTTTTTTAGGGAAATACAATGAAACGGTTTGTTGTTCACTATCACTAGAACTATTCGATCATGTTAGGGCTCTACTGATGGTGTTCATCTCTGGTCACAAATTATGAGGCACCAACTCTTGATGTTCCATCCCTTGCTCATGATGGAATGTAAGGTAACCGGGTCGGCTTCTCATCAGGCATCAATGAAGTGGATGTCAAATGTGTTCGGATGGATCTGCCACACATTCAGGGACGCATACTCCTCCAAGCACTCCTTCAATTGAGCCTCACTGTATCCCTGTGTTTCACAAACAGCACAAGCCAATTTTTGTCAGCAACCAGGCCATTCTGAGATGTAGCACCAGTGCCAGTATGTTTTTGTCGAAACTGTACCTTTCTAGAGATCAAGTTAAGAGCATGAGCATATCTCACATCCATGCTGCTCGTCCTTGCAGCTTCATCTCTCAGGATGGAATATATGTCAGAAATTGCATCTAGGGCAGACTGCTGCCGGTCATCAGAGTATAACGAATACTTGGACATCTGCATCAGTCGCAGTGCTTCATCGACATCACTCTGTGCCACAGTTTCTGAAAATCTAAGCCTTGCCAATGCCTGAGATAAACAAGCAACATCATGTTCAGAAGGAGATAATTTTTCCATCTTAGTATATTTGGGAAAATAGATAACACAGTTGAAGTTTACTTGCAATAGAAATGCGTAGTATGCTGAAGAGTGGTCTGATAGTTGTGTAGGAGGTTGGTGCATTTGACTTTGCTTCCTCCTGGCGGATGCTGGAATATGCAGTTGCTATGTATTCCTCGAGCTCTCGAGGAACAGAAGGAATAACTCTTCTTGCAGCAGATATGTATGCTCTGTTGTCAGATCAAGATTGTTAAATTGTAAAGTACGAGCAAAGATAGTAAGCCATACTTTTACTTCAGTGCGTCAGTTTAATAAATTTCTGAATTTTACTGCATTGCTTTCTGCATGTATTAAGTGTTGGCAATGCAACTACAATTTTTTTTAGGAAACACAACAGCAAAGAAATTAGGACAATACATGTAATGCAACTTTAGGAATATTGTACTTGCCTAAGAACGGATGGTTCGAGTGCTGTGAAGCCCAGTGCTGGTGATTCAAGATTTTGGTGTACATGAACATGTCTTGCCATTTCAAGATCACTTTCCATTTCTGCACGGTCCAGGATCAACCAAAGAAGGTCGAAACGAGACAGAAGTGCTGGAGGTAGATTTATGTTCTCAGCTGGAGTCCTTCTCATCTCGTACCTTCCCCTGAATAATTAAAAACAAGTACAATTATCACGATCAATGTTATCTTCCTTATATAATTTGGAAAAGGGAAATGTTCAGGTCAAATTTTACCAAGCTGAATTTGCAGCAGCCAGAATTGCAGTTCTTTCATTCAGAGAGGTGGTGATGCCAGCCTTGGCAATGCTAACTGTCTGCTGCTCCATCACCTCCATGAATTGCTGTCCTGTCTGACTCTTCCATCTCGTCAAACTCATCTATCGCACAAATACCCATATCTGCGAGCACCTGAAACCCAACAGAATGCACACGAGATTAATCATTAGTAGGATTGCATGCTTGTGCTTTACACCAAATAACAGTTTTTTATTGCGCTAAGGTGATAACTCTACAGAAAAATGAAATGGAACGCTTACCAGCAAGACAGATATGCAATCTCGCTGGTGATTTGTTTTAAGAAAGAAAGATCTACATATTCTTAGAGGCTATATTGAGGACTGGAGAGCAAAGTTTGTATATGCACTCGCGAAAGCACAAACAGGTAAGCCTGTAGTCAACTGGAAGAGAAAATCGGTAAAACACATCACCATAAGATCTGTCTTACCAGTGCTCCACCCTCGAGGACAAACTCACTTGTAATTGGGTCTTTCTGGACTGCAGCAGTAAGACCAACACCACTGCTCCCACGTCCAGTGGTATACACTCCTCTTGGAGCAACATTTATGGTATGCTTCAGAAGTTGACTCTTTGCAACACCAGGATCTCCCATCAAGCATATATGCAGGTCTCCTCTGATCTGTACATTTACATTACAGTGGCGCTATTCTTGCATCTGGTCCTGACCTTGTTGTTTTTCTACAATATGCAAAGGAGGAAATATCACTACAATCTAGTATATTGTGTTGTTCTTTGTATTCACTTTTAGGCTGGACATCCTGTTTAGTCTGAAAATGCAAATGCAGAATCTCATATATACTCATTCAGTATTTATTCTTCTACTACCTTCAGCCTTTTTTTTCCCATTCCACATTTAATAGCTGCATATAAATGTAGTTATACATACAAATTGTGTCAAGCATGCATAACCCAAATTGCAGCTACAGACCCACATTCACTGCAACTCACGACATTTGAGCAGAATCCAATGCCTGTATAGACCCAAACTCTGTCCAACTCACCATAAGTCAGTCGAACTCAATACAAATGACATAAACTCACTTCATTCTACAATGTTTAATCCCTGAATCCTGTAACTCTTTGCATTTCAGAAATCTTACCTGCTGCGCAAACGTGGAGAGTACAGTTCGTTTGATATCCCCGGTGATCTTGCTTCTCCATGCGCTTCCGCAGAAACATCTCCCGACGATTGCTCATCCACTCCTCCGCATCTACATCCATTCCATTACTCTGCTTCCCCTTCAATCCCTCTCAGATCCTTGCTCTCCCATCCTTGATCCCCTTCCTTGATCTCTTCGCCCATCTACACCGCTTCGTTGATCTACCGCTCAGGATCCCCTTTCTTCTTTGCTGTTGTGCCTTGCCCAGGTCCCTCCTCTTTGTCTCCCCTGTTCTTCTGCCCGCCTCCCCTTGTCCATTTTCTTCTTTCGAGTCTTCCCTTCTTCCGCACTCCTCCTCTCCCAAGCTTCCGGTCCAAGATATCGCGAACCCCTATCCGAATGTATGTACACCGTGTGAACACTAGCAGATGTTAGGGAACAGAAGCTTTGACTCCAATAAATGAGGCGCACGAATCTTGAACCGTCCCGCTGCTTCCCATCTCGTCCGTCGGTCCAGGGGTAGATACGGAGGATGCTAGCGAATCCGCGTTGGTATCACCACCACTCCCCCATCCCCTCCGGTGGCGTTTGGATACTCGCTCGGTTTGGGAAAAGGAAATATACTAGGTTATGAAGGGCTAGGTTAGGGTTAGGGATATGTTAATCCAAACCCAATCCCTTGTTCGGCTGAGTTGGTTTTGGGTTTGGGTTAAGTGCGGGCCGGACTCCGGCGAGCGCAGCTACGGCGGCCCGCGCGTGCGAGGTGAGGTGAGTGGGGTTCTGGCGGGCGGCGCGTGCGACAGGTAGATCTCTCCGTCGATACTGCGGCCTCTGATTTTCCAATCGAAACCCACCCCTCTCATTGGGTTTGAATCACTAGGATATGACAGCCTCTTTTCCCTATCCCAATCCACGTTGATTTCCCTTTCCCACCAACCGAACATGGGTTAAAATCTATCCTGCCTCTCATTTCCTTGTCCCAACCTCTATTTCCCATTAGCCAAACGCCACCTCCTCTTCCCACACGGAAAAGCGATCACTAACATATAAATGATGGACAACACAAGATTCTATTTTGTTAAAAAATATTTAATTTAAAACTCTTCTATCTAATATGATATCAATCATAATGTTATACTGGACACCATACTATCCGAAAAAAATATTGGCCAATTTTTATAAAAAATTTATGCTGAAGGTACACAAATAAAGATTATACCAGATTTTATGAAATATCTTTGGGTCGTATTATCATCCAAATAGGAGGGTTCACATCGAAAAGCCGCACCACCTAGGAGTCTAAGGCGAAAAAAATATCTAAACAACTCCCTATAAAGCTAGTGGGGAGTGGGGAGAACCAAGAAACCCGAAGCAACCGATCCAAACAAGCAAGGAATCCCCAATGGCTCATCGCGTTCTCCTCCTCCTCTCTCTCGCGGCGACGGCAGCGGTCATCGCCGCCGCCGTCGACGCCGAGGACCCTCTGATCCGTCAGGTGGTGCCCGGCGGCGACGACAACGACCTGGAGCTGAACGCGGAGTCCCACTTCTTGAGCTTCGTGCAGCGGTTCGGCAAGTCCTACAAGGACGCCGACGAGCACGCGTACCGGCTCTCCGTGTTCAAGTCCAACCTGCGCCGCGCGCGCCGCCACCAGCTCCTCGACCCGTCGGCGGAGCACGGCATCACCAAGTTCTCCGACCTCACGCCGGCCGAGTTCCGCCGCACCTACCTCGGCCTCCGCAAGTCCCGGCGCGCGCTCCTCAGGGAGCTCGGGGACTCGGCGCACGAGGCGCCCGTGCTCCCCACCGACGGCCTCCCCGAAGACTTCGACTGGAGGGACCACGGCGCCGTCGGCCCCGTCAAGAATCAGGTTGGTTTCCCCTGAATCCGCTGACCAGGGATCCCCCGATCGGTGCCGTTCGTTTGATAGTTTGTCGATCGATTCGTTCTCGCCTTAATTCGTCTAAGCGATTTTGGTTTTGTTGATGTCTAGGGTTCGTGCGGGTCCTGCTGGTCGTTCAGCGCGTCGGGAGCACTGGAGGGGGCGCACTACCTTGCGACTGGCAAGCTAGAGGTGCTCTCCGAGCAGCAGTTCGTCGACTGCGACCATGACGTAAGGACTCTGACTGTCCTTTCCTTCTCCCCTTGTATAATTTCACAATTTCCTACTCTTAGTGTCTTTTCTTTTTGTGATTGGTTGATTGTTGATGGCTTCCTGCAAGGAAGGTAGGATTTTTCCGGCCTTTTTGCCCATGTTTTGTCAGCTGGTGTGGTGTTCTTTTCCTATTTTTCTTGCTATCTGATTGGGCAGCGGCGCACGTATCTTGGTAGTTGGGGGTTTGTCCTTTGTGACAAATTTAAACCTGAAATTAACAGAAAAAGAGTGGTGATGAGATTGAGATGTCACTCCTCCTTGAGAGCTGAACCGAAAGTGTTTGGCATTGAGATCAAGGATAGTGTAGAGTCAAAAATTGTTGGCTTAGTACTGTTGTAGAGCTGGTGGATAAGATGATAAGAAATGTTTGGTAGAGTGTATGCATATGCTGATGGCATGGTCGGGTAGGCTTGACATTGGTGGGTTTATGTGTTCATGTTCACAAGTTTCTGTGGATCAATAGGGATTGTCTAGAGTGACTGCTCGGATACTTATCTACTAAGCTCTTTTGGTCATCTCGAGTGAGTTTGGAAAGCCATGTGGAATTTGACTTGATAAAATCCCGACTGAAGAATTCATTGAATTACAATCAACAAAAACTTTGGGCTTAAGTTGACCATAAGCATAGCCGGAGATATCATAAATCCTACTGATTTGTCATTTCATTTCTCTTGCGCCAGCTACTCTTCCTTGTGAAGTTTCTTAATTAGCTTGCTTATTTAGTATTTCCCAGCACCCATGGCCATGAGCATGGGGCTGCAAGCCTGCAAGAGAGTCCTAACTTGGTAATAATCAGCATCATTCAAGCTGCTTAGGGGAATTTTTATATGATCATCATAGATAGCTTAGCTATGCTGCTTGAACCATTGTTGTTACCTGGGGCCAATCACTATTTTAGTGCTTGTTAACTGAACAGTGAGTTGAATCATCGTACGCTTAGGCTATTTGTGCACTAAAACCTGCAAGAAGCAGTTTTGCTCTACACATGGCAAAGACATAACCAACATTCATTGCAGGGCAGTGAATTTTTATTTGGCAAGATGCCTGTGCTACACTTACATTTTTGATGCATGATGAGGGTCATGCTAGTGTTCACTAGTGATGAGTTGTGAAGCTAAAGCTGTGCTCTGTATCTCGTATGTTTGTAGAGTTTTCACGGTAGAATCTGTATAAATGCTGTCTTGATTTTCTGCTATCTGTGGATTCATCAATCCCTCAACCCACTATCCTCCGCTCCTGCATTGTGATTCATGAATCTTTCAAGTTCATGACGGCCGTACCGCACGATGAGAGGAGCGAGGAGGTGGAGACCCGCAGGATGTTCAGGGACTGGATGGCCAGGTACGACAAGACCTACGGCTCCATCGACGAGGAGGAGCACCGGTACGCGGTGTTCAAGGAAAACCTCCGCCGCTCCGGCAAGCGAAACGCCGCCGAGGCCGAGGATGGCGTCCACTTGGGCCTCAACGTATACGGTGACCTCACCCACGAGGAGCTCCGCATATTGCACACCGGGTGCAGGCCCGGGGACGTCAACTACAAGTACTCCCTCCTCTACTGGATCAATATACTTTGTTTGGGGTCTCCATCTGGCCATCTATGTTAAGCGGTTTTCAGGTATGTAGTATTTCGTTGGGGCTAAAGGGAAAGTGTTTTTTAATACTTGTTTTTGACTGCATATAATACATACAGTAGTAATACTACTGTACAGATCATTTGCAACTTGCATCAAGTGGGGAAGATTCTTGCGACTAGTATATATTACTGTTCTTCTTCAACCAATCAAGGAAAATTTATTGATTTTTGTTGGTCAACTACAATAGTTTCAGTATCCATATCCATGAAGTAGATGATGTGGTTTCAGGATCCGTATCAACAAAGTAGATGATGTTTGCAAACTTTACAGGCACACATCTTGGTAGGAAGGATGCTGGTAGGAAAAGATTTGTAATATGATGTCTTTGCCTTGTATCAGTTTCCACTTCCTGCTACTTTTTTTTTACAAACAGAAATAACATGATAATTCAGTTTACATGATGGATTTGCATTTGATGAGCTGTAATAAATAGTACAGATGCTTATTTTCTGAATCTTAGTACTCGCTGGTCCTTGGATGAATGTTGCATGCTTGCTTATCAGTCCATGTTAAATTTCATTCTCTCATCCATATCTTGATTGCCCTGGACATATTTGTAGATTATTTTTTGCTTCTTCACAGTAGTGGTCTGGTTCCTTAATGCAATTGATCTTACTCTCATGTACTCATGTGTGGTCCTACAGTCAGTATAGTACCCAGTAGGCAATCCCAGATTCTTGTGTTCCCAGTTTTTGGATCTGACAGTGGTTTACATTTCTGCGCTTCTGTCAGAGTTGGCGTTTTTGCCATGTAATCCTGTTTTGAATAATGCAAGGATTAGGTGATTTTGATCGTTGCAATTGTCCTTATACTACACTCTGCCTGTGATGCTGTACATGTGTGTGATTATGTTATCTGATCAACTAAATTTCTTTTGATTGCATAGCTGAACATTGTGTGTTTCTCTGAACATTTGTGTGTTTCTCCGATGTGGTAACTCTGATCTTTTGACATATTTTAAGCAGTTGCTACATTTGTGCAGTAATGTCAGTTTCGGATGTGTTTTTATTCTATAACAGAGTTTTAGAGCTCCACTTCTAACAAGAAGGGTGATTGTGAATTAGTGATTTAGCACCATCTACAGTTATGTCAGAATAATTTGGCTGTAACTCAAATTTGGTTGTGCTCAACAGTAACGATCTATTTATCATCTGTCTAATAGCTAGCACACATGGTTATGCTGCATGCTTATATTTGGCTGCTCTGAACTGCATCTGTATGTACTGAAAGTATGCATAGGATTGAGCTGTTCGGTTGATTCCATGTGTATATTGTGCTCATTGGATTAATTCCATATATGTTGTTCATTTTGGTCGGATTGAATCCTGACCGGATTGAGTGACACCGGTGGATTCACTCAAACCAGGCCTGAAATCAATCCTGGCCAGAATTCAATCCCATGAAAACAAACGAGGCCTTACCAATTTAGTGAATCTGGTGCCAGATCCACTATTCTGTTGGAGTATATCTACAATGGAGCTGCTACATCTAAAAATATTTGGACTAAAATATTTAAATCCAAATCTACTTTAGGTGAATCTGGAGATAGTGAAGCTCTACCAAACATGCCCATTTTTGAAGGGCAAGCAGATTTAAAAATAGACAGTATTGTGGCGACTGGCGACAAACATACAAATCGGATGGATTGCTTTCTGCTCGTGTGGTGAAACCTTATCTCCTCGTCCCAACGACCTTTAATACCTCGCTCCACTTGCTTCCCTCCGGCACTCATGGCAGCAGCTCTGCCACCACCATGGCCTACCTCTCCTCCCCCACGCGCTTTATCCCCGTCTACCACCGCTGCCTCTTCTTTTCTGCATCCTCCTCGCCTCCCGCCGTCCCTCCACGTTGCCTTCTCCCTACATTGTCATGCCACGGCCGCGATCTGCTCGACGTAATGCCCAAGAGAGGCAGTAGGTCCCCAGGAACGGAGGAAAGCAGAGCAGGCCCAGCCGGGGCACCGCGTGGCACAAACAGATCAACTGTGCGAGAAGACGCCACGGCACAGGACGCACATATGCCCTTGTGGAGGGAAGGGAGCCGTGGCACGCCAAGGTCGACGTGGAAGAAAGGGGACAAGGTTGTGCTACAAGAATGCGCGGAAGGGGAGTCACAAAAGAAAAGTTGGAGGCGAGGGCTCACACGAAGCTGGGGGTCAGAAGGGCACAGGGCGGGGAAACGCTTGGCTAGGGATGGAACTGCAATGCGGGCAAAAGAATCAGGAAAGGATGGAAATTCAAGAGATGAAGGTACTGGAAGAAGAAACACGAGTAAGAGAATGAAGAGACCAAAGGGTGGTGAGCATGCAGGCAAGCTGAGAGTTGAGCTGGACATGTGCTCCAAGAGAGGTGATGTGATGGGGGCGATCGCTCTGTATGATTCCGCAGTTGAGGAGGGTATGAAGTTGGGGCAGCATCACTACAATGTGCTCCTTTACCTTTGTTCTTCAGCTTCTCTTGGTTTTGTGCAGCCAGCAAAAAGTGGTAATACAGGTAGCGGTATCGCCAGTATTGGTCCTTCACATAAACTTGATCCTTTACCCAGCGGAAACTTGGGAGGTCTGATCTGGGAAAAAACAAGGCCACTAGTTTGCTTCCAGGTGGTTCAAAGGTACAAACAGTTGGCATACCCGTAGGAAATGATCTCAGAGAGTATGCATGTGCACGAGGATTTGAGATATTTGAGAAAATGTGCTCAGAGAAAGAGAGAGTTCAAATGAGTGAGGCTGCTCTCACTGCAAAGGCACGGATGGCGTTGTCCATGGGTGACAGTGACACGGCCTTTGAGATTGTGAAACAGATGAAAGGCCTGGGTTTAAAGCCAAAGTTGCGCTCATATGGTCCTACTTTAACAGCATTTTGCAACAGCGGTAATGTTGAAAAAGCATTTGAAGTAGAAGCCCATATGTTGGAATCTGGAATCACACCGGAAGAAGCTGAGTTGGAGACACTTCTCAGGGCTAGTGTGGTTGCCCGACGTGGAGATAAGGTATATTATTTGTTGCATAAGTTTAGGACTACTGTCAGACAGGTATCCCCTTCCACAGCTGAATTGTTTGAGGCTTGGTTTCGGAGCCCAGCAACATCTAAAGTTGGGAAGAGAAAGTGGGATGCAGGTGCGATAGCGAAGGCTATTGAGAACAATGGAGGCGGTTGGCATGGGTTTGGATGGTTGGGGAGGGGGAAATGGACAGTGACACACTCAAACATCAACAAGAATGGTGTATTCCTTGCTTGTGGAGAAAAGCTTGCTATTATAGATACCCAAAAGAAACAGAAGATTTTGCCGCATTTGTGGTAAAATTAGCTATCAAGAGAGAGAGGAACTCGAACTTTGAGAACTTCCAGGTTATCTACTTCGATCTTTTATATTTTGGTTTACCAGGTTGCACATGAGTCAAATGAGTTTTGCAAATACAAAAAATTATATAATGTAAAGTGTTTCCAAAACTACTGATTGGGACAACTGCACTATGAATGCCTTGGATGAAAAATAAAGTGGATTGTGAAGTTGAGGTCCATTTTGTTCCCCTTTTATCCTTCAACTCTCGTCAGTCATCTTTTTCAACTTTTGGGCCCTATTTTCCACTAGTAGTGTGGCACGTGCGGCACTCACGTGTTTAAAAGAGATCGAATGTCTTAGAAAATTATTAATTATTACGTAGTAATTAATAAATTAAGATTTAATAAACAAAAAACAAAAACATCCATTATAATATGAGAACATATAGTAGTGCATATTATACTACACCCCCCGCCTATATTGAACAAACTAATCTTAGTATCCAATGCTGAGAGTAATATGAGAGGCATGGAGGAATTCATCGACAGAAACAACTAAAGAACCCATAATTGCTTTGAATATCCAATGCTGAGAACACTCCAAATGAACCTACCATATCATTGCATAACTGACAAAATGTTAGTTGTTACTTGCCCGACCCCTGTGCTAGTGCCTCATGCATTAATATGCAAGAATCACATCTGAAAAATACTCCAATAAACCTAGCAACATTACCTGATAGCAAGCAATGCTACAAGTATATGATGATAATCAAAGGATCCTGCATATATAAGATCTTGTATTTATCATGTTAACAACATTTGAATGTTCTACATTGTCTTTTCATTAAATCTACCAAGGATAAATATGTCATATCCGACAATACATGCAACACTTACTGTTTAAATAGGCAGAATAACCACTGGGACACCTGGCCCTTTTTCTTTTAGTTACTTGTTGCAGAGGAGCTGGTGCGGCACATGTATAAAAATAATTCACATAAGCTCGTAGCACAAAATTTTTACTCTGCATCCTAAAAGTAGATTGAGACGAAAAAAATCTAAATAAACGAAACATACATAATCAAGGAATTTTATGCATATCTATAGCTTACAATATGCCATTAGATACATACAAATATTGAATCTAATGCCTTGAAATTACCATCGTTTCTCCTCCACAATTAGCAAAACGCAAAAACGACAATCCGGCCATGATGAATGCTTCATGAAAATAAATAATCAGACAAGCACACCACATTCCACCACAACAAAAATCCATACAAAAAATGAATCAGTGACCAAGCAGATTGGGAGTGAAGCACAAGCACTATCTATCCCAATGTTTGGCTGGAAAGACCAAGGTTTCCTTCTTGTCAGCCTGGTCACCTTCCCTTCAACTTCCTCATCGTCCACGGTGCCTTCCACAATCTGCGGCTCAGCTTCACAACCAAACCTAATAAGAGACGATCACCATGAGCCACACGATACCTGTCCATAGGCCCAACAAACCAACCAAACGGGGATTTCCAAAGAAGCAAAATGCATGCATTTCATTTTTTTCAATCTCAATCTATGGCATATGGTGCTAGTTAATTGCAATAGATATGCTCGAGCTACATCGTAAAGCTACTCCCACTAAAAGAAATAAAAAAATAGAAATGTGAAGGACATGTTCTACCATCAATGCATGCCGGATCTCAGGGATAAAACTGCAGTGCACACAGCAATCCATGAACTGAACAATACCGGCAGTGGTGACTAAAGCAAGCAATTTCTGCCACTACACAAACATTCAAATTTAGTGCTGAAAATAACTAAGAACTCAATGAGAGCCAGTTCAAATAATTAAAATATATTGGTATTTCCATTTGAACTCAACGAGAACCACTTCCCAATTGAAAATTAGTTCTGAAAAATTAAACAAAACTTAAAGGCAGTAATATTGAGTCTTGTGCTCCCAGATATAATGTAAGTATGCAAGCAAGTTGATTAAAAGCCATTTTTGTTGAGTCACAGTAACCATATAAAGATATGTTCCAGGGCTCCAAACCCGTGTATCAAGCTCTGTAGTTTTCAAAATATTGTTCTTAATCGAACAGCTCTTACCTTACTATATGACAGCAACCACCACTTAATTAGTACCACTCATGCAAGCTGAAAATATTTGGCTCCTTCAACGAAATGGCTCCAGCTGCTTCCCATTCAAATGAAGCAAATTATTGAAATCATAAAAGCACGATCTTCTCTAAAGTGAAAGTGTAGCATAGGAACGATGTACCTCTTCTAGCTTAATTGTTTATTCCTCCTGGATGTGATTCATAGGGCTCATACACTCATGTTCACCTCATCGCAAAGCCTGCAATTTAGTCACCAGATTTATCAATTATATATATAGACTCCAATGTGTAAAGAGATAAAAAAGGGAAATCATACAGATTCCAAATAAACAGGACAAGATAACAATTCTTTAGATTATTGGTAATTGTATACGAAGCTTAGTACTAAAAAGGAAAGGCCATTGTTCCCCTGTAAATTTGCAATCCTTTCACAAAATCAATATTTCTTCTTCAATAGCTAGCTGGGCTTGAAACTCAAGTAATTTGCATCCCAAGTCAACCTCTCAAAACATTTAAAATTTGAAGGCATCTTATATTTGTGATGTATTTAAACAGGAAATAAGAAAAAATCCTGTCAATGCTTTAGAACATCAACAAATTAGGTAGCATAAGCATAAACGAACCTGCATAGCTTTACTTCATTGTCCTCTACATGACTGAAAGCTCCTTTGATCTTGGTTAGCATCCTAAACAAACATGCAAGTGACAAAGTGAATGACTTGGATGTAGAACAAAAAAAGGAAAAATGCATGATTGGAGCATGGTCTAAATAGTGAGCTGAATAATTACTCCCTCTTCTCACAAGCTATAGAAAATTAAGCCATATTAGTACCTATGAGCTAGAGAAAATGTAGACCAAGAAAATGTGAAAAATATACATGTCAGCTCCGCACTTGACCGGGGGCAAGAAAATGAATTAATGGAAAATTCAACATTTCATCATATCTAAAAGTAGATCTGAATATCTAACATATCTAGAGTTCAACTGCAAGCGGCATAAACAGTTTATGCACAGCACATTCGTTTAATTTCATTCCCGTTCTTTACGAGGCTTATAAGATTAGAAAAGACCCGGAAGAATCATTCAGAGAGAGATGAATGTGAAGGAGCAACGTTGATCCAAAGAACAGAGCTGAGAAGCAACAGGGTGAGATCATAGGGAACAGAGCTGTTCCAAAGGAATACAGAGGGAAGAATGCAGATGCCACCTCTCAAAAGCAACCTATAAAATTATGATCATTCAAGCCAAACTAAATTTTCACAGGGGAAGGAATCAAAATTAAGATAACTGGTACTCCACAGTAGAACTTATTGTCCAGCGAGTATTAAAGATTAAATCAAATAATCATTCTAACTTTTAAAGTGAGAACACAGTGAATGATGGGACAGTAAGGATTGACATGACAAATTCCAAATCACCAGCGAGAAAAGGTTAAATATTAGAAGGCTCACATGACCTCCGCACTATGCTTTCTTCTGAATCACATTGTGCATTGCTTCAGCTCTTGAATCACATTGTGCACTGCCCACAGTTGTCAATGCTGCCTCTATAGTTATTCATAAATGTAGATTAAACATATATCAGAGTTGTGCTGTCCATAATATTAGTTACAGGAAATGCACACTTGTGGTTATTGAAGTGTAGGTTGGCTAAAATTCAACAACAGATGGTTACGCCAGATGAGCAATCAGGAAGGTAGAATTCAGTAACTATAACAGAATGAAAAGTTTCACATACTCAATGACGTCTGGGACCCCTTTGCCAAACAATTATCAGTTTCTCGCATCTTGGGTTAAACTTGCAATCTCTAAACTAATTGCAGACCAGATATAATTGCAGACCTATTAAGTCATATGGCATCCTCAGTGCATGTGAACAATTACCATGTTTAGTCAAATTAAATTATGGCATGTGTCAGTCAAGACTACCATGTTGCAATTGCGTAGCGAAAAGCTCAATCAAGCTACAGATTTTCCAATCAAGTTTTCTAAGATTAATGATCACCAAGGGTGCAAGATGTAATCAACATGCAAACGGAATTGGATGCCTGAATATATGGTGGTTTCAGTTCTATCTACCATAGAAGCATGTAACTGTTCCACAACCTAAAATCTATAAATGCGCATCAACATCTGTATACAGCTAGTCCTCGTTAGCTAGATTTGAAGGAAATAAGTAAAACAATTGGGAAGTTAGCATATCTAGGGTAGTGAGATTTTATGAATCACAGGTATCGAACCTGAGCAAGCTAGAGGACTGGAGCACGCCAATGGTGTTCCTCGGGTACGAGCGCGGTAGCAAGGCATACCGGCTCTACGATCCGCGTGCACGGTGCGTGGTCGTGTCGCGCGACGTCGTCTTCGATGAGGCGGCGTGCTGGGACTGGGAGTCCGGCGACGGGGAAGCACAGCCAGGCGGGCTGAGCAGCTCCTTCACCGTTGAGTACACGGTGTACACCGGCGCGGAGGAGCTGGCCCATGGCGAAGGCGGCGCGAAAGGCCCAGGCGGGGCCACCCCTGTTCTGGAAGCAGGGGAATCGGGCGCGGCAGTGAGCCCAGGCGAGGCGGCCTCCTCTGCTCCAGGAGCAGAACACGGAGCGCCGCCGGATCCGCCTGCGGGGCAGGCGACTCCAATCTCGGCGGCAGCGAGCACGGATCTTCGATTCGCTTCGTCACGCCTCCGCCGAGCATCTCCGCCAACCTCGACGCCGCGTATTCCGGCGAGCCGTTGCGATTCCGCGCGGTGGAGGACCTCGTCGGTGACTCGAGCCCGCCTGGGGAGGTGGCTCGTGTGCTTGACGACCTCGAGCTGCACTTGGCCGCCCAACTTCGCCGCGGCCGAGCGCGAGGTGCACTGACGGGCGGCGATGCTGGAGGAGATGGCCGCCGTGGAGGAAAACAAGACCTGGGAGCTCGTGGATCCGCCGGCGCACTGCCGGCCGATCGAGCTGAAGTGGTCTTCAAGGTGAAGCGGAACAAACGCGGCGAGGTGGTGCGGCACAAGGCGCGGCTCGTCGCGAAGGGGTTCGTGCAGCGGGAGGGCGTCGACTTCGAGGAAGTCTTCGCGCCAGTGGCGCGGATGGAGTCCGTGCGCCTGCTGCTGGCGTTGGCGGCGACGAAGGGGTGGCACGTCCACCATCTTGATGTGAAGTCGGTGTTCCTCAATGGTGAGCTCGCCGAGGAGATGTACATGCAGCAGCCGCCGGGATTCGTCATCGCCGGCGAGGAGCACAGGGTGCTCCGCCTGCGCATGTCGGACCTCGGGCTGCTCACCTACTACCTTGGGATAGAGGTGGAGCAGACCGAGAGCGGCATCACGCTCTGCCAGAGCGCGTACGCGGCAAAGCTGCTGGAGCGGAGCGGGCTCGGTGCGTGCAGGGCGTGTCTGACGCCCATGGAGGAGAAGCTCAAGCTGTCCAAGAACAGCACTGCACCCTTGGTGGACGCCATGAGCTACCGGAGCTACCGGAGTATCGTCGGCGGGCTGCGGTACCTCATGCACACACGACCTGACATTGGGTTCATCGTGGGGTACGTGAGCCGGTTCATGGCGGAGCCGTGGGAGGATCACCTCGCCGCAGTCAAGCATTTGCTCCGCTATGTAGCCGGGACGCGCGGCTGCGGGCTGGTGTTCCCGAGGAGGGGCAGTGGAGGGCTGGAGCTGGTTGGATACAGCGACAGCGACATGGCGGGCGACATCGATGGACGGCGGAGCACGACGGGCGTGCTCTTCTTCCTCAGATCGTGCCCGATTTCCTGGCAATCCGTGAAGCAGAAGGTCGTCGCGCTGAGCACCTGCGAGGCAGATTACATTGCAGCAGCGACGGCATGCTTGCCAGGGAGTGTGGTTGAGGCGGCTGCTGGAGGAGCTCATCGGAGAAGAAGTTCCAGCACCCCTCCTGATGGTGGACAACATGTCTGCCATTGCTTTGGCAAAGAACCCTGTCCACCATGACCGGAGCAAGCACATTGACACCAAATATCACTACATTCGTGATTGTGTCGATGGTGGACAGATCAAGCTCCAGCATGTCGAGACCGGGCGACAGCTGGGGGACATCCTCACCAAGCCCCTTGGCAGACTTCGACTCATGGAGTTGAGGATCAAGATTGGGGTTGAGGAAATCAAGAAGGAGCAAGCAAATTAGGGGAAGATTGATGGATAATTAGCCTTGCTCCTCAAACTTTCAGTCAATGGAGCAGCTGTAGTTGCTAATGTATCAGTAGCAGTAGCTGTCTGTAGCTCTAGTAGCAGCATGGCTGCAATAGCAAGTAGATGTAGTAGCAGGCAGTGGCAACAGTACCAAGTAGTGGTTGAGGCCATACCTTGTGCAATGGTTCATCTTTTGACTGTGAATATACAAAGGAGCAGCTGCAGCTCAGGGGAAGTTAAGCAGCACCATTTCTCTGCGTGTGTGGGTGGTCTTCCTGCTTCTTTCCCTCTCTTCTACCTCCAGCCATCATGTGTGAGTGTGTGAGGTGAGTGTGTGTGCTTGTGCTGTGTGCTAGCAGGAGAGGTTAGGACTAACAATTTATCTCTATTGATACAATTATGATAGGGCGCGCAACGCGCGCTGAATGTTCTAGTGGCTTGAAAAGCATGGGCCTTTTGAGGCAGTCGTGGATGCTGCCAATGTTGTCCTGTTTAGCCACAGACATCTTTCTTTGAGTAAGGCATGTATATTGTGCTACATCTTTCTTCTATATTCCTAAATTTTTTTTCTTTCTTCTAATTGTGAAAAAAAATTTTGCATGCTTATTTTTCACTTATCCTTGTTTAACTGGACAGGTTAATGCTGTTGCTGATGCAATAAGGCAAAGGTCAAGAAATGGCCTTTGATAATTTTACATAACAAGCATCTCAATGGAGAGCGCATGAAAAAACCTGGTCATCTTAATTTGGTAGAAAAGTGGAAGCAAGCAAATTCAATATATGCAACCCCTACTGGCTCAAACGATGATTGGTAATATTTTGGATGACTCTTTGCAGCAACTATCCCTCTGCATATTGAATTAATCATTTTATGAAATTGGGTTAAGGTCACCAATTTGTACCGTTGGTTCCAGTAGAATAGTAGATCACCTAACATCTCTTAAACTGATGCCATGTTTATACCTATATACAAGTAATCCCCACTATCCCAGTTAATATCGTTTAGTCTTTAATCCAGCTTTGTCTCATCATTGATCATCCTCAGATTTCAGTCTAGTATAGCACTAACATTAGATGAAGACTTTTATGTGTTCGGTGACCAAAAATTTACAGTTTAGAATTACTAGTTCAAACCTCTTGGTACCCTCAAACAAGTTCGGTGGCCCAGTGGAATTTACAAAATTAATTCCAAAAGTATCAATTTATGTTTTCAGAAAAAAAAACTCAGTTTTGAGTTCTATAGGTGTATATAAGAGAAAAAACTTATCTGTTATCAACTTGATAGATCACTTATATTCATTATCTGTGCGATTGTGCCTGCAGAATGGTTTTAGCTACTTGCTGTCATCCTCACCTTTGCTTGGCCTATTATTGCTGTCCATAAATTATTCCTGGTTGCATGCTGACCTGCTGCAGTATATAATATTTCGGCCATGAAGTTCAGGTACTGGCTGTATGCTGCTATTATATGCAAATGCTTGATCATTACCAATGATGAAATGAGAGACCACACATTTCAGATTTTGGAAAGGGATTTCTTCCCCAAGTGGAAGGAAAGGCATCAGGTGGGATCATGTATTTTACAACAAAAGAGAAGTTTCTTTGCTATGGCCTTGTTTAGATCCCGAATTTGGAACGTCAAATTTGGGAGTACGGTGTCACTTCGTAATCATTGCGTCACTGTAGCATTTCGTTTGTATTTGTGAAAAATTATCCAAACATTGATTAATTAGGCTCAAAATGTTTGTCTCGCAAAGTACAACAAAACTATGCAATTAGTTTTTGATTTCATCTACATTTAGTACTCCATGCATGTTATGACATTTTGATGTGACGGAAATCTTCTTTTTGCATAGTGGAATTTGGGTGTGGAATTTGGGATCTAAACAAGGCCTATATTGTACCACAACATTGTCTTACACTGTTGGAGCTGATCTTGTGTGGATAAAAAGCTAATATTTTAGGCAAAATAAATCATTTTCATGAAGGAATTTTCCACGTGCCATGGATTCATACACCACTAAGAAATTAGAAAGCTATCATATCATATCTTAGTTCTATATGTTTGACAGAATATTTAGACACAATAGGTACAATTAGCGTGAGATTTTGAGGACAAAAGTAAACAGAGCAGTAGCACACTAGCACCTACTAATATTTTGCAGGCACTATGTTATTCATGAATCATTGTTTGACTAACACAAACACGTATCATGAAATGACTTTCCCTTTGCTCAATAAGCCTATATCTCATTGCATTTCACGGCAGAATTTATTCACAGTATTGTTTTCACTAACAGGTACACTTTACTATTTGGGTAAATATGTAGTGGAAACCCATATCTACGTGTAAACTCGTGTAAACCACGGCAAAAAAGTTATCTAAATTCAAACAAAAATATCACACATGTACATGACATGATGATACACAAATTTGTTAAAGGAAGTTTTGCCAAATTCGACTTCGTTTGTGAGATATAAAAATAACAAATTCCTAACAAATCATCTGGACAGCTTTCTGGCTTCAAATTTGTTATTTTTATATCTCACAAACGAAGTCGAATTTGGCAAAACTTCCTTTAACAAATTTGTGTATCATCATGTCATCTACATGTGTGATATTTTTGTTTGAATTTAGATGACTTTTTTGCCGTGGTTTACACGAGTTTACACGTAGATATGGGTTTCCACTACATATTTTCCCTTACTATTGAAGACAGCTGCATCACATTTCAAATGCCACCTCCATACTCAGTTGTAATTCAGGTCTGAGTTTAAGATGAAATATTATATCAGTTGTGGAATAAATCCATTCAAATATTCTTTTGACACAGTTGACTGAAAACTAAGAAAAAATTAGGTGCTTAATTATTAGTATTTGAATATGTTCCATGGATTAAGTGAGTTATAAGCTTATAACTCAATAGATTATATGAACTCGGATAGTTCACTAGATGTCAATGTCAAGCAGAGCTCGAATGTATGACTCTCGATGTCAAACGTGCCATGGCATGAATGCAGGCAGGACTGGGCCGGTGGTGAGGATTTCGCAGGCTACGACCATGGTCGGCAACAAGAAGGTGATGTCACCGAGGACCCAGCGCAGAGTTTCCTGCGATACTGAAGGTGAAAGAATCCCCGGCCGGTAGGCCTGCCAATGGGGAGGGTATGCACATACCCACTCTTGTTCATGTCTAAAACCAATTATATATTATCCAATCCTCATCCTCTCCATTTCCATCCATATCCAATGGATAATTAATTTTGTATGTATATCTAATGGATAAATAGTTTAATGCCCCCGTACCCTCCCATTTAACATGGGCCCTAATCCCCGGCGGGACCCGGCCCTGCAATGCATGCAGGCCGGAATGTGTTGGGCATGCATGCATGCATGCGATGGACTGCATGTGATGAGTTGGCAGGTTCTTAAACATGCCCATCAGCAGCGATCGATATATCTCACGTACTCCCAGAGTCCCAGGCAATACACAGTAAGCCCCAGCAGCATGCATGCCCAGATCGG
Organism: Alloteropsis semialata; assembly: GCA_004135705.1. Classification (NCBI taxonomy): domain Eukaryota; kingdom Viridiplantae; phylum Streptophyta; class Magnoliopsida; order Poales; family Poaceae; genus Alloteropsis; species Alloteropsis semialata. The sequence continues at coordinate 4,753,579 of CM014274.1, forward strand.
AGCAAGTAGAAGTAGTCGAGCTATCGATCTCGGCCGATAGGTCCACTTGCTTCTGATGAGAGTCCGGCGACGCGCTAGCTTTGGCGGCCGGTGCATTTGGGATGTGAACGCCGAACGCGTCAAGGTGACGTACGCGTTAGCTTAGGAGTAGAAACGCTACGCTAGCCTGTGTGCGCTTTGGAAGGAGGCCAGAGAGCGTTGGGCAGATGACGCTTAATTGCTTCCTTGAGGAACTTTGCTTCATCACCTGACCCTCGCATTATTGGGATTTCTTTGCACGATCGAACACGCGAGTCCATTTAAAGCGAGCCTCCCCACGAAAGAATCGCCCAATCAAGCACCTGCATGCTTAGAGCTTATCCCAGCGACCATTTCGAGGTAGCTTGTCTCCTACAAATCAAATTCGTTGCCGCGTTTCTGTGAGTGAATGATCAACTAGCTGAACGGGAAGGGGGAGGGGTAGAGAGAGAAATTCTCCTCTATGTACTCCTAATAACTGAGCACACTTAGTAGTGCAACGAGATCTCTTTGCCTTACGAGGTAAAACTTGATCTTGCCACCGGGTACAAAGTTGAGGCTCAAAGATTCACCGGTACGTACGGTTAATTAATCAATCGCTCAAAAAATTACGGTTAACTTGCTTGCTAGATCGAACTACATGCACTTAATTTTTAGGGAAGAAGGATCGCAATAATATAAATTAAATATAATGCTGACTTCGCCTGAACCTGCACCTTCTGAAACATGAGCCGGCGATTGCTGAATCGAGGGTCAGAAGGAGTACCAATGCAGCTCGTACAGATCTGGGTCCCCTAATTAACTTTGGTTGCCGCGGCATTGTAACACTTGACGCAAGCGGCCTTCAGGAACTTGCTTCATCACCTGACCCTCAGCTCAAAACCTACCTCGCATGCATTATTGGGTTTGTTTGCACGAACACGCGAGCCCATGCATTTGGCTCAGCACTGCACGAACATGCTGCCGGCCCCGGGCCGATTTATCTAGCAGTTACGCCGCCCCAAATCGAACTCGATTGCAACCACAGAAATTAATGGAGCCGAATCAAGCGAGCTAGCCTCTCCACGGAAGGACCGATTCCCTGCCCGATCGAGCACCTAGCTGCATGCTGTCGCTTAACCGAGCTTAGAGCTTACCCTCGTCGCCATTTCGAGGTAGCCAGAGAGAGAGAGAGAGATTCTCAGCTAAATAACTGAGCACTTGCAGCGCGATATCGATCTCTTGCCACCGGCCGGCGCTTGCTATACATGCACACCTGACTTGTTGCTTGCTAGCTATACGCGCATCGTGACAGGATTAATTATATAATTGCGTAATCTTTTGAGTTAAGAACGTGTAAATCTACTAATTGATCACATGCATGCAACATGTCTAATACAAGCTGTAACCGCCGTCACGTTACGCGTCCATGTCCTTTTGGTCGTTACATGCATGGGTAGACCATGAGGTCACGCGCGCCCATGTAACGATGCATGCATGGTGGTGGACTGGTGGGTCATGGTCGCGTGTACGTGTCCACTGTATGACAAGAAAACTGGGCATAAATCTACTGGATAGCGAACGGATTGCAGTAAAATCTCAGCTTCGATCATAATAAGATACAGTACATAACAAGATACTAAGCTCGTGCAAATCTAGGTCCCCTAACTTTGGTTCCCGCGGCATTGTAACACTTGACGCAAGGTGACGCGTTTGCTTATGCTTATATTATCGCTGCGTGTGCGTGCGCTTTGGAAGGAGTTGCTCCTGGAACGAACTAGCTTGCTTGCTTCATCACCTGACCCAGCTCAAACCTTCCTCGCATGCATTATTTGGGGTTTCTTTGCACGATCGAACACGCGAGCCCATCCAATTCGGCTCTTGCAGTTACGACGCCCCCCAAATGGAGCTCGTAACCACTCAAATGGAGCCGAATCGAGCGAGCGAGCGAGCCTCAATCGATTCCCTGCCCAATCGAGCACCTACAAGCGTAGTGCTCGGGGTGATCTCGCTTCCTCACCACGCCTTTCCCTCTTTCAACATTGCCGCGTTTCTGTGAATGATCAACTGACCGGGAGGGGGGCGAGGCCGGGGGACAGAGAAATTCTCAGCTTTCGCTGTAGTATCCTTGGACGCTACCGCCTCTGAAAATTCCAATAACTGAGCACCAAGTGCAAGAGCGTGTATAAATAGGGCCATAGGGGTGGCCGGCCAACCGAGGTACGAGCAAACATGGCGAGCACACACTGATAAACCCTTGAACAAAAAAGCATCAAACCTAGACTGACTACTCAAGCTAGTGTACGTCCAAGCGGATCGAAGCGAGCATGGCGAGGAGGGCTGTGCTCATGGCGGCCATCATGGCCATGGTCATGGCGCCGGCGGCCATGGCCATGGACTTCACCGGCGCCGATCTGGCGTCGGAGAACGCCACCTGGGCGCTGTACCATCGCTGGTCCGCGCGCTACTCGGTGGTGCGCGTGGCCAGCGACAAGGCACGCCGGTTCGCCGTGTTCAGGCACAACCTGGTGCGCGCGCTCAACTCGTCGTCGGGCATAAACCGCTTCGGCGACCTGACGGAGCAGGAACTGGCGGAGGTCTACAACTGTGCTGTGGAGCCTCAGCGCCTCCCCCTCCTCCTCGACGACGACGGCTTCACCCCCGAAGCTGCTCAGTCCCAGCCGACGAACCTCCCCTATGGCGTCAACTGGGCGTTGATGGGCTTGGACGGCAGCCCGCCGGCCGTCAGCAGCGTGAAGGACCAGCTGGGCCTTCGCAGCTGCCGCGGCTGTGGAGGGCCTGCACGCCATCAAGACCAAGACCCTGGCGATTTCTCTTTCGGAGCAGCAGATTGTCGATTGCGACACCTCCAGCAACGGGTGCTCAAACGGGTGGGCCTGGAATGCCCTTACGTACGTGAAAAGAAACGGAGGGCTGGCGCCGGAGTCTGCCTATCCCTACAAGGGAAGGCAGGGCTCTTGTCAGAAGGTCGTCAGCCCCCTGATCCCGATCGACGGATTCATTCCAGTGCCATCAAATTCCGAGCTGGAACTAAGAGCTGCCGTGGCCCGTCAACCGGTCGTCGTGACTGTGCATGCTAGCGGCGACGCCTTCAAGAACTACGACGGAGGTCTCTTCCGCGGACCTTGCGACAACAACGGCGGTGACCACCAGATGACGGCGGTGGGCTACTCCTACAACCTCGACACCCACGAGACCTACTGGCTTCTAAAAAACTCGTGGGGTAGTAACTGGGGTGAAAAGGGATATATGAGGCTGTTGAGAGAGATCAACAGCACGGGTCCCGGTCTCTGCGGCATTCATAAGAATGCATTTTACCCATGGCGGCGCGATTAGCAAGAGATCGAGGTGGGAATAGGTAAGGCATAGGCCTGGCAGTGTGTACGTGGTTGTGTTTCATCATGGGTGGTCTCCTTCTGCTGTACTTTGCCTGTCAATGAAATGAAAAAAGAGATTCAATGAAACTGATGCTTAACTCGTGCTTTGCTTTGTGTTCTGTATGAGACGGTCACTCCCACTACAATGAGATCAAGTACGTTCTGTCCTGAAATGTAATAGTTGAAGAACATTTCAGGATGAATAATCTCGATTAGTAAGATCTCAAGTTCCAGAACTTTTGACACCTAAAACCGCTGGCTAAAATTTTTCTTATATGACATTACAACTTCGAAGGAAATTAGATGACTATTGGATTAGCCTGATCAATAGCTGACGACAAGTAAAATCGACCGGGAGCGGGACAACAAATCCTCTGCATTAAAGAAGAATAGGAACAGAAAGGTACAACAAAATTATCATAACCTGCACAGGCAGAGCACGAAAATATACTTCTCTGATTTCACCAGAGCTACAAATACATAACGGACCAGCATTTACAATTTTATTTTGCCATTCCGGTTTATTGTTGTGTCACGTTCATCCTGCCTTGCCGAGGATACTGCTAACTGCTACCATTGCATGAACTGGTCCGCGGGCTAATTAATAGTGGCCCAGCAAGTACTCGCGAATTACACATATCCTGTGCCTTGGCACGTCCAGATCTCTGTATTCCGTCAGATCTCACTAAAAGACTTGATAGTGCGGAAACCATGGTTGTCAGGGAGTGGAGCATTTCCCGGGCGTATGGAGATTATCACATCAAAACCTGAAAGGCATTGTTAGACAGAAAATGATACTGATTCGGTGATTGTAACAAGAATAAAGAAATATGAAGAGTGTGCACACATGTAAACGTATGCAAATTATGAGCAAAACAGAGCATGGACTGCCTGAGCCATGTGCTTATCTCACTGGGTCAAAGACCATAAAACTAGAACAATACCATGCGGTGCTCACATGATAACAATGTTACGAAAGTAGATGGGAAGTAGATTTACAGGATGTGTCCACAAAGATTATTGAGTTGAATTGGTCATTACCTGCATTTTTAGCAGCTACTGCTTCTTGGAAGACGTCAGTGACGAATAAGATTTCAGATGGACTGTCCACCCCAAGTGACAGAGATCTCAAAATAACTCCTGGTTTCTCTTTTTTTTCTGCAGAAATATGAAAATAATAGCTTATGCCAACTTTCCAATAGATTTTTAGACAAATGGGACAAGAAATCTATCACAAAATAAATCCTATTCTCTTTTGTTTCTGTGCATATGAGAAAACAAAATCACATTTGTTTTGCTGAACTTCTGACAAAATTATAGACAACTGCAACAAGAAATTCAGAGCTTACCCAGTTGTGGTATCAAAATACCCACACAGGAACTTTCGCAGGTCACCGTATGTTGGGTTACCAAATAGAAGCCTTTGTGCCTCTCTACTTCCACTTGAGTATATGTAGACCTAGTGACAAGTATTCATAATTTTGCAACATGAGAAAATGTGATTGCACACTGTTTACAAAGTAGGGAATGCAGATTGTTGTGCTAACATAACTAGAAATTTGCGGTTTACAATTGTGACACATGACTATACTAGCTTAACAAATTGTTTTCTATCAGAAACAATTTCCCAGTGTTCCTTTCATTTATATAGGGTTACGGGAAAATCTACCTATGAGGAAAATAAGTTTCATCTTTTCCACATAATTTTGGAGCACTGCACAATTAGTAGTATTGATTTGCTTTAATTTAAATCCATATTGCCCCAAAGCATCATCCTTCTAAATACTGAATCAACAATGGAGCAAGCCAAGGATTGCTGATGTCACAACAACTGATTATGCTATAGTAATTTGAACAAATACGTTCTCCCTATGATAATTTACACAGCCACAGTCTTGAGGGTTTCCTGAAAGAATTTTATATAAAAAGAAAAGATTTTCTAGTGCCTGAATAGTCTGCACTTTGCAGTTCATGTGACCAAACAAATACCTTTATGCCACTAGTATGCCAGTTCTTTAGGGCCACAGGAACATCCTCAAAGACAACTCCTTTTAGTTCTTTCTTTTCAAATCCAGTCCTCCATATATGACCCTGAATTTTAGCCAATTAGAACAACTTCAACTATACGGAAGAAAAATAGTATGATTGCAAAACTCATAAAGGATGTGAATTTTAAACTAAGCAACCTGAAGTTGTTTCAATGATGTAATCTTCCGGTCTGCTTTAATCATTGATTCAACATTGGCTACCAATGAATTTATGACCTCTTCTTTGCCAACCTCATCGGGTGGAACTGGAACAGCCCCAGAAATTCTATTTCTTAAATCATCTTCAATCTGAAAGTTGGTTGCTAGTTTGATGAATAAAACAAAATAATCTGTGCAGCCTATCAATATCACATAAAAATTGCCATTGGTGGCTTCTATACACTACAGATCTACATTTTGACGGGCACACTTCATTGCTTACTTGGATGCGCAATAACTTGATGTCTTCTTTGGTTTCTTCAGAATCAAATGTAGAAGTCAGACATGTCAAAAAAAAATGTAGAAGTCAGATGCTTCCGCACATTATCACGGGCATAAGGAAACATAACATCAGTCACAAATGATATTGGAGTGGTTGTGCCCTCAATGAGATGTAAAAGCAACCACAAATTTAGGTAGATTAAACAGACAATCTTCAGTATTAGAGTCCAGTAGCGGACTTAAGGGCACAGAAGAACAGGAAAGGACATAAATGTAGAGCATTAAATGTACAAATGAACCCCAGATACTATGCAAAACCATCTAAACAGCCCCCCCACCCCCCTAAAGTAGTTACAGAGGTGGTCTTGCTACCATGGTGCAGTGTTACAGTGATTGTTTCAAAAAATATTTAGAAGTGGAAAACTATGTATTCTTGTATTTCTTTTACTCTATCGCTAGAAAGCACGACGGATGGTTTTGCCTCGAATGCACATATGAGTTGGATACTTGAGAGTTGAGACTTTAAGAGACAACACAGTTTTGTCCAAATACTAACACTAAATTAGCCACTATATTCAAATTCTGCAACATGTAAATTCGTGTCTGTTTATCCATAAATTAAAAAAAAAACTGAAATCAATTGAAAACATTGAAGATCAGAATCAGCTATAGGAGCATCAGATATAAATGATCCTGAAAGTTGCAAAGTGCCAGAAGCCCAGAACGGCAGTCCCGTAAGAAATGTTGAGCGTCCAACTGGATTAGTGGATTTCAGTGAATTACAAACTTATTTTCCAAAAAAAGAACATAGTATTTTGAGTGAAGAATTGGCTTCCAAGGTTCCAAATGCAAACAGTCATGCAGTGCTATACAACATAGAAAATTAGAAGTGTACATCAAAAGGTCACATTTACAAATCAAAACTATAATCCTGAAACTTATAAGAAACACCAAATTAAAATGCTATAAATTCAGATTGTGCTTGAATTATAAGTACCTGCCTGCCAAAAGTATGAACACTACTCGGGGTCTGATAAGGTGAAGATACAGTACTAAATAAATCCTTTGATGAAACACCACTCTGAAACAGAATGAATAACTCAAGTTAGAAAAGACTATGCACACAATGGTAGATATATGAACTTTAGAAGGAAGAAAAAATAAGAAATTTTATCTAAAGTCAAAACAGATATGACGACGAAACTATTGAATGTAACATAAAAGTATAATTTTTAGTATAGTGGTTGATATACTGCCCTCAGGCTGAACAATTAAGGTACAATAAAAGTCCTTGGATGCTTCTTCGATTTTTTTTATTTAATAAAGGTCAAGTTCTTAAAGAAATGAGTGAAAAATGGATACTCTAGGATAATCTGTTGTCTGCGTGTGGCCACATGATGGTATACAGAAAATCACTTAATCAATAATTATTGAAAAAAGCGAAGAGGAAAAAATACCTTAAAATAAGGAGATGATGACATTTTGTAGATTGCTGATCTATTTGGAGTTGTGTAGTTGCTTTCAAGACGATCAGAAGTTTTGGAGGTATGCAATCTTGAGCTTTGGAGAAGTGGAATTGTGGGAGGCTTAGCTTTCTGTATCATACTAGCTTCCATTGATTTGATAGGCATAGAGGAGGGATCATGCAATCTAAGGCGTAAAGGGGAGCCCTTAGATGATTTTGAACCCATATAGGCGGCGTGGCCACGACGCGGCTGCGCGGCCGGGCCCATGGGCCTGCGTGTGGCCGCTGCACACGCGCAACGGCGCGGGTGGAAGAGGAAGGCGGGGCCCGACGGCCGCGGACCTACCCATCGGCTCGCAACTTCTTCGCCTGGACGCTCGGGGTGCTCCTCGCCGCCGCCGTCTTCGCGGCCCGATTCGGCGGCACGGCGAATGGATCTAGGCCAATCGACCGCATCCCCGTCTTCAGTGCGCTACTCCGCCCGCATATCCAACGGCTCCAGTTGGTGGATGCGGCACAAGGGTCGCGGCGGCAGCAGCGGCGGCGCCCTTCTTCCACGAGAAGCACTGCACCGCGCCATCCTCATCTTGGAGTAGTCCAGATGTACCTGTCTGGAACAGAGCTGTCGGCTTCCTCTTCCGTCTGCATATCAAAGGCAGTCACTGGATGCCAACACACGGAGGCAAATGCTAATGGCAAGTCACTCATCTTCTGTAACTCGATTATTTTATACCTTTGGTTAAAGACAGAATCAAGGTGCCAGACAGGTAGGCAGATCAATGAGTTTTTGTCTGTGTCCACTCCTTAAATATGGGGCTCTTTTATAACACTGGCAGTAACTGATTCACAAAGTTGAAGGTTTCTTCAAGGAACTTCAGTAAGAAGATTAACCAGGATGCACACATTACTCTTGCTCACGTGAATAGACCATGTGTATTTTTTTTTTGTAAATTTGATATGCTCAAATGAAAAAAATGTTGGCAGTACCACCTGATTTCTAATAAATCCACAAAATAAAAGTGCAGTAAAAACACCAATGTATTGCTGCCGCTTTCCCAAAAAGAGCCACAGCTACTAGCTGCTTACTTTTTCTTTATTTCAGATTTCTGGTATTAACTTTTTATACTATCAGTAAATGCCAAAGAAATTCTGCAAGGTGAGTACATCTCCAGTACCTAGCATGTGATGCAAGTGCAATGTATCTCTGGTACTTTTTGCGTTTTTGTGGTATCTCTGTTGATTCACTTGTTGAAAAATTGATTAGCTTGTTGCTCTAAGTTTTGTTCTCAAAATCGATTTGCTTTTGTTCGTTTTTTTTCATGCACTGGTTGCTGTACCATATGATAAGTACCTGCGACCGTGGCGGCTTCAATGGGAAGCGGATGGCCATTTACTTTTTTAATCTTTGTTTCTCGTGTTATGTATTTGATGGCTTAAAAATTAAAGCAATTAGTAATGCTCGATGGAAGCCATTTGTTGCAGATTCAATGTTTTAGGAAGAGCCTGCGAGATTTAACTTTAGGTTGAGTACATAAGTGACACATGTGATGGTAGAAAGAACCAAAATGCTAGCTTGTTTCATGCTTTTAATTTATGCAGTTTTTGGTACATAAAGTCTACTTGAATGTTATATTTTTTTTACAGAGATTATACATGTGATTTACAAATATTGGCGATAGAATTTAGTACGTGTCTTGTGTTTTTCTGTTTACATGATTTCGATTAAATGTACTACGTAAGTATACATTTCCTTTTCGCTAAGCATTCTCTCTCTTCTCGGTACAGTGGCGGTGATGATATCTTCTGCGTTTTTGCCAAATATATATCAGTCATTACTAATGCAACATGAGTACATTATCGTTACATTGGTTACTAATGCAATATGAGTACATTCTGAGTACATTTTCGGTACATTAGTTAAAGGTGTATTAAACGAGAACATCCAACATGAGTACATTATGAGTACATCTTCGATACATTGGTTAGATGTGTATTAAATGAGAACATTGTAAAAAAATCATGCTTTGTATGAAACGTTGTCAGAACACATGCAATCTTTGTTAAGTGCGGTACATATTTTAAAATGAACAAATTGATTTGAATATAAAATCATGCTTTGTATGAAACGTTGTCAGAACACATGCAATCTTTGTTAGGTGCGGTACATATTTTAAAATGAACAAATTGATTTGAATATGTGGTGAAGGTTTGATGCACGAGGACTTAAGTACCTTTTGTGTTCAAATTATTTTTATATTTATTCCATTTTATATTTTATTCCATGCTTTCAAATTATTTTCATTCAATCATGTCGTTGGATTTGAAGAATAAGGAGGTTAACTGCTCAGGTGGCGTAAAAGTAAAGAGTGAAATATTTTTTATTCCTTCACTAATTCAAAATTTGAATTAGTGGAGGAGGATGGCTGTCCACATGCATGAAAAGTTGTCAGATAAATGAGTGGTGGAGAGTAGTTGTCAGATAAATTCGTTGGATTTGGCATTAGAGTCAAAAAGTTATATTGCTTTCACGCGTACCGAGACCTTCAATGCACTCTCCACATGTCACGCTGAAGTACACCTCCGGTCAGATTGCACGGTACTCTGCTCTTCCCTTTCCCTGGCGTATCTGACACAAGGTTGCAAAAAAATGAAAATACAGAATCAATACAGACATATGAGACAAGATAACACGTACATCGAGACAGGATCAACGGCTTGGATAGAATCCATGCGCGTTGCCTGGAGTAAACACGACTTATCCTGGTATATACTCTTGTTTGTTGTTTGCTGGTTGCTGGTGCCTACTATTTTTTTCTGTTCCTATTTGCTTACTCACAGGTTATGTTGTTTCGCATCCATTTGTATATTCACTTTTGACCCCTTCATGGTCGTCCGCATGTTTCTTGCTATATGACCCTGAGGCCTGAATTGCTGATACAAGGGATACATGATTTTGTCAGCATATCTCCTACATTTTCTCGGTCTTTTTGCTGCGTGACCATGAATCTTGATAATGGACTGCATAGTTTTGCATTTATCTGCTTATGTGTATCGCTGCATAGTTTTGCATTCATAAGTTTCTCTTACACTAAAAACGCATTGCTATGTCGATGACCCAATTAGCTGGTCTGGTTGTATTCGCTGCAGAAGAGAAATAAATATTGTAAGAATGCCAGTGCTCTCTTCGTCATAATGAAACACATGCCAAGGTACGTTCCAAAAAAGGATCTATGAACCATCGAAACGGATTCATTAGTTTAACGAAGCTTTCAAATGCATGACTAACTTGAACTTTAATGCATCGGACAAATCTATCATTAACTTGCTTAAAATAATACATGAAAAATATCAAAGCAAGGTAAGCTGTCATTCACGGAGACAGAGGCTATATGTGAAGATTTGCTCTGCCCCAGGACGGACGATGAAGCTAGAGTGAATTCCTTGTATGCCACAAAAATTAGTATCAATCCCCTCAGTGCCACGAATTCTCACGAATTTTCCTCAGTGCCATGAGTTCTAAAACTTTTCCCCTCAGTGCCATTCCGTCCACTTATCCATCCATCAACCGTTAAGTGTGACTGGAAAAGATGATTTTGCCCTCCTAGACGTGGACCCCACCTGTCAGCTCCTCTCAATCTTCACCCTTTTCTTTTCTTCTCCGCTCGGCGGCCGTCACCCCTCCGCCCTGCGCGGCCGCGTGCAGGTGTCCCGACCGGCGCTGCGAAGGGCCCGCGCCTCTCCCCCACCCTCACGCCTACGCCGCCGCCGATCTCCTCCTCTGCCCCAAGCTCTCTCTGCAAGCGCGCCCCAGCGAGCGGCCGATAGCAACAGCAGCAGCGACGTCGTGATATGGTGTCGAGGACGCCCATGAAGCCATCGCCGTCGTCCAGGCTCGGCGCCAGCACCGTCACCGGTACCGTCACCCAGGCAAAGCCATCGCCGCAGGCAGGCCACCGCCGCCACTCTTGCAAGGCAGGAAGGCAGCAGGCCGCCGCCACCCTTGCAAGGCAGGCTGGCTGGCCGCCGCCGTCGTTGCAGGCAGGCAGGCAGGCTGGCCGCCGCCGCCCGTGCTGGCTGCCTGGCCGCCGGATTGGGCTG
>CM014274.1:4766004-4809534 GCA_004135705.1 Alloteropsis semialata
TTGCGGCCGTCCGGCCCTGCCTCCGGGCCACCCACGCGGCCATCCGCCGCCGCGTGGCCATCTTGGAGAAGCCGACCGTGGGTAGCCGTGGGCGCAAGCGGCGGCGGCGAGGTTCGCCCATTGAAGCAGCCACATCGGAGGAGAGCTCCACCGCGCGCTCCGGCTGGCGTCCTGCCCAGCTCAGGTATGTTCGGTCCAGGCTTTTTAGTTAGGTGATTTGATAAGCACATAGATGTTTGTTGAACCCTGTGGACATAGAGTCGTTGAATCAATTTTGAGACTCCCAAATCTCCAACACAGACCATTCTATATGAGATAGAAGTATAGATGCTAAGTTTGATAGGCAAACTTTGTTTGGAACACAGATTATATGCGATCCTGATTTCATAATGCAAACTTTGTTTGGAACACAGACTAGATTTTTATTTTTCCAAACAAGGTTTCATCTAGCATGGATGGACAGAAGGCCTCCTTTTGCTTGTGCAGGAAACCATTGCATTTTCCAACACCATTGACTTTGTTGCACATAGCATCAGTGTATGACACTATATTGGCTCTAGGTAGAAGTAATCGAACACAATGAAACTAAGTAGCAGTACAACAGGAGTGGCAATTGGTTATCTGCTAGTTTTTTTAGTTAAGTTATCTGCTACTGTGAGCTCGACATACGTCTAGAAAGCCTCACATTGTCACATTCTTAAGGTAGTCCAGAGTTTTAGAAGTAGGACTGTCAAAAGAGATTCGGGGTGAGATGAACATATTTTTTCTTAAAGTTGGGTGACCTCCATGCTGCATTGCATCGACTATATTGCCATATGTTTATGCCGAACAGGTTCACGTGATGTATACTTTGCTAATTGGTTACATTGCATATATGTACTTATAACCTGTTATGGACAGCCACAAAAAATGCAGTGATTAGCTAAAAAATGCATCTTATGTTCATCCGCCACAAAAAATGGAGTGATTAGCCACAAACAATGGATTCCACAGTCTTATTTTGTACTGTCCTTGAACATCTCATGTTCTGATATTGTGTTTCCTACCATTGATGTATGTTTTGTTCATGTGATTTCAGGATGGATCCGAACCAGTGCAATGATGCATCGCAGGGATCATTTCCTGCTACCAACTTTCCTCCTGGTGCCAACAATCCTCCGTACCCGGCTGGCTGGAACCCCTACATGTATGGGTTTCAAGGAACTCCATCCTGGTTCCCCCAAGGAATGCAGCAGTTTGCACCCAATGGCTCAATGATGCATCCCTGTACAAGTGGTCCACAAGTATTGCAGTCGGCTGATAACCCACAACCATCTGTGCAAGACGAAGAGGTACATGTCATAGAACAGTCACCCAGCGAAGCGGCTAAAGGAAAAGGAAAGAGGACAAAGGTGGTAACCAGTAGGATCAAGTTAGGCAATTTCAACCCGGATGAAGATGTCAATCTTGTGAAGTCCTGGCTTGAAATTAGCTGTGATCCAATTACAAGTACCGGACAAAAACAAGATCGGATGTGGGAAAGGATTGTGGAGCGATACAACTCCCAGAGGGAATCAAACCCAGTTAGGAGTATCCGATCTCTACAGAGCCGTTGGGACAGTATCAAGGCTGAAGTCGGGAAGTTTTCTGGTTTCTATGCTGATGCCATTAGAGAAAATCCAAGCGGCATGTCGGATGCTGATAAGGTATGCCAATTTGCTTCATTCTGTTTGCCAATTTGCCTGTAATTGCAGTATAGTGGAGCGATGCAAAATTTTGTTAATTCTAAAGCTTCCTTACCTGCCTGTGTCAACATTTTCTGATAATGTGTTGCAATGCTACAATCAATAGGCTTTTACATACCCTGTGTTTGTTAAAATTGGTGCTTTTTGCAAATAGAAAATTGTATCCCATATACCGAATCCGCTCATGATCGATTTGCATATTCACAGTCCATTACTGCTAGATATATAGTATGTAGCTACAATTAGCTGCCACTGGCCCCATGCATATAAACAACAGAGCAACCAAAAGACACCAAGTAGTGGTTGCCAATTATATTGCTGCTAAAAATATACTATGTGCGTTCAACCAGCTTAATTAATTCACTCACTATTGTTGTTTGGGTATACATACATATATTGGTTGGCTTACATGCATCTATATATGTCCTTGCTGTATATCTTCTTTCTTCTTCTTCTTTTTGGTTGCTGGAAAGCGACTCACTATAGCTAGGCAATGCTAAAACTGTTGCAACTAAACCTAACCTTAATGAGCCCTTGCTGTTATGTATTTACTCACAATGAACTCAGTCTTGCAGTCTGTACAATGGCTGGTCTGCTTGAAACCAAGCCATTTTTATTTGAACAGATCATTTTTATGTGAACCTGTCAAGAAAATATGTTATATGAACAGATTTTTATTTGAACAGATCATTTGTAGCTAAACCCAATTTGTACTAGCATGCCCTTGTCTGAAAAACTGATGTAGCAGCAAATTTTGTCAACTGCCTGTATTAAAATGATTGAAAATCTTTAATTTCTTTTGCAGACCACTCATGCAGCAGCAAATTTTGCTTCCATCCTCAAGCACAATTTTGGATTCTTGCATTGTTGGGACATAATGAAGGATGAGCCCAAATGGAAGGATCCCAAGGGCAGAGGATCAACCCAATCTGTTGGAGCTCATGGTGTTGGAGATGACCCCATCAATCTTGGAGATGACAAACCTAGCCCAACTGGATCAGCTGAGAAGAGACCTATGGGCAGGGATTCAGCTAAAGCAGCCAAGAAGAAAGCAAATTCTTCTGCGGGTTCAACCTCATCTTTTGAGTATGCTTCGAGGATGCAAGATCTCTCGCTACAAAAGATTAGTATCATGCAAGAAGAATCTGCGCGTAAAAATGATCGATTCCAGCAGCTGGCTTCTATAGATGAGAAGCGCTTCGAGGAAATGCGATCCCACAATCAATCACTCTTAGGCATTGAGCAAGAGAAGATTCGTTTCATGCGGGAGAAGCATGAGAGGGAGAAGGAAAAGGAGGAGAAGCAAGAGGATGAAAGGATCCTTGCTATGGATCTTGCTGCTTGCACACCACCTCTGCGGGCGTATTACGAAGCTCTTCAGGAAGAAATTATGGAAAAGATTGCAGCTAGGAGAAGGAAGAGAACCCACTGAGGTACGCCATGGCTTGTATATGTGCTGATCCTAATTACCAGAAGCCTTGCTAAATGTTACAGATTAGTTATTTACACATGTATTTATATTGGTATATGTCCTATTTGTAAGATAGATATTTAGGTCACAATTTGAAAATTGCTGCTTGCACGACATTTTTACATACACAAGGCTAGCATATTTAGGTCACAAATCCCAAAATAGAGGTGGGCCATGGAGGCAAGCCTGTTCGCTTGGCTTATCAGCCACCAGCCAGCAGTACTTCAGTCTCACAACAAATCAGCACCAGCCACCAGCCACCAGCCAGCCAGCAGTACTTTTCTCTCACAACAAATCAGCACCAGCCATCAGCCACCAGCCAATGCCACACGCGCAGACACACATTTATCTTTTAAATGTTTAAAGTTGATACTCAAAACATCATTTCATGGAAATATATATATCAGAGAAAAAGATATTGGCCGTGCTGGACAGGACAGACACGACTTCTCGCACATATTTCTGTCAGCATCTCTACACCATCTGGCGATTGGCGTGCTTATCATTCATGAGTGACTGCTACAGCTAGTATACAGACATACCAAATTTAAATGACCTTCTACAATCATGAAAATTAACCAAAAGTTCATTGAAGTTTAATTTTGGCGATCATTACCTACGTGCACCCAACTGCTCGGGAAGCTTTGCATCATTTCTGTCGGGCTGTCATTGAAGTTTTTGGCGATAATTACCTACGTGCACCCAACAGAGCCGATGTAGACAGGCTTCTTCAAGTGGGTGAGAATCGTGGGTTCCCGGGGATGCTAGATGTAGACAGGCTTCTTCAAGTGGGTGAGAATCGTGGGTTCCCGGGGATGCTAGGCAGTATAGACTGCATGCACTGGGAGTGGAGGAACTGCCCGACATCGTGGAAGGGTCAGTTCACGGGAAGAGGGAAGCATGCCTCTATGATATTAGAGGCGGTTGCATCACATGATCTATGGTTATGGCATGCTTATTTTGGCATGCCTGGAAGTAACAACGACATTAACGTTCTTCATAGATCACCTGTATTCTCGTCTTACCTCAGGAGTCGTTCAACCCCTGTGTCGTTTGTAGTCAATGGAAACACCTATAACATGGGCTACTACCTTGCCGATGGGATTTACCCTGAGTGGGCGGCCTTTGTTAAGACCATTCGTTACCCCATGGAGCAGAAGACGCGACACTTTGCCACTCAACAAGAAAGTGCACGCAAGGATATAGAGCGTGCATTTGGAGTGCTGCAAACTCGGTTTGCGGTGATCCGAGGACCCGCTTATGGTTGGGACCGTAGCCGCATTAATGATATAATAACGACTTGCATTATTTTGCATAATATGGTAGTCGAGGATGAGGGTGAGTTTGCACATAATACTGATTTCTTGGACATCGGCCAACTAGTTGTTCCGTACGCCAACAATCCAACAAGGGAAGCATTTGTTGCTGCACACCATAGGCTTCATGACCAAAACACCCACTTTCAGCTACTACGTGATCTCATCGAGCACCAGTGGATGAGGCTAGGATCTCTCCAGCATTAGATGAATGAGTGTTCATCTAATATTTATTCTCTTGTAATATTTTATGGGCATGTAGTAATTATGAAGACATTTACTATTTTGTGGTCATGTATTTAATCATTCGAACTTCTGTGATTTGAAGGTCATGTAATAATTAATAAGGCTTGTAAATATTTTGTGGTCATGTAATAATTAGACAAGTCTTGTAATATTTTGTGGTAATGTAATAATTATTATAACTTGTATTATCTGTATCGTATGGTCATGTAATAATTATTTTTTTATCTTGTAATATGTTCAATAAATGTTTTTCCTATTGTGTTGTGCTCATGTCACTGTCAGCTACAGACAAAAAAATGACGAGTGGTCATGCATGTGTTGCAATAGAAGCAGATTCTTTCACGTATTTGTCTCATGGACTATTGCAAAACACAAAAAATACAGAAAATTGGTCTCATGGACTCTGCAAATACATAACTGAATCAAATGACAATCTATCAAAATTTTGAATCATTATATGAGACCTATTCAATGACGCTGCATATTCAATCCAATGACGCTGCATATTCAATCATTATATAATTTTGAATCATTATATGAGACCTATTCATTATATGAGACTGATCATCTTTCCTTGCAACTGTGATATCCTGGCCCAAAGCTTAATAGGATTGATAGAATACTCATACCAACAAGTTGCAACTTCTTTTCCGGGAGTTCATCTCGAAAGAACTCTGAGGTTAAGCGTGCTTGGCCTGGAGCAATTTCGGGATGGGTGACCGACCAGGAAGTCCTTCCCGGGTGCGCATGAGTGAGGACAAAGTGCGCAGAAAAGATATGTGTTGGTCTGTGAGGGAATTCTTGAAGTCCTAGAGAGCTGCCAGGCGTAAGCGGGCCCGGACCCAGGGGGTCGGGACGTTACAATTGGTATCAGAGCCGACTCTCGCGGTTTCATGGGCGCGTGGGGTCGCAGTTGCGCAGGCATGGTGCGCATGGCTGGTGTGAGCCCAGAGTGGTCACACAGCATGTCACATGCGCTGGCACTGGGCACACGGACGTAGCCAAGAGATGACGTTCCTGGCTTGGGGTTGACCGACGAGGACGTCGGTCTTCTAAGAAGGGGAGGATGTGATATCCTGGCCCAAGGCTTAATAGGATTGATAGAATACTCATACCAACAAGTTGCAACTTCTTTTCCGGGAGTTCATCTCGAAAGAACTCTGAGGTTAAGCGTGCTTGGCCTGGAGCAATTTCGGGATGGGTGACCGACCAGGAAGTCCTTCCCGGGTGCGCATGAGTGAGGACAAAGTACGCATAAAAGATATGTGTTGGTCTGTGAGGGAATTGTTGAAGTCCTAGAGAGCTGCCAGGCGTAAGCGGGCCCGGACCCGGGGGGGTCGGGACGTTACAGCAACATATTCAATCCAATGACGCTGCAGTCTTAAAAAAATAATGAATTTTGTATGTACTACAACACATATAAATAAAGGCATACAAGACTCCAAGAGATCTATGTGACCTGATTATGTCACTCCAAAACATCTAAATGACTCCAATGTGAGTCCAAAACTGCTTTGTGGCCTGATTATGTTTAGCACAAAACATGTTCTACATATATGTGACTCCACTGCATATGCCAATGAAAAGGAGAAGCGAGGCCGGCACCGCCGTTGCTGGAGGCCTCCACCGCCGCCGCTGGAAGGCGTCCCTGTTGCCGAGCGTCAGACCTCGAGGCCTCCTACTCCGTCTTTGTGGCGGCCGCGACATTGGTGCCCTGCGGAGGATGGGGCCGGCGGGGGAGGAAGGCGCCCCGCGGCCGTCGCGGCCCGCGCCAAGCATCCGTGTCGCACCCACCCCTCAACCTCCTCCACACCTACCCCCGCACGCCCGGCGTCGCACGCCCGCACGCGAGACAAGGCGGCGGCGAGCACCGCGGGATCCAAGCCGAGGAGGGAGGCCCCGCTGCATCGACTCCTGGCCGGAGCAGAGAGCGACAGAGAGAGGGAGGCCAGCCCGTGGAAGTAGAGCCGGGGGAGGAGGAAGCCATCGGCGCTGGACGAGGGCGGCACGTCGCCGTGGGGGTGGGAGCGGAGGCCGGTCTCGGTAGAGAAAGAGAGAATAAAAATATATTAAAAATACTGACATGTGGGCCCTACCAGTGGGTAGTTAGGATAGAGTATGTGACTTAGGGAATGACGGGTGTGGAAGAATATAGTATAGAGGATGAAATTTTGATGACCAAAACAAAATATATTTTTTAAAGTATCGGTTTGGAGGATGACCAGTGCGGCAGCCTTATGTGTCCAGCCAGCGGATATTTTCCTGGCGCCTCCTACCGGCGAGATATTTTGCGCCGAGCTGGAGCTTGGCCAAATCCTCGAGAGGCAACGCCCAACAAAACCCTAGCCGCCTTCCCCTCTTTCTTAAACCCCAAGCCGTGCCATCACTTTCGCTCCTCCCCATTCCACCACCTCTCCTGGTCGGGCCTCGTCGCATCCCATCTTCAGGTACGTCTCCATTCCGCCGCCTCTCTGCGTTCATCGATTGCTAGTCGGGGGAGAGGGGAAATGTTTGGATCCTTGGGTGGAGGAAACCGGATTTCTTCGGATGCTCGCTGTTTGTCTGTGGATCTCGCCTCCTGCCGGTAGGGCGAGGGGGATTTCTTCGCATGCGTGCTGTTTTACATCTACATCTTTGTTGGGGAAATTTGTTTTGGCCGCGGCGAGGGGGATTTCTTCGCATGCGTGCTGTTTAGTACATCTACAGCTTTGCTGGGGAAATATTTTGCCTGGTGCGTATTTTAGGCTTCCAACTGGAGTTCTGTAGTTTTCACTTGTGACCTGGCTGAGATCCGCCCAGAAGAAATCAGATACTGTAGATTGTTGTGGTATACTCCCGTTTGTTTTAGGCTCTTTCCTGCGCCGTCTGACTTCTATGTTATTATAAATGCTTAGTGAGACTTCTATGTTATTATAAATGCTTAGTGAGCTGTGTAGATGCTATTAGAGATATGTTCCTGGCCAATATTTTTATTTCTCCAGAATCAGTTTTATGCCATGATTTGTTCCAGCATCTTGCATAGAGGTTCTGGTTGGTGCGAATTTCATGCTTCAACTGGAGTTATGTAGTTTTCGCATGTAACCTGTCTGGGATACTCGCCTAGAAGAAATTAGAACCTCTAAAATTCTCTGATGTTATTTCTATCTATAAGCCGTTTGGTTTAGGCTCATCGTGTGCCATCTGATTTCTATGCTGAACGCCTAGTGAGCTGTGTAGATGCTTTGTTCCAGTGTCTTGCGTAGAGGTTCCTATCGAAAGGATGGATGATGAGCGTTACTCTGTCTGACTCTCAGATTTAGTGTTCAATGGCGGCCTTTAACAAGTTCGGTGGCCTTCTAAGGCACAGCGCTATGACAAGTGGTGCCCCTGCTAGCTCGTCTCCTGCGTTGTTCAATGCTGCTCGCCTGATGTCCACTAAGCTTTTCATTGGTGGTGAGCTTTTGTTGTTTTGCTTTCTTTGGTTTATGTTTACAAGCAAGCCATCAAACCATCACTTTTGCCTTATGTTTATTTGGTGCCATTTGGTTAGGTCTTTCCTGGGGTACTGGTGACGAAGCTTTGAGAAACGCATTTAGCACCTTTGGAGAGGTTACTGAAGGTTGGTGTTTGTGTTTAAATGTTTATCAAATAGTTTTGATTTGTTTTGCTCAGCTGTTGTTGTTTAATGGTAGTTTCTGTTTTAAAATGCTGTGTTTTCATGTTGCAGCAAGGGTCATCACAGACAGGGACACTGGAAAGTCAAGAGGCTTTGGCTTTGTGAACTTCAGCAACAGTGATGATGCCAAGGAGGCTATGAGTAGAATGGACGGTCAGGTGAGCGAGACCTCTGCTCCTGCTTTTCAAGTATAGTTATTAGCGTGTAGCAGCATTTTTCTAAATGGAGACCTCAAACAAATGCTGGGTCAACTTTACATGCGCATATGGATTTTTCCATGTTGAGGTTTTCATTTCATTTCTGTGTTGGTATCTTTTACTCTATCAAGAGTTCAAGATGTCAGTGTATAATGCATTATTGTAAATTGCAGGAACTTGAAGGGCGGAATGTTCGTGTGAACTTCGCTAATGAGAGGCCTACAGGGAACCGTGGTGGTGGTGGCTATGGTGGAGGTGGCTACGGTAGTGGTGGTGGTGGCTATGGTGGAGGTGGCTACGGTAGTGGTGGTGGTGGCTATGGCGGCAGCTATGGTGGTGGCAACCAAAGCTATGGTTCTGGAGGGGGGCATGATTCCTTCTAAGAAGTGTGCTAACTATAAAAAATATTTGAAATAATGGACTTTAGGACCTGATGTGTGGCTTATGTGAAGCCTTATCATGTTTTACTGTTTCATGTTCTGGAGTTTAATCCTTGAATTAAGGGGCTACCGAATGAATTTTGCCTGCGGGTTGTTTTGAAGAGTGCAAAGTTGCATACTCTCTTGAGAAAAGGACATAAACAAAATTTGACCACATTACTTCAGATCCTAATCTATTGTGAATTTGCGATGCATACAGAGGTATCACTTGATTTACTGTGGTCTGTTGAGATCTTTTTTTAGAGTATAGGTCTGTTGAGATCTTGGTTGCTTAGCAGTGCCAGTGTTGCAAATATTTTAATGAAAGTTTGATAGCCCTGTTGCAATTTATTGTGAAAAATTGGTTGTCAATATATCCTGGTCGTTTTATCTGTTCGATCAACAATTGTTGCAGATTTACTTTCTTATTAAAAAACGGCTTCCAAGCTTCTGTTTACCATTGCGGTTGTTTGTACTCGGATGCCCAGCTGTTTTTGGTTAATTTGGAACACTAAATTGTGCACCGAAGCAGTTCGCATAGCAGCCATTGCGTGAAATCACAAGCAATTCCTAACTTTAATTGTGTGAAGTGGGGCTTTGGGCGCATCGCATAACTTTCATTGTGTGAAAGTAAGGCTCTGGTTGCTGATTTGTGCTGTTGGCCTTTCGGTCGAACCTGCATCTGCAATCGTAAGTCCTCGTCGCCTTTCCTTCTTCAGATCCACTGCATATTCCTACCACAAATTGCCAGAAGTTTTTTAGTCTTTGACTGTGTACATCTAAATTCTTTTATAATTAGTTACAGATGATTGCAAGTTATACTTTTACAAAATACAACTCTTTCCGGCGTCGGTATTCTATAATCTACACCCCCATATTCTAATCTACACACCTACCTCTACCTACTACTACTACTTTTGAAATAAAGCTGCTTGCTTCATTTATTCATAACCATAGCGGTGTTCAGTGAGATCGCGGATCACTAGCGAATTTATAAGCTTCGGGAGCGGATCAAACCAAACACACCACTTATCCGAGAGTCCCAACTCAAAACTAGCATGAGCCAGTTCATGTGCATACAAATTATAAGACTGAGGAAAAAACAATACTTCAACAAAAACAAAATATAGGTGGATACGAAGTCTTCCTCCCAAAGCAGTACTCCAGCAGGAGATTGATCAAAAGCAGTTGACATCAGTGCAGAAGCCAGATTCGACGAGTCACTCTCAAGCTGAATTCTTGTCATACCCTGAGCTGATCGCTATATGGAACAATTTGCTAATGATCAGTGTAGTCGCTTTGTTCAGCAATTCAACCTAGCATATACTAATGAAGAATAAGGCGTTGTACTTTAAAGTATAGATTATAGATTAGTACTATCCGTTCTAAATTACATTTAGTTTTCTCTTTTCTAGATTGTAATCTAGGACAGAGGTGGTATTTCATTTCTATTTTAGATGGTATATTTTTATAGATATATGTATAGCAAGCCAAAGTTCTATATTGGAATTCTAATGGCCTTATATTTTCAGTCCGACAAAGTATCGATTTAACCGTCGAAAACATTGATTACTAGAATTCTGTCAGATTTATACTCCTATATACCAAACCGAACATCTCCTAGATCGTGGCCGTTGATCCCTTCCGCTCTCCCAAAAGCTGTATTTGCTTTCAAAACTTCCGTAAGAGCAACTCCAGTGGAGGCATGCAAATTGAAGCCCTTAAAATCCATTTGCAAGCCGGATTGCAAAAAATAGGGGTTCAAAATTACCTCTCAACTCCAGTGGGAAATCAGCCCAAACCCCTATTTTCTTCTAAAAATAGTGGAACTCATGTTTTGAGGGGGAGATTGGAGGCCCCTAGGAATGGGGGCTTGGAGCTGAAATTTGGGTGGGCATGAAAAATGCATTTTCATTTAGGGGCCCTGCTGGAGTTGATTTTTTGGAGGAAGACCCTAAAATTTAGAGTAGGGGTCCATTTAGGGTCCTCCACTGGAGTTGCTCTAACACCCCTAACTAGCCGACCATCCCTACCTCCGCCGAGAAGAATGAATCCGCCAGACGCAGGGCCCGGCCTTCCGCGCCGCCACCAGCACCTGCTCCACCTCCACCTTGACCCCCGCCACCATCACCACGTGCACATCCACCTCTGCCACCACCACCATCACGGCGCCGAGTCGCTCGCTCCTGCGCCGCCGGCCCACCTCCACCAGCCGCAACAGCACCCGGCCTCCGTGTTCTTCCCCGACGCCAACCCGAGCGCGGCGCCCTGGCAGCCGGAGCCGCCCCCCGCCGCTGTAGGAGAGGACGTCGGGGAGTTGGATCCCGAGCCGGGGCTGCTGCACGCAGAGGGAGCGGAAGAGGAGGAGCCGGTGTTCGTGCTTACGGACGAGTGGGCGGAATTCTTCGCCAAATCCGAGGCCAAGAGGAGACTGGGTAATTGATCATGACATCATCCGTCGTCTCTGATTATTCATCTATGTCATGTTTCTTTCTTTCTGCCTGATTTTTTCTCTGTAACACGGAGTGATTGATTTCTTGTTTTCTTTGGTGCATAATTAAATGGGAGTGACTCATTCTTTACTATTCTTTTATCCATCAGCTAAACAGCAGAAGAAGAACAAGGGCCGGAAGTGAACTGGATGAAGAAGAACAAGGGCCAGAAGTGAACTGGATGAAGAAGAACAAGGGCCGGAAGTGAACTGGATGAAGTCATAACACGACGTATCAGTGGAAGTGTGGAACTGCCATCAGCATCGCTTTGCCATGATACACTGTCTTTACATTGTTTTGGCCTTTTGGGGTTTACATGTTTTTGAGTTCTGTATTGTATTTCTTGGAAATTTTGAAAAAATACTTGCTGACATGTCGATCATGTGATTTTTTGCTCGCGCGCCAGCATGTTCTCTTGGCTTATCAGCCACCAGTACTTCAGTCTCACAGCAAATCAGCACCAGCCAGCCAGCAGTACTTCAGTCTCACAACAAATCAGCACCAGCCACCAGCCAACCGAACAGACTGTGTAAAGTACGGAGTACTACACAATTCTGGAGAAGAGATTTGAAATAATATCTTATCTGGCCCCAAATTACAAGTGAAGTCCTACAACTATTACCTGCTTCTAACGCTGCCTGACAGATTGGAGAACTAGCAAACAGGTCACCGTTCACCAGTAACACTAACCAGGAACCATCCCCGATCCTACATAAATCCAACTTGCGTTCGAGGCACACACCTCACAAAACGCAGGAACAGAAAAGTGCAATTGTGCAACCAGTAATCCTTGCTTGATTCGTACCAACACATGCTTACAACCACGACAATAACCCCAAGAACACCAGCACATAACGCCAGGCAATGCAGCACAACCAATTCAGAGCAAACTTCAATAAAACCAAACAGAAAAACAGCTAAGCATAATTTCTGACCGCAATATGTACATTTCAATTATGCTGCCTCCCTAAACATCATTCCTAGACCATGCAAAAAATAGTGACCCAAACGCTTCCTACACTAAACATGTTAGCAGTTAGTAATAATAAAATACAAAATAGCCGGATGGTGAGCCAAATCTATGTTCACAGTACAAAATCACTTTAAGCTACCCATATGTATTCTTCACCTTCCATTGTTTACAGCAAAAAAAAATGTATGAAGCTAAACATGGCTCATCTCCATGGATCAAATTCGCATTGACGAGCTTCTATTTGCGGTACTGGACACAGAAGACTGTTCTTCATAACTTCGTAAGCTCATAAGCTCCACACCTCCCTAACTGGCGCTAGCAGTATATTCTTAAACAGTTTGCTTAGTTATGCTGAAACATGTTTTCTCCCTACAAGGAAACATGGAATTTATCTGCTACTGTGCTTGGAGAAATTTTATGATGTCCAACTGAATCCATGTCAGCATTGCTCAGCTATTTCCGATGCTTCCTTTTTGTTTCAGTTCTTGGACGCTTTTCCTCTTCCCATTCCCTATCATGCATTCTGCAGTTAAAGTATTAAATCAAGTTAAGTTCATTCAAGAAAAAGAGGGCGTCAAGCATAACAAATGTACTCGATAATCTTCACAAAAAAATTCATATTTCAAATGATCACTAAGTAGTATAAATACTTCTTTTATATTTGCAAGTGAATGGCACCAGCAATAAATTTTCAAGTCAAAAACTAATTCTTTTCTGACTAGAGCTATACGGAGAGAAAAATATGCCCAACTGATTCACTCTGTTATTGCCCTATAATTTAATTAGATGTTACCTAATTATTGGAAAAGGCTCAAACATATGAGCGTGACCATGAGAGCCAGGATGAGGATTAACAATTTCCTATAAGTTATCGCCGCATTTTTTGGTTACATTACGAAAGCATACAGGGAAAATTTGCTTTCATACAAGTACAGACAAATCCAGGACTTGCCAAAAACACCACCAAGCATGTGTTACATGCAGGACCACCCAACCACACCCCACTTGTTATTGTACTGGTACATGGAATATTGGCAACATGGTTTTTAAAGCGTTAACGCGAGGCGTGGCGAGCCACCACCGCCTTGTCAGGGCTCAGGCAAAGCCTTAGGCGAGGCGAGCCACCACCGCCTTGTCGCCTAGGCGACGCCTTAAAAACACTGTTTGGCAATCTTTTATATTTCAACCATTTGAGTATGACGACCCTTGCACAAAACTACTACTACCAAACAGTATTTGGCTAAATATGTATCATTTTAGTCTGAAATTCCACACATCAAGGCCTCAATTGCTGCCCAAGAGATTATTTCCATCCCCTGCAATGAGACTATAGGAGCATATTACCAGGC
Source organism: Alloteropsis semialata (assembly GCA_004135705.1). Lineage (NCBI taxonomy): Eukaryota > Viridiplantae > Streptophyta > Magnoliopsida > Poales > Poaceae > Alloteropsis > Alloteropsis semialata. Next base: position 4,779,847 of record CM014274.1, read on the forward strand.
CAACATCATGATAGCTAGGTAGTCAACTAAGATAATCCAGATTACATCTAGTTTGGTTGATATAAGATGGGGGCACACGTGTTCTGTATATGGTAGATTTTGGATGAAGCGTTGTTTAGCATCGAGTACAACGCAGGTTTGGGATTTTGACATGGCTGATAAATTGATGGCTTTAGACAAATCTAGTGAAAAATGATTTAGTTGAGCAATTATTCTATAACCATGGTTTTCAGCCTCGGTAAAATGAAATTCACTAATGCCCATATTACAAGCATATAAGAATTTCCAAATGAAAATAGTAAACAAAAAGCTTTGCATGATCACCCTTTTATACAGCATGTCATCCAAATATTTCCTAAGGTGTAGTCCCACCGGTCACAAAAAATAGTCCATTTGGAGAGTGGCAGGCTCTGAAAATGTATGCAACTTTGACCATGACTTTGATTGTATTGTAAATAAATATAGCAAAATTATAACATGATGCGACTACTTTTTGGGACAATTCTACCCATATCGGTTTCCAATATTCAAATATAGGACGAGCAGAGCCACTTGTCTCTGACTAGAGCGAGTATTGTTGTTGAGTTTAGTAAAGTTCAAACCACAAGTTATACCCTTATTTGGAAGGAACTGTGAGAATGCAATTAAAGCTAAAATGTTATGACTTGACTTTGTCAAAAGAATCCCATGAACCTTGGATACGATAATATGCAACACATAATAACTGTTGGAAACTGTGCAATGCATATCTCAACAAGAAACTATTCTTCATTGAACTCACTGGTCAGCCTCTCGACGACTTGGCTTGCTTGTCGTATCCTTGCCATGTGTCCTAGGAAGGTCATCAGTGTGCGAGCTACGATGCAGTGAAATCACACCTTTTCTTTCTCGTTCTCGTACATCAAATACTTGTGAGCTGCCTGTTCCATGGGAAGGAGGCTGTGGAGCAGACGGTGCATATTCCCCAGCTTCCAAAGAAGACTGTTCTCGCTTAACCTTTCTTCGCTTGGAAGCGCTGCTAGGGTCACTGTCTTCCTTCATAGCAGTCCCTTTTTCCCTATCTCTGTCATCTACCTATACAATCACAATAAAGAACAGTAAGTCATGCATGTAGCTCTCTTCAAGTTACAGCAATATCACAAGGAAGCATATGTGGAATTACAGTACTTCAGCTGTCAAACTGCAGCTAACAAGCATTGAGCACAAATATATCTATATATCTACATCAGATACAAACAAAAAGAAGAGCACAGTAACACATCAGATGGTAGAGGAAGTATACTACTAAAGACATCTTTTACCTTATTTTGTAGAACATCCCTATCTTCACGCTTTCTATCACGAAGATCCTCCTCTCTTCTATGCTTTCCGTCATCCTGCAATAACGAGGCGTTTTCCTCTGACTGCCTCCTTTCTTTCTCATCGCGCCTGGGAGATGACCTTTGAATATGCCGTGCGCTCCCACCCCTTCTATCAGCATCATCTTCTCTTCGGTTAGCACCAACTGATTGGGGTACAAAACTTGTGGGAAGGGGTGGAGGCGGCGGCAAACTTTGACCTCGGAACCGTTCATCAGTAGAATGTGTCCGGTCAACTGAAGGTTCAGCATATTTACCTTTATTCCTCTCATCCTTATTTCTATCCTCTCTTCCTTTTTCAGGAGCTTTATCTGTAACTCTCTCTTGCATCTTTTCAATAGAACGTTCTCTCCTATCTGATGATCTATCTGTTGCTCTGTCGATGGCATCTTCCCCACGGCGCCTTTCAGCTCGATCTAACTTTTCTCTAGCATCTCTGTCATACTTGTCATCAAATTTCTCTTTTACTTTTTCACCCCTACTTATGTTTTGTTCATCATTAGCTCCCTTCTCATGATCCGCTGAACGGAACTTATCTACGGCACGTGAGTCTAAACTCTTTTCCTTGTCTATATGGTGTTCACTCAAATCGCTGTCTCGGGGTTCAGTTTCTCCTTTCCTCCGTTTACTTGATCTATCTTGCTCCTCAGTTGGAACAGATCTTTTTTGCTGTCTCACAGTTGAGTCAGTCAGTTCAGTAGACTCACCAGAGGGATTAACTGCTCCATTATGAGCCACCATTGCATTTCTTTGGGAGGATGATGAAACCTTCCGCTGCGCTGGATGCAAGTTACCATTGCTACTAGTGGAATTGATATCTTGGACAGGATCAACGGCCTGAGACAATGCTTCTCTGTCAACAGGAACAGTAGAAGCTAGCTGATTTACATTCCGGCTGGTAGATTTCCCAGCTTTTCCATCTTCCTTTGCCACATCATGCTTCGGAACCTTCCCAGAATTGTGTGCAGCACGCTTTTGTGGCGCCCTTGGCTGTTATATATAAAAAACAACTGAGATAAATTCCAACAACTCATGGCAAACACAACATTGCTCACTGATATGCATTCAGGCATAACGATTAATGATGCTTATAAAAATATAAAATGCTAAACTGTTCGGGACAAGCTGTGTCCATGAGGAATTCAACAATTAGATATAATGACTTGTGAAGCTACCTCCTCCTCCTTAACTTAGTCCAGCCATGTTTTACCTAAAGCTCTACGAGAACCTTAAACTCTAGCACTCAAGGACTTGGGGGCAGTGTTCAGAGAGAGATGACTACTCATTGTAATTAAACATGGGTTGCCATGAATTCACCTTTAAAAACTCTCAGTACTACTGAAGTAAAACCATATGGATTAACCCGAGTTACATGATGATAAAGATGCATAATCCAGGTGAAAACCAGCCTATATTTAGTGAAAGAATGTTTGCTAAGTATTCTTGTGCTTTCTTTTCCTTTTTTATCAAATTCAAGTAAAGCATTATGACCATACAAATTACTAAAATATAAACTCTGGGAGATACCTCAGATTCTGAAGTAGGCTTCGCAGAAACCTTAACCCCCTCATCAGATACAGGTTTTGGAGGTTCATCCGCTGCACGTCCAACCCCTGAAGACTTCCCTAGTGCGGAGGAAGACGGTATTTGACTATCAGATCCATTTGCAGACACAGAGCTCTTCTTTTGGAGACCATCAGGCTTTGTAGCACCCTCTGACCTTTCATGCCTACTCTCTATAGACTTTGCACGGGGATTTTGATCTTTTGACATTGAGGGATCCGCTGACTGGTTTCCTGATGAGATCCTAAGATTAGTGATGCTCAAGCTATCATAATAAAACTTAAACAAAAATGACTTTATAAATTTCCATATACCAGGCACAGATCTTGCTGTCGCTGGCTTCAGATCAATATGGCCCATGCCAAACTCTTCTTCAGATAGCCAAGAACTCTGCACAACAGATAGCATTATGTTTGCATATACCGTATATAAATAGATGTTTCCTACTGGATGGGAAAAGCACTAATTAGGAACATTGTAGAGCTTACCTTGCGAGCAGCTAAAGCAGCAGCTACACCAGTAGCAAGAACTTTAAGATCTTCTCTCTCATCCCCTTTTAGTTTAGCCACCTGGTCCAAAAAGTTGGTGAGGAATATACCAGCAGCATAACATAAGCAGCGAGTGGTAAGGAACTTACCCGTTTCTCAAGATTGACACCACTTTTACGAATCACAGGGAAGACATTAGAAATCTTTGTAAGCACAATAAGGGCATTTCGGATTTCCATGTATTCTTTTGATTCCATGCATTGATTAAGCGCCTTGGTGATCCTTGAACTCCACTTCCAATGAACCTGCTTAAAAAAATACAAAAGTACAAAATAATAAAAATGACAAATCACATTAAGATAACAGGTGTCACATCTTTCCTGATTTCTCAAGTCAAAACAAAAATATAAGAGAGTAACATGATACCAAAACATAATAATAATGAGGGTTTCAATAATATTGAATTACTATCATGGATTAGGACAACAGAAGCTCAACTAATAAGAAAAAAAAAAGGACGTGAGCATGATCAAGTATATATTGCTATGTGGGGCCGCCATTATGTTATCCCTTCCCTCTATCGGCAGAATCCTACCCATCTCATATATAGAGAGAATAGCGGCTACCAAAACATACTAATTCCCCCCTCGTGGAGGCCAGATTCCTAAAACATAGCAAGTCCCAAATTTCAAGGAATCTTTGCACAACTGTGAGCATGTACCCTCTGGCCTGTCAAAAATTATGCATCAAAATCACATCCAAGGGCATTTACAACAATAGGTCTCTTGTTAACCTCACATAATATTAGAGGCGAGACGACATAACAGCCAATCCCTACAATGGGTTTTTAATTGTCTCCTAGTAACTCCACAAGTTCTTAATCTGTGACTTGGTGGAAGAAAAATGTGTTCATCACAACAGCATATCGTACAACAGTGTGCATGCCATTTCCTGCCGCTGAATTTTGTCTTAATGTGTTGTTTCGTGAGACAATGATCACTCTCTATCTCGCCTCATGACCTAAAATCCTAGGTTGCCAAGCTACAAGACAACCACATTCGAGAAAATGTTAAGGCAGCTTTCACAGCCATTGTAAATGCCCTAACAGCTCATATTGAAGATACAAGGATAGCACCCAAAAAGAAAGCAAGTAAAAAATGTGGAGCCTGTTTAGACCACAATTGTTGGAACTGTCAATATTACTGAATTGGAGTATCCATAACAATATGTATAAGAAAGGTCTATCATGACTTTTTCTCATTTATTACACGATAAATGACAGAATGTATAAGAAAGAATTTCAAGCAACAGTAAATATAACTTCAGGGATGCATAGAACCTACCCGAACAAACTGACTATAAGATACACGCTGGCTGTTTGGGAATCTGAAGTAAACTGCAAAACCTGGTTTGTTTCCACATTCACGCTCATACACAGACTCATCACTCTGCAAGGTGTTGGAGATAAGAGATTAAGAAGAAGTAAAGAGACAATAACCAATACTCATCACTCTGCAAGGTTAAAATACCTTCCAATAGTAGGCCATCTTCAATGTATCATGAAGGAACCTTCCAAGCCTGCCAGCTTCAAATTCTGTGCAACAGCATATCATTGGTTGTAGGGTCTTACAGACGAGGACATCAATATGATTGACCGTATTAAAGAACGGAGTCCCAAGTGAGTGTAGTGTTTGGACAAATGTGGCACAATATACAGCATCCTGTGTACTAAATACACAGCGTGGGAATATGCAGCGCTGTAGGAACTCCATGTTGATCTTCAGTGCATCTGGACTGGAACTCAACCACTTATCCTTTTCACGGGCTAGTCTTTGGACCACAGATGCAATGTGCTGCTGGTGCTTCTGAGATTCACTGTTCAGTTTGTCGAGTAAATCTTGGATTCTCTCCTTGTCCTTCTTACGTCTTGAGATAGCAATGCTAGAGTTATCTGAGTTGTCCTCTAATTGTTTGAGATTCTCATGCAGCTTCTTGATTTCTGTATCATAACGGTCTTTTGGAAAGTGAAGATCATAGAGCGTTAACCCCCAGAAAGTAGCATATAAATCTGGTGAAAGACTGTTCCAAGCTTTTGCTGGCAAAATTGACCGTACTGTGTTAATAAGATCTGACCACCTGTAGCAAAACAGAAAACATGAGTGGAGAACTTAAAACATACCATAAAATACTAGTCAGGTACCATGTGTTGCAGCAGGTATATTGAATTTCTAACACACTGAGCTAATCAATATTCTCAAGTTGATTATCTCCAAATCTGAAATTACAGAACTTCCAAGCCGATTTTTAAGGCAAAAAAAATTAAATGAGTACAACTGTGCACAGAAGGTCATCCAAGCACACATATGCATAGACCTGCCACTGGGGAGGGTATGGGCAAACCCACTCTTGTTCATACCCAAATCCAAATATATATTATCCAATGCTCACCCTCCCCATTCTCACCCATATCCAACGGATAATTTCTTTTGTACTACATACTATACATATCTAATAGATAAATAGTTTTCTCCCCATACCCTGCCCTCCCCATTTCTAATGGATAAGCAATTTTTTGTCCATACCCTCCCCATTTGAGGTGGGTGTGGATTTGGGTATGAATTATGGATACCCAGCAACAGGCCTACATATGCATACGCAATTAATGCACCGAAAGATCCTTCAGGTCAGGATGTAGAAAAACTCAGGAACAGCTCAAATATTTTAAGTCAGAGATGTTAAAGGAATGCCACTACCATTTAAGTGCAGGTGAACCAGCGTAAACCACACACGCACACACAAACAACGTTCTACCCTATCTCGTGTTCTGGTGATGACATTGCAAGAGTGCAGGAGCTATTTCCCTGAGGCCATTCTCAATGCAAGGTTGCATCATACGGTTTCCAAGAGTACCATGTCATCTAAAAAATATTTGAAATGATGAATGAAACAACCTCTCTCAATGCAAAGTTTCACTTCACGGTTTCATAGGCTAAATGTCACTTAAATGTTGCATCCAAGTGGCCAGTGCGAGGTGATGAAATGTGATGAAACAAATTGCTCTCAGTGGAGATTTCATTCCAGCTTCATGGCCTTGGTAAATTTCATGCCACATCAGTGTTTTTACCTATGTGACATGCCATTTAATGAGATTGAAACTCACATGAAACTTGAATTGAGAATGGCCTGAGGAGTCCTGGATTTTCCTTGCAGGTACCTAGGCTTGCCACTCTCCCTCAAGAAGCTAACCAAGGCTCAGATTCAACCCTTCATTGACTGTATTGCTGATAAACTCCCAGCTTGCAAGGCCGGCCAAATGACGAGAGCTGGTCGGGCTGTCAAGCGCAGAATGTCCTGACCACTCAGCTTGTTTACCTCACAGTGGCAATTGACCATACTCCTTGGGCGATGAGAGCCACTGACAAAATTCGAAAAGGTTTTCTTTGGCAAGGAAGGAAAGAAGCTAATGGAGGGCATTGCTAAACAGCTTTCGCCCAAAGAGTGCCGCTTACAGAGCTTGGCGGGCTTGGTATATCTGATCTCAAATCCCTTGGCTGTGCCTTATGAGTGAGATGGCTGTGGCTGCAAAAGAGCCAAACAGGCCATTGCCGGTGTTTACAATTCAGATAAGCGGCCGTGTTCAACTCGCCTTCTCCCTAGCAGTTGCTACGGAGGTGGGGGATGACGCCAACACCACCTTCTGGAAAGATAGATGGCTGTTTGGGCAGCGCATCGAGGACTTAGCCCCACACCTTTATGGCTTGGACCCTAAAAGAAGGCATAAGAGGACAGTGATAGAGGCTCTCACAGATCTGCAATAGATTCTTGACATCCAGGGTGCGTTATCTGCCGGTGCCATTGTAGTATCTTACTCTTTGGGATATACTTGCTGTGTAGCTTCAATCAGGCGTTACAGATAAAAAATGTTTGGCTTCTTCTCTCAAGCTCAGGCCAATACTCAGCTAAATCGGCCTATGAGGCGTTGTTCAAGGGCTATTTGTTTTGGCCCTTGGGAGCATATCTGTAACATTTGGGCCCCCAGAAAGTGTCGCTTCTTTTCTGTCATAACCACTGATTGACTGCAGCCATCTGGCAAGGCGAGATTTTCCCCATCCCAAAGTTTGCCCACTCCATGATCAAGAGCAGCAGACAACCCAGCACATATCGGTGTCATCTATGTGTGTTTGCTCACCAAATTCCAATACTTCCTCTTGCAGCGAGTTGGGCTTGCGGCCCTCTCCCCCCAACCCTTGGAGAACTCTTTTGATGACTGGTGGTGCAGACATTACACTGTGTGAGTGGTCCTTCCCAGCAAGGCCTAAAGCCACTCATCATCTTGGGTGCATGGACTCTGGAAACACAGGAACGACTTTTGTGTTTAATGGCGCTTCTCCAGGACTACCTAGAGCCTTAACTCTCGCTGCCATAGATTCATAGATTTCGGTGCATGGCAGGAGCTAAGGGGTGTGTTTGTGTAAACCACAAGGGTTGAAAAATAGATTCACATATTTTGGTGCATAAGAATTCCTCATTCAGGCCTTCAAGGAGGAGTTGCCAGTTCCATAGCAGGGATTAGGAACAAAATTACTGTAATTGTGTTTTGAGTTTTTGATGTTTTGGAATAAGTATATTTCTCTCAAAACTTCCCTTTATTTGCTATTTACTTTCTATAGTTGTACTTCACCAATGTCCTGGCAGAATGTCACATCTAAGACATCATTTCAGAAGTTCAAAAGTTGTCAATATTAGATAAGGAATGGAGGAAAATAGGATAACATGGCAAATCCCCAATAATTTGGAGTGAAAAAATGGAAAATAGGATGTTCAGAGATTATATAATATTACAACCACTAACATGTAATCAGAAACATGCATACAGGTCAAAGACGATCAAATTAATCATGGAAGGCTTACATGATTGATTCCTGAGACGAGTCAAGATGCAAGATAAGATCATCAGATGATACAGATTCTCCTTCCTCATTATCATCAAGAGGCCAACAAGTGTCACCTCCATTAGCGCTCTTAAAAAGTCGCATCACTGGTCGGTATATAAGGAAAGCAACCTGGATTTAAAGATAAATACAACTATGTTTATCCATGCTGAAGAACAATAATGAAATAAGTAGCCCAACCCAAATCCGCACCAAAATGAAAGTGAGCAAGGGAGCAGAGGTTGCAGGAACTGAAATGTACTACCTCTGGCTCAATGTGATATTTGTGGACCAGATCTCGCAAAGGAGGTATTAGTTGAGCATAGGCAATTGGAGTTACAGCACTTGAAAGAAACTCAACATATTGGAGAAGTATCCCATGGCATCTATCAAACTGCTCGCTAACCATTTTGATGTATGTGGCATCTGCATTTATTATGATCCTGAGAACAAAAACGATGTTATCAAGATCTAAACTGGTGCAATTAAATGCGACAAGATCTATTGCAAAAACATAAATTTTCGGTAGGACCCCTGCAAACCAGATTAAGAGCCAATTTGCCATTGCTGTGCTGTTCTGTAACTGTACTTATTAGCAGTGGGAAATCAGCACCGCGCTTGCCAAATCCAAGTATAGTTTCATAGATCTATGTCAACCAATTCTTGATCCCACTCCAGTTCTCACTTTCTTTGGTGTAAATATTTTCATTAGTAATTACTCCATTTCATGTTTAAGCATCTCCTTTTAGAACAAAAAGCTCATGAAGCAAAGACAAGATGTCCCATAGTGGTTCAACCAAATAATATCGTTATAATTCCTCAGTATCAAGTCATCAAATTCTAAATTATAATCAACTATACTATGATAAGCAGATAGCCAGATACAACATCTCCTGGTATTTGCTGATTAATTAAGTCTAATATATGTTAGTTAGGGATGAAAACGAACAGGAACAGCCGGGAAAACCTCTCCCATTTTCATTTTTTACATTTTGTCACCGAAACAAACTCAAAACCGTAAGGCCAGGAATGGGGAGCAAATATGGGATTCGTGGGACGTCGAAAACGAATGCAAACATGTTGAAAACACTTGGGAACTGAAAATACAAAACGGGAACACCGACCCACAGGAATTCAAACCATTCAAAGTCCCACGTAAGTAAGTTAACCCTGTAACATACTAACAAAAAATCACAAACAATATAAGCCCTACATCCATCTTAGCTGCTTGCTAGGTCGTTTTCATCAGCCTCTTAGGCATGGTGATGCTGGTATCGTTTTTTCTTTCCTCAGGTGGCGCATCTGTTTTAGTGTTTTAGTGGTGTGTGGAGGGTGTTGGTGGTGTTCAGTTACTCCTTATTTCTCTCTCTTAATGAAATGACACACAGCTCTCATGCGTAGTTCGAGAAAAGAAAAGAAACCAACATTATTAACATAGCTTTGTACCGATGCTTTAGATAAAATATTAGTCCCGATTTTATGAACATGGTAATTATCAGTTTTTTGTTTAAAATATTGGTGGAAGAAATACAAGAAATGAAACTGCATGCCTGCTGGGCTAAACCAGACCTCGCTGGATCATGCTGCAGCTGATGGCCTGTTGCCGACCATGTCTGCTCCCTGGTCAGCCCAGTCGCATGAAGCTTCAATGCTGCATGTTAATGTAGTGCCACATGCCCACGTTGCCAAGCAACGGGACCTCATACGGAGACCCATGCAGGGGTAAAGCAAAGCTATTCCCTGGCCCTGAGCTACGCAGGTTGCTTGCTGGATGGATACAAACCAATGAATCAGGACGAAAATCCTATTGGGCTGGCACATCTAAAAACAGGATATCCTGATGGTGCAGAAATGGGATTACCCTAGCAATAAATAAAGGTGGACAATGAATGATTCAAGAAAAAACAACCAAATTGTTTTCTGTTCCGATTCCGCATTTCGCACCCCGTGTTTCATCCCGATTCCGCATTGTCCAGAAATACAAATTTGAGCACGTCAAATGTACAAAAGAGGAGGCGTGACGATTTATCCCAACGGTTTTTGCCCCTCATGTTTTAGTACATAGTATAGCAGTTATTGTGCTGGACATTACAGCTAAAGACCACTTCATCAGGAAACAAGAAGGGAAACTAAGACAACTTGAGCACAGGCCAACCAACAAAACAATAGTGTGGAGAGGGCTACATCGGAAAATTGTAGACATGAAGTTCATTAATAAAAATCTTACTTGGACCGGTGCTGAGCAATAAGCAGCAACATAGGAACTGCAAGTTTGGGCTCTTCCTTTGGAAGCAATGAATCCCTCAACCTGTTTGTAGACTTACTCAACACCTACAAAAGAATTTCATTTATCAGTAAAAAAATAGTCTGCTTTAACAAATAATGAGATAGAAGCATGTCCCTTACAACCTTATAGTTCCTTGTTGCTCCAAATAGTGAAGCTTGCTGCCGCAAAGTCTCACTTCCTGCCATAGCATCAACTTGTTCCTCTGTCATGTTCTCTGTGTACTGCACATTCGCCATTTGCTGAATGAGCTCCTGCATGACTCTTTACGTTAGGATTCAGACTCATACAGTTCAAACTTCAAAGGCAACAAGAAGCTTAACAAGGCAGACACCAGACCTCCAGGACAACAAGTTCAATGCCCACACCCTTCTTTAATTGATTAACAAGGTACTGCAAAAGGCTTCTCAGCTCCACGGCATTATGCTTCTTGCACCTGCCAAAATGAATTAGACCAAAAGAGTCAGTAGCAGGATACACTTTATTATTAGGAGACAACGATTATAAATCCCAAAACTGAATAGCTAACCCATGAATGTAAGGTGCGAACAAAAAAAAAGTAATCAAGTGGGGCAAAGCAATATCACATGTAGGATACGAGAGCATAATAATAGCAAAGTCAAAAGGTACATACAGGTGGCCCCAAAAGGATGCAAGACATTGAAGCCAATCTGACAGATTAAGACCATCATCTTTGAGTTTTGCACGACCACCTTGAGCCAAGCGTTCAATTACGATATATTGCAAGATGTCATACTCCAGCTGTAAATTACAATTGAAAAATGCTGTAAGTTAAACAGGTGACAATCCAAAGGTATGTCGAATTAGTTGCAGCTGATACAGTAAGAGCATAAGAGGGTACAGGTACAGGCACATTCATAAATCATGCAAAAATACAATTAAACAAAACAATACCAAACAAGGGTGCTGTAAACATATGCATAATACATAATTACATAAATCAAAATAACAGGAACTACCTGAGTCAAGTACTTAAAAGCATCCACAACTGGCGTGATCATATCCCTGTATGCTTCGACCTGAAAATTTTGACACGCAAATTTTAAAGCATCAGTAAAGTACACGAAGAATTGACATCAGTAAAGTACACACAGAATTGAAGACATAAGACAGTCAAAACAACCCAAGAGATAACTGCAGATTATGTTCCAGAAAAAATGAATTGTATGTCAACAATTATTTCAACACTTGAGACAAGAAAGAATAAAATAATAATTATTACAATCTAAAAACCCTGTGGGAACTGTGCCCTTGCCCTTGCTCTGCAACTCTCCAGAACAGTAACACGGTCAACAATGCTTGATTTGCAGTGCCCATAATTGCAAAGGCTAGTTAAAAAAATTGAGAGAAATACCCCAAGGGAGACCCAGGTGCGGCACCCAGGGTTCGAACCCTGGGCGGGAGCACTCCGGCCAGTGGCCTTTGCCACTGCGCCGTGAGCCCTTCGCCGGCTAGTTAAAAATTAGAGAAAAGAGTAGCTAATGCCCTTTGTTAGTTTGGTATATCTTCCACATGTTAGAGATAAATTTCCACAAGTCAGATATTTTCTTGCATCAGCCAATCCTCCCAAATGATGTTCATAATGAATCAAGACAAAGAAGAGTGAATAGTTTTAATCTCCTATAACATCGCATTCCAGTCTACAGTCTAACTCACCACTTCCAGTATTTTACCGAAGAGTGAATAGTTTTAATCTCCTATAACATCGCATTCCAGTCTACAGTCTAACTCACCACTTCCAGTATTTTACCCTTCAAGCCATGCCTTGTGTTCCTCAAAATGGAAATAATCCCATTGGTCAATTGGACTAATGTTCAACAAGGGACAAATACCTTGGCATCAACATGGCAAACATGAGTTTATGACGTTTCTGATTTTGATAATACTCCCTAGTAGGTTTCATCCTAGGCAGCAGTACAAGCACCTTACTAACTAATCATGCATATCAAGTGGCATCCGTGACGCGAGAGATCGTTATGGCCATTGGCGGTACTGGTAGATCTCATGCACAGCAAGATGATATTAACCATGGAGAGGATGGTTGCTTTGAAAAATCTAAACAGAAGAAGTGATTTGCAAAAATGTCAACAGTTGCTGTCAAAAAGTATGGTGGTTATGGTTTCCCAAGGAAATACACCAGCTATAACATACAGAAAGCTTCGGTGCATGTACCTGTTGGACAATTGTCCGAAGCACAGTCATAGGATTTGCATGAGCAAGTTTGGCCACCATGCGCCCAAGCGGCTTCAGATTTTCCTTAGCCAGTCGTTTTAATAGCCTTCTGGTGTCCAGCTGATTTATTTATTTATTTTTTTAAAAAAAGGGTGTATGTGAATAAACTTGACATTAAGTGATAGATTAGAAAAGCATTAGACGGATAAAAATATGACCTTTGCAGTTTGCCTTGCAGCAAGGACAATTGGATTTTGTTCGGTCTCCTTTTCCCATTCACCATAAAGACGATAGCGCGTCTGGAAACTAAGGATAGTCAAATACCAAATTGCTAAAAACCTGAATAGAGTAGTAAAATGATACGATAGGGCAAACCTCATAAGGAAGAAGGGAAAGAACCCCCCATATCTCCATGTCAACAGCAGGATTGGCAGGGATAAGCTGCAACGAAGGAAACAAGCACGACCCAAGTGCCTCTTCAATCTGAAATTCTGGTGAAACTACATTTGCTGCACGGGTATACTCTTTTGATGAGTGGTAGTATGTTTTTAATACTCTGCAAACCTGAAAAGTAAAGATGAATGATGGATCACTAAGTAGATAATGTCTGACAGTTTGTGCTACTAGAATATCAATTTTGCAACTTCCAAGCAAAGATATTTCATAGCACAATATTCAAATGCTTTTAGCAATAGCAAAGTTATAACACTTGCACTGCAAGGCTGCAAAATTGACTGCTGATTTGTTACAACTAGACAACAGTAAACAACATTCTAATTTCATGGTTTATTGCAATAATACAGGCCGCGAAGTGAGTTCTAGTCATGGCCTATGATAACATATGTGATGCAAATGCTCCTGGCATGGTGCTCTGTAAGAATTATAACGTCACAAATCAATAATATATGACAACGGTACACTGAACCAAACCATCAGCTATACACAGATGGCAGCAGCAATGTAGCGATGTAGCAATGGTAGAAAGATTGAAGTTACCTTTTGAAGTAATTGAGTATCACGATGAAGATATGGTCCACAAGCAGTGAGCATTTGGAAAAACTCTTTTGGTAGATCAAATGAACTTAAGGACAGGGCAGATGTGCTGATCTGTTCAACATCATTCTTTGGGGGTAAGTAATAATACAGTTGACAAACTATATCGTAGGCTGAAGACATTGTCTTCTCAATCATTCTGCATAACAACAAAAAATAGAGACGAATATAAATTGAACTGCCTAAAGTCGGGAAATATAATCATTGGAACATAAAAATATAACAAACCTGAATAATCCATCACAAATATCTGTATGCTCAACAGGATTTAGGTGTGCAAGACGCTCAAAGAGTAGTTGTGCATGGTACCTGGAAAAGAACAGAGCGAATCAATCAGTGATGCTTACAACAATAACGAAGCCTTTTGTCTCCCAGTCTATTTGAACTAGGCTAAAAATTGCTTTTAAATATCTTCACAGTATGATTACACAACAATTATATTTAAAAATGCCAAAAAATACTAGTGCATTTACTGCAAGTGTGATTGCAATTGATGAATAAACCAATAGAAATACATTACAATATATTCAATTATAAAGTAAGGAAAAACGATGGAATAAATGTATATTACCAGTCATGCACAGAGAGAAAACCAAGGAGAAGCCCAAGTTTCTGATTCTTTTCCATCTCAGGGGCTCGCTCCCCAACTATATCATTTTCCATCTCCAATGCTGTGTACAAATCGATAGTGACTTCTTGCTTCTCGTCATCCATAAGGTCCTTTCCAGTAGCAGCAAGATTGATTTTGCCGATTCTATTAGCCTGCAGTCAAGAAAAAGAGGACTAAGCTCATCATTCATAGATTCAATTCAATCAGTCCAACAATACTCATGTCTGTAGTTAGGAATTGTTCCAGTTAAGAAACAAAGGGCTAATGCTCTTCTGTTGAAACTTGGATACATCCTGGGTTTAGGATAGGGAAATGCGAAAGGATGTGTACATGGCAGGATTGGGTTAGAGATATCGAGACACATCATTTTCCAATGTTTGCTTTGCACTGGGTTTAGGATAGACATGCAATCTTTTATGACCAAAAATAACCCTCTGCAAAGCGGTAAGAGTGAAAAAACAAAAATGTGCGATACAGACATACAGAGCAGAAATCAAGCTGTATGCAAAAGATTCTCTCCCATTTTGATCCGTGCTCTCTCTAATCGAAGCTAGAAAGCATAGTGAAGGGAAAAAAAAACAAAGAACAATAGCCAAAGAAGGGGCAGCAAGCAACTAACTAGATCCAACTATTGCTTGGTCAGCTTTGCTGCTACCCTGGTTGGCTTGGGACGATGACAAGGGGGCAAAGCACACTGAGCACGCATTTGCGGCTGCAGCCTGCAGGCCTCGAACACATGTGACAAGCCAAGACCCAAGGACGGGTGGAGAGCAGGAGGACGAACTGCAAGAGCTGCGAATCGATACAGATGGCAGGAGGACGAGCAGGCTTGGACATACCAGGACAGAAGCCAGGCAGGCAGACCAACTGGGATTCGACACAAAGCAGAGGATGTGGGCTGGCGGGTGAGCCGGAACATGACGGCAGAAGCCACTCCAACAGGGGCAGGTGACATACCAGTACCCATAACCGAGTCAAAACCCACCTCCCCCACTGGATTTTCTTGAGCGGGATATGAGCCAATTGTATGCCATACACAAACCATGTTCCTATCCTTTTCCCATAACCCAAACATGGGTTTAGATATATCACTCTCCTCATATTCCAACCCCAGACCCCATATCCCGAAAACCAAATGTCACCTCTCAGTTTTTTGTTAGTGGACGATAATATAGTACAAGTAGGTAGCCAAAAATGTGTAACAAAACCATAGGGTATATATTACCTAAAGGAGTGATTATAGCGCATAAAGCATTTAGTTCCAGAAACTTCCTAACTTTTCCTCCCTCAGCCCTTTTTTGCCACTCCCTTTCACGCTATTTGCGGGGAAAATGTATGGAAAAAACAAAACATAGTCACTCTCCTAGCCCAGTTACAGGTATAAACTTTCAACAAGTTAAAGGGACACTAACCTCATCGATTCGTCTTGAAATGAAAGAATCAAAATGCTCAAATGCCTCATCATCATTTGGAAGCAAGTGAGAATAGCTGAAAAATAAGCCATGAAACATAGCCAGTTTAGAAGGTTAATCATTAAGGATAGATCTGGCAGCAAACAGGCTATATTATGCGACATAAAAACGAAAACATAGACTACAAGCAGTGAAATTGTACTCATATGAGTTTCCTTGGTTCAGCAGCAGTTATGTTTTCCACAACTTGAGGAAAATGAACTGGTACACATCTAATAATACTGGAAATAACAGGAAATGAGGAACTAAGAAATGGCCACAACAGTAGGATAAAAGATTGAAGATAAAACAACATTTCCTGTTGGTTACACCTTAGACAACTCAAAGCTGGAAAACCTCACAGCACAAATAAGACATGATAGTCATTTAAATCACAGATGTATGTGAATAATGATGTCTAAGATGACAGTGAGCAATCATGAATTCTCGAAGGATGAGAGGACTGTTAAGAAACATACACATTATCAAGATCGATGAAACCAGATTTGACCAACAAAGCTGCTGTTCTGAAAAGCCCAGATGGAACAGGGCTGTTGACATCCAGCCGTTGATAGTACTGAAACTTGAACCCCAAAATTTGAGCAGCATGGGACTGTAATAGAGGAAATTGTAAGATACAGAGAAAATACATGGATTATGACAACCATCATGTAAAGAACTGAAAATGCTACATGAGTTATGACTATCATACTATTAGCTACTGGTTCTAATAGAAAAAATACCTTTGGAAAAAGAGGAATGAGCTGATGAAAGATGTTACTATCTGGATAGACTTCAAAGCATTCCAACACCTAACAACAAGAATAACAGAATTACACAACTTCAACAGGATACCATCCAACATTTAAAAACAACGCCATAGCAAATGAAGACTCACAATATCAAATACACGATTGGGGTCCAGATCAAAATGACCGATCAATGACTGTCACAAAATAACAATACATTATTACACAGTACTAGTGAAAAGCAAAAAATATAGCATGGTGGGAACTAAGTCCTACTGACAACCTTTATAATGCTGATCGTAACCGAAGAAGAATTCTGGCAAGCCAGATCTGAACCAACTTGACAAAGGAGTGTCACCTGAATGATGCAGACAAATAGACAAATGAGTAGGGTTAGAAACCACTAAACTTTAGTAAGCATCAAGAAAGAACCTTCATGAACTACAGGAAGAGTAGGACTAGCAAAAAAATCCCAGACAGAGGCAAGGTACAATCAACTCTAATAAGCATCACGAAAGAACCTTCAGGAACTACAGGAAGAGTAGGACTAGCAAAAAATCCCAGATAGTGGCAAGGTACAATCATTTAGGTAATTTTCAAAGTACAAAAGTATACATATATACAGTACGTGGCATTTCTAATTATAGTTACATTACGCATTCCTTTCGAAAATGAAAAAAAAATGGAGAGTACGCCATCTAGAAATAATCGAACGTGTTTCTAACGGTTGCTTCAGGAATTATACACTCATAGCACCCTGCCATTTTGATGTTGAACTCCAATCCTTAGCATCAATGAAACATCAAGGTGGCCTTATTACTTTAGTGCACTTGCTTGCACTTATTTTAATGTTCAGGTTGTTGGTTGGTTCATTCACCCTCTGTACTCTTCTAAGAAACTCTAGGAAAACCGTCAAAACAGATATATCACCAAATTTGGATATCACCCTAATGAACTACTAAGAATTTTCGCATATGGGATTTCTTGGCTTCTCGATGCCCCCTCCCCTCCTGAGCCCCGAAAAGGCACCAACAGCAGGCTGCAGGAGTGATCATATCAGTTACAGCACTCAAGGTGCAACATGTGCTTCAGGAGAGTTCAATCAAGCTAACAAAAGAACCAACGGTGCACTTTCGGCCAAGAACAAAAACCAGATACACGGGTCGGTGTGGCAGCCAAATCCATTAGCTATGATTCAAAGTATGGGATTATGGTCATCTTTATTCATAACAGAGCATGGCATTCAAGTATTAAACTAGTCCACATCCCAGTGTGCAAAATAGAAGTGCATCATGCAATGTTTTATAGGGATGACCCAATCGAACAGAATGTATTGTTGCTCTACAATCACCACAACATCAAAAAGGTGGAACACAAAATCAGGACGAGCAGATATACATACCAACTTGGCATAGCCCTCGCTTTCCTCTCGTAAGAGGTTGAATTTAGTTTGCTGGTAGAGAAGTCGTGTGTTGACCCTAACCTATTACCAATTATTTAAACCAACATCAATTGATCATACAACAAATGCTAAAATAAATAGACAAACCCACAAAAGGATGTCAGCAACATGATTGTGAAATCCTGACAATATTCAAAGCATATGAGAAATTGACAAATTGGTACATTATGCATACCTCCTTCGATTTCAAATCCTGGCCTTTCAGCTTACTCTGTTCAACTTCCCAAAGGAAATCTTCCTTCGAGTTCACCGGGTGGAGGAAATAGAAAGCATGTTCAGCATTTTATCTTAAATTGATGTCAATATAAATATGATGCGCTGGCACAAGGAATAAGAGTACTTACTTCACATCGCTCTTGCAGAAGCCTAGGTGCAGTAATCAAGGACTCCACAAATGACTTAGTCTGAAGGAAAAGTATCGAAATAGAAATTAATGAGACAGTAAACATTATTAAATTAAAATAAAAGTATACAGCGAGAAGTATGAATTTTCCATTTGCATTAAAAGTCATGCCTAGGTTATTACCATTTTAACAAGACGGCTCCGATATTCACCAGAGATTGTAATCTGCAGGTTGAAGCAAGTCAGCTTGACTAAACACAACAAGAAAAAAATTACCCAAAAAGGACACAGGTGGAAAAGGTCAAATTCAATACCCCAAAACAAGGCAAGAAAGCATTAAACGATACAACAGGAGTACGGACATGGCACGAGACCCATTGCATAGCAGCATTTGCATTTTATACAGTGCCATCTACCGTCCACCTTTGATTCAAAGAAATGCATAGAAACATAACTTTTGGCAGACAACTCAAGATTAATCTATTTTTCCTGGTAATTGGTATATATCCAGAACAGAACGATTTTGCATAAATCATGCTGAAAAGGACATCTAGCAGCATGTGTGTTCAGTTTGTAATCACCTAGCCAGAAACTAAAAAATATACATGACTTTTTGACCCTTAATATGCTTCATTATCTGAACAAGCTTTCTCCTGTTAACATAGAAGATCATTAAATGTTTCATGATCGCTTGAACAAAAGTTATCTACTGCTACTAGAATACATGTTCATG
Organism: Alloteropsis semialata; assembly: GCA_004135705.1. Classification (NCBI taxonomy): domain Eukaryota; kingdom Viridiplantae; phylum Streptophyta; class Magnoliopsida; order Poales; family Poaceae; genus Alloteropsis; species Alloteropsis semialata. Next base: position 4,799,065 of record CM014274.1, read on the forward strand.
TGTACAGGGCTGCTAACAAGGCCATGTCATAATAGATTTGCCTGACAATTATATCAATCATTCCTGATCTACCAAAATGTGCACTTATGTATTAACCTAGAATAGCATTTTACAACTTCAGCTGAAACTTTTTACCGCAACAAACAGTTGTGGTACATGAAATAATAGTACCCCCATAGCTAATGTGTCATATCCAATTCCACCAAGAAGTTGTTCAAAGTACAGAGCAGTTCAGCTAGATTGTCACTAGCTACCACAGCAAACAATACGCACCCAACAAAGTGGCCAATTCAATTCATAATCACGCACCTTAGTGCCACTGACAGAAAATCCCAGACTGAGAAACTTGACTAATCAAACACACACAACGGAACCAAGCAATTAACCATAACACAGCAGCAAAACGAGTTGCATATACTCACATCCTGCCCTAGGTGAGCTATGATATCAGCGAGCACCGAACCAAGCTCCTCCTCCCGCCGTTCCTCCTCCACGAACACAACCGACTCCAGCGCCACCCGACTCTTCTGCGGCGGCAGGTCGCCCCGCACCTGCGCAGCCGAACACACCATAATCAGCATGGAAGGGCCAGCGGGGTGAGCAAAACCTAATCACAAAGCAGTCCGAACTGTCGGGAGCTTACGATCGCCCAGCAGAGCTCGTAGAGGAAGCGCGCCATCGGCACCGGATCGGGGAGCCGGAAGGCTCCGGCGGACTGGCCCTTCCATTCACGGAGACACTCCTCCGTGATGTGCTTGTATTCGGGCGCCTGCAGAGGGGGCGACATGGCGGCGGAGACAGTGCTGTTCGGGGTTTTGGGGGGGATTAGGGTTTCATGGGAGGTGCCGAGGTCAGAGGAGGAGCAGGACCGTGAGGTGGTGGCGAACTGGCGAGATGGGGAAGGGGGAGAAAGACGGCGACGGAGGCCACGGAGGGGGGGGTGGGGGGGGGTGGGCGTGTGCGACAGTGCGAGAACGCGATACCGTGCTTCGGTTTTGTTTGGGTTGGGCTTTTGGGCTGTGAAAACGGAAAACGGGAGGAGTCCGTAGAGGCGTACGAGTACACACTAGCGGAGTATCGTTCGTGTTGGGCTTTTGGGTAATGGAAAATGGGAGTAAAACAGAGGGCGTGCGAATTATTTTCTTTGCCTGCCTAGTGCCGTTAGAGCCGTCAATGATCCAGATTGGACGTGTATATACAGGCTATAGACGGTTTTTAATCCATGAAAGAATATATCATGGCTTCTGATATCTTCACAACATTTAAACGACCATGATGGCACTCGACCATCGAAATGTGTGGTGTTTAGGACATGTTTGGTTAGGTATATGATTCAGATATTATTACTTAAACTAGGATCGTGCCCGTGCGTTGCTACGGGAGAAATACAAAAAATAGAAGTGCTAAATTTTAATAAAGGAAAAATCATGTTTACCTTGAGCACCAAATATACGTGGCAAGATAGGAAGGATACATTCATATTTTATAATTCAAACAAACACAAAATGTTATGAACGGAATGTATATAATACAATTCTAACAAATCACTGGTTATTTAAAAATAGTTCAAACAAAACTTAAAGTAGTAATAGTTCAATAAACTTTATTTTATTTCATAGCCTTTTATCTGGCTAAGATATTTCTTTATATCAGACGGTAATAATGGCTTGTAGGCGTTAGCTTCAAACGCCAATACATCGATCACGAAATCTCGTCGCATTAATTGGCCATCCTGTCGTATAGATAAATTACAACGTAAGTATTTGGAAAATCTTAAACCTCTCATATTAAATGAACAGTAAAAAAACTCACAGTAATTTTTTGCGTCCTTCTATTGTTGCACATTGCAGACATGTACTGTACAAATAATGAAATTGGCGCGACAAAAAAAAACAATGCTTATTTTGATTACCAAATATGTGTGAAGGGACACAATAATATGAATGGGTTGGATAATATGACTCAAACAGATCATCAATAATTTTAAAAAGTTCAACCAACATCAATTATGGGCCTGGCCCACGACTCTACTGCCATGCATTAGCCTAGTGCCAATGCTGCTGCCGGCTGCTGCAATCTATAAATTCTGGTTAAACCAGAATATCACACAGCACCCAAAGGGAAACGATGCAACTCTGCTATATTAATCTGCATCCTGTGTACACCATCATGGTCATTTCACGTGGCCAATGATCCAGTTCCACCAGCTACTGCAGAACAGGACCGGGTACATGCTTGTGGAAGTGCTGTTCCTTTTCATCTCAGCATGGCATCTAGGCTTGTCCGGGTCATGCAACAGCCGCAGGGATTCCCGTTGCATCCCATTTCTAATGACAAGAACTTAGTTTCATCTCTGCATGTAAAAATCAAGAATTGCATTCGTGCGTTCATTTACTGGTGTCGACAATGTGTTCTCGATGCAGAAATAGGGAGTATTGATCGATCATATCCAGCTAGGTGGACTCTGGAGTGTGGAGTGTGGAGTGTGGAAGCAGGGTATATATCGGAACACCGACTCTGAGTGAAAATAAATGGTTCACCAACCAATCAAGAGTACATTTTGCATAACTACAGGTAGCTTTCATCTATCGTTATAAATTAAACACGCGGTTTGATAACCAAACAATCAGATCCGTAAATAAGAAGACACTACTCATGTCCCATGACCATCGATATTTGATGGTGAAGCAAGATCTTCAGATGCTGCAAAGTGTCGAACGCCAACAAGCTTTCTGCTGCAGGATCCAGATGGCAAATGATTTGTAACCTCGCAAATGCCAGAGTAGTGAGCAAGAAACTGGATAACCGGCAGTTGATTGATCATCTGCAAGGGTGGGCAGGATCTACTCCTGCGTCATTGAGGCCAATGACAACATACTGACCAGTGAATTGTGGACCACCTTCTCGAAAGTTGAACCCATGCTCCTTGCGGTAGTCCAAGGAATTCAGGTGTGTGAGTTGTTGCCGTCCTAACTAAGTAGTCCAACATCACATTTGCTACTTCTTTTCTCTTAGATAGCTTGTGAGCCTTTGGGTACAGGCATAAAACAAATCAAGCACACATAAGAAGCAGATAAATGTAAACGATCTTCTAATGAATTGACAGTTCCACAAAACAATAAGAATTAAGAAATGACAAAAAAAAGACATGCAAGGAGCAAACACAGTTTGTAGGACATCATAAGTAAAAAAAAAAAGGTATCAAAATGACATCTAGCAGGGTAGCATGGCAAAACATCAATACTGTCTGGATTGTTACTATGTTCTCTACTTTCATCATCTTAATGCAAGATCCAATAAAAAAATTGTCAACCTCTTAGCAGTTAGCATCCTCCTCAATAGTAAATTTTGAAGGTGCATAAGGTAGGGGCATTCATAGGGTTGGGTGAACCATATCTGCATGACGGCATGACCACAATTAACAATAGCGATAGTAAAGCAAGTTACTGTTTCAAAAAAAGAGAAACAAATTCAGGACATGCAGTCCCACTGAAGGACATACTTCCATTTCAGCATATGCCAAGCAAAAGAAAGAGACAAAGGGGAGACGGTCCCCTTTTTTCTACGAGTATGAGAAATTTGCCTACTGATGCTAGTTGCTAGACAAAATATTTACATAATTAATGTCTAAATAACCTGTACTGCAACATTTATTGTAATTGTTGTAATTTATATCTAAATAACCACACTGTGATCATTATGTCAGAAAAGTTTACTAATGAAAAATTCTCGAAAAACCAGGTGTTTACATTAGTGCAAACATTCCATATCTGAACAAAGAGCAAAAATTCCATCTTGTACCAAGGTTGCAAACATAAACCCTTTGTTGTTAACTGCATATTCGCATAAGGCAACATCATGACCAGCACAAGCAGCGATCAGCAGCCCTTGGCATTGCAAAGCTAAAATCGCCATGTGCTAATTTGACCTTACTTATTTTTTCTACTTATAGATCACACTTTCAAGTTCAACATCACAGGAAAGAAATAAAGTTCACACAACAGGAGCTGAAATGGTTGCATGTAGAAAAGGCTGCCAACCAATACTTACGTCTATTCTAGATTTCAATTGATCTTAATGTCACATAAACATTCCAACAAACACCTAGTGTGTGGGACCTGCTTGCAGATCCCTTTAGAATTTGCCCATGCCTGAGTCATGGTTTTCCTTGGCAAACAATCAAAGAGAGCAAGGCACATTTGACAGCGGAGAAACACATTAGGAGTAGCACCGGAATTGGAGCATAGGAGCCAGAGTGCCGGCAAGCTCGCTGTTGCTCTCTGCACGGCCACCCCGATGCAATCCAGGTGACCGACTTGCCCGCAGTGGTGCCGTCCACCTGTAGCTCGAGCACGCACAACGTGGCCACCTGCGCTGCAAGCAAGGGTCAGCAAGACGGGCACGGCGCGCGAGATCCGCCTGAGGCAACGGACACGCAACAGCTTCCTCGCGCTCCTTACCTTGCCCGGTGCCGGCTGCTGCTGATGATGCTGCTTCTCCGCGGGAGCCATCGAAGCCGACCTCACACTGCCAGAGGTGCGATTGGGGCAGAGGCAGTGGAGGGAGTGCTTGATCTCTGACGACGAGATGTAGCCGTAGCCGGAGCAATCGTCTGCGGCACCGGCACCGCCCGGTGGCCGCGCGCCGGATCAGCTCGTGGAGCGCGTGGAGCTCATGGAACTCGCCGCCCGCGCGGGCGATCACGGCCGCGGCGGCGCGCGCCAGGCCGAGCCGCCGCCGCAGGCGCAGGCGAGGACATTGGTCTTGTCGGGTTCGTCGAGGGCGACTACGTGGAAGGTGATTGGCAGGCCAAGAGGCGAGCACCGCGGGGCCGCGCCGCCTCAAGCTGGCCCTGTGTTCGACCGTCTCACACGCGTGTGGGCGAACAGAGAGGGGACGGCGGAGGAGAGGGGCCCGGCGGCGGAGAGGAGAGGAACGACGGGCTAGGGTTTTGTTGGTTGGACCGCGGGTTCATTGCGAAAAAGTTGTGCGTGGATGGACTGCGGGTTGAATACAAGAATTTTGGAGGACTGTTTTGTAGGTGGGCTGCAGATTAATTGTGAAAATGTTTGATAGTTTCTTTGCAAAATGGACGACGCTGTGGCTCATCGACACCTGGCGCGTGAAACACGGGGAGAGGAGCAAAGAACAGTAACTTTTAAGAATTTTGATGCATCCAGTACACATCGTATACAAGGTGTATGTATATAGTACAAATCTACACTGGAAAGGGGATTTCTTGAACCAGATTTTACAGTAGGAAACCCTATTTTTTTATGGCTCGTGAAACGCTCGCCAAACCACACTCGCTAGTAACAGATTGTTTTCCCGGCATGTCAAATTAAGGGCAATCGACTGGTCTAGGAGAGGGATTTATGTACCATGTGGTTGCGTACGTGCAGTACGGCTCGTGCTGTCCTATCGTCTCTTGTCAACCAGACCCGTACGTACCGCTAGTGGTTGGGCTGTTGCACGGGTGGGAGCTGCAATATTTCGTTGCAAAGGTTACAGCGTCGTAAAAAAATAAAAACTTCCCTTGACTGGAAGAAAAGCGATGCGGCCACTTTGAAGGCGATCAGGGACGGCCACGAACGGCTTCCTCTTTACAGAGCAGAGATGCACGGCCGCTGCCTGCATGGGCCGAATGCATCTCGCTTTGCCGCTGTTGCTGCAGAGCTTCCGTGTTGGTTTCCAGTGTGCATCAGCTCTGGTTACTCCCGGTCCCCTCGTGTGCTTGTGCGCTCTGCTGCCAGCGCCGGTACCGGTAAACAACTGTGGATCGCTAGGCACGGGGGACACCCGTTTTCCTGCAAATTTCATGTGACATGCTGCCATCTTTGTTTGCAAGTACAAACGCACGCACTGCCTCAGTGTTACGACTGGATGGCATTATGGCTATCAGGCTATGGCATGAACACATGCAGACTCCAAGCTAGCTACGGCAATGTTCAAGTATTGAAATTATATTGTGCAGCCCAAAACGTGTCATTTTTTTCTGCATGGAAGTATTGTGTCAAAAAGAGAGCATCTAACTGATCTCACGCTAAACAAAGAACCCTAACTGATCTCACGCTAAACCAGCCCGAGTATCATGGTCTGATCATTACAGGCATGTTACGCCGAGAGGCGCAAACCCGACTAGTCGCGTGACGGGGGAGCCAGTGAGCCACTCACTCGCCGGTGGCCCCACCGCTCAGCCCCGCCGGGAGCACCGCGTGGTCCCACCTGTCACGGTCACGCGGCGTTACAACCTGTCTTTGTTCAAAAAAAACCTGTCGGTGCGCGGAGCATTCTCCCCTGCTACTTCCCACCAGAAAAACGAAGGGGGTGTTCAATTGGGCGAAAAAATTTTGGTGAAAAATTTTGCAAGAGAATCTTATCATTGAGGAGTACTAAATGTAGACTAATAATAAAACTAATTATAGATCTCGTCTGGAAATCGCGAGATGAATCTAATGATGGTAATTAATTCATGATTAGTGGATGTTTAGCGGATGGTTACTGTAGCATCACTATTGCAAATCATGGTCTAATTAGGCTCATTAGATTCGTCTCGAAAAGTTACGTGGGGTTATGGAATGGGTTTTTGTTGTTAAGAGACGTTTACCACTCCATACGTAAGATTCCTTGGCAAAATTTTGGCGAAAATTTTTTTTGGAATTGAACAGCCCCGAAACCGAGCTCGCCGCGCCACTCTCTAATTAAGGCCCCAGTAAATTTCACCTCCCCTCCGCCACCTCTTGCCCACGCACTCACCGACATGTGGGGTCCACGTTACCTGGACCCACACGTCATGGGGCGTGTTTGGGTTGCGACAAGTGGCTGACCTCCGCCGCAGATGGTGTCAGTGTGGTCAGCAGCTTTAATACGAACCCAGCCTCAGTCCCGATGGAGAAGAAAACAAAACAGAACAACCAGTGGAAGCCGCCGTGCCGAGGCGGACGGAGGCTACCAACTCCGCCGCAGCCGCCGCGCGCAGCGCAGAGGAATGCGGCGAGAGCAGCGGGGCCGCCGCTGGAACGGTAGATAGCTGCTGGGCTTGGCTGGGATCAGTGGGAGCGCGGCAGGAGAGTAATGGGGGTGTGGAGGGAGGGCGGGGGTTGGTGCTTCTGCTCCGGCGGCGGCGACGACGGGGGGCGGTCGGAGCGGGTCAAGGCGGCGATCTTCTCGGCGAGGTCCTCCGCTTTGGCGGCGGTCAATGGGCAGGGGCGTGGCAGCGGGCTCCTGATCCACCGGAACCTGCTGCTCACCACGCACGGTAACCTGCCATCGGCCGCCGCCGCGGAGGACGCCGAGGCGCTGCTCGGCCACGGTCGCCTCGTAGCTAGACTCGAGCCTCACAGGTGCGAAACTCTTCTTCCACCTCCTTTAGACCATCCAAATCGCTGCAAATTAAACTACGATTGCTTGCGCTTCTGTGGGATCGGAGGCTTTGGTTTATCTGGCTCTTGCAGTGATTGCAGCGTGATTGGGCTGAGATCTGCCCGCCCCGCCTGCGGCCGAGCAAGCATGGCCAGCCGCCGACGAGCGGGGCCCCACGCGGCGGCATTCCGCGGATCCGTCGGTGGTGGTGGGCGAGCTGTTGCTGGTGCTCATGATTAGCCGTAATGTGGGCATGTGGCTGATTAGGAAAGGGAATTGCTTGTGAACTGTGGGGGTTCTGTCGGGTAGTTACTAGTAGCAATCGTCGATGTAATGATAGTGACATGAGCTACACCTCAAGCAGGTGCTCGCAAAGCTTGGCAGTGTAAATGGTGCCTTTTATTTATTTGTGGCAATCGGCGTTGGTACTTTGGAGAAGGTGGCATAGATCTTTCTTGGATATTGATATTGCTGAGTATAGTACTGGTTAAGTTCGTTTCTTTTCCTCCTTAGAAAGACTTTTGAGGGCATCCAAGAAAATTTGTGAGTTATGGCACCCACAAGCAATAAGTAATGATGAAAAAAGTGGCAGCAACCAGCAATCTTGGATCACGGAAAGTTCAAAGCGCCCTGTTTTTACATTTAATGTCACCTCAGCTGAACTTTTCTCCTCTGTCAGAAACTGGGTCTGAAAAGCTGAGCACATTTTATTTGTATTCTTTTTTTGCCTAAATAAATTCTTCAAATTGCCTTCGCAATATTTGTTGTTTATGACTCCAGCCTCATGTCTCTCTGAAATGATTTTCTTTTTGTGCAGATTCTTCATTACAAGCTCAATTCTTGACCTTACAATAGTGGGTCTTGATTATACAGAGGGAGACTCCACTCTGCAGAGTCAGCAACCTCATTATTTGAAAACAAGTTGCAAACCAAGCCTAGATCATGGAAGTGCTGTCTACCTACTGGGACATACAGGGAAGAAGGAACTGACGATTGGTGAGGGAAAAGTAGTTATTGGCACAGACAATCTCGTAAAGCTCGCAATCGATGGGATGACATGGTGCCCTGGGTCTGCCGGTTTTGATGCTCAAGGGAACCTAGCTTTCATGATCTGTGATCCAATGAAGCTAGCCTCTTCTCCCACTGCAAGATCATCTTCGGCATCGTCATCTTCATCACATTCGTGGAAGAAGGATCATCCAATGCAATTTGGGATCCCCATATCTGTGGTTTGCGATTGGTTGTATCAGCATTGGCAGGGCAACTTGGACGAGGTTAGCAAGCCAAAGTTACCGCTTGTTCGGCTGATGTCCAGCAGGAGTGATCACTCAAGCACCTCTTTCACTCGTCGTCATGTGTTCAAGCCTGATGATGAGACTGATGATGCATCCGTTTGTTCAAAGCCTAAATATCAGCAGGCATCAGGAAGCTCAGCCACAGCAAGGATTTCGCATGAAGCAAATCCTCTAGTTGATCTACGCTCTAGCAGTGAGCAGGGGATTGCAACACCGGAAATATATGAGTCACCAAGGCGAAGTTCTTGCCAGGCTCAGAAGGATACTGCACCAATTCAACTCTTGGACATCAACTTCCCACCCAGGGCTCCAAAGACTATATTTCTACCACTACCTCTGAAGCAAATGCTTTCTGATGAGAACAATATTGAAACATCCAAGCCTAGAAATCGGTCAAAAGACAATGGTTTCCCATCAGGGCTGATATGGCACCGTAATAGTGAGGCCGAGTGTAGGGACCCTCCAGTAGCCCTCCCACACGAGGATTGCAGCAGCGAGGGGCAGTCGAGCTCCTCACCTGTTGAGATACTGGAGTATGGAGGTCAGGATCATTATAGCAGCGAGGAGGAAACAATGTACTCAGCTGAAACCATGGAAAGCAGGAACATTCCAAGCCCCAGGGAAAAGCATGTGGGGAGGAGCCAGAGCTGTGTGACCTACAGTAGGTGGAGCTCTCCAAGGACCTCGTCATTGCAAAACGGAACCTTACGAAAGCAGCATACAGTGATCCCAGTGCGGAAGACACACTCGCAGAACACGGCTCTGCCACAGAGGAGTCATGACTATTTAAGCCCAACTGTCTCCTCAGCTATGAAGAAGAGGAACTCCATGGAACAGCAACAACCCACAAAGCCTCGGCGGAGCGTTGTCCAATCTTCCCCAAAATGGATGTTTTGATGGTTCTGTGCATCTGGTGAGTCAATTTGGTATGAAAACTACTGCTCCTATGTTTCCTCCTCAAAGCTTATCTGCAAGTCGATGCTGTCTTCCTTGCACTCTCTCAGCTATAGGATTTTATGTGCAGAATGGCTTGGATGAATAAAGAGAAACAGAAAGGAAAAGAAAAGCAAAATACATAAGAAAGGTTCCAGATCAAATGTATTGAGGGCATCATTCGTGAGCTTGCTGTGAAATGTGTTATCTTTGTGTGTAGATTGGATAAGAACCGTTACAGACTGGAGTATTCACCTTACGGAATTTAACTAAACAGTTTTTTTTTTTGGGGCATTCGTCCATGAGCATTGAGGACTGATCATTTTGTTTGCCACTGCATTGCAGTGTTATGTATGTTATCCTGAATTAAATCAGGACTCTAAATAGGTTGAGGCCTGAGGGTTTGGCTGCCAAATCAGTTTTTCTTTTCTTTTCTTAGTTTACGACTTGAAGCAGACACTGCTACAGATCTGAATGTTGTTGAGCCTTCAGAGTGTATATTGTTCATTGTGTGTTGGCTGTCTGCCAGACTATAGCAATGTAAATAGCTTTTATGGTGAATCGTGTGGCAGAATTGGTTGTGGTCCTCTACTCCTTTCCTGTTTGCAGTTCAATGTTCAACAGGCTTAGGCCCTGTTAGTTCGCCAACTTTTTTCATCGCTATAGTAAATTCAAATGTTTGAATACTAATTAGGAGTATTAAATGTGGATAACTGACAAAACCCATTTCATAACTCCCGGGTAAAATTATGAGACGAATCTATTAAGCTTAATTAGGCCATGATTAGACAATGTTGTGTTTACAGTACACAATCTCTAATGACAGATTAATTAGGCTTAATAGATTCGTCTCGTGATTTTTCATCCATACGTGTAATTA
>CM014274.1:4809615-4827033 GCA_004135705.1 Alloteropsis semialata
AATTAAACAGGCCCTTAGAGATGTCTCCATTTGTCTGATAGGATCACGGACAGCCGGACGCCACCTGAGTACCTGACTGAATCTGACGGAAGCCATGTATGCGTTTCTTTGTACGCGTAGCATGTCAACCATTTAGACCGAAATCTGTCAGCGTCTTCTCAGAAAAAATCCCGTACAATATTTGTGTACGCCTCCACTGGTCTGCAACGCCTCTGCTTTGTGTACGTGACGGGCGCTCTACCTACACGATTTTGCACAGCCGGAACGTGTCCTGCAAATTTTGGCCCTGGAATACCACAGTTGGAAAAGGCTTTCAGTACAAATGTACAAAGGAGTCCCCTCTTTGATTCAGATAGAGCTGAAAGCTAATAGCCTATCCTATAGTCAGTTTTTTTTTTAGAAAACATGCTTGGCTCGTATTTCCTATAGTCAGCTTATAGTCCGGTTTTTAACTATTCAACCATCCATCTTATAAAATACTAAGTATGAGGTGGCTTCCCCAGCTATTGGCTATTGCAGCTTAGGCAAAGCTACTTGCAGCGAATCATCTTGGTATAGCCTATTTGACCGCAACGTCAACAATGTCAGGCAGGTAGCTGGATTAGGCACAAAAACACATCAAGCACGAGATCAGGAGTCAAACCTGAGCAATGAATCCAACTCGCATGCATCGGCACTGTGTCCTGTCTAGCATCTGTCTCCAGAGGTCCCGTTGATGCCATGGCTGTGTTTAGTTGTAGGTTGGAAAATTTTTTGGAGTATTAAATGCAACTTTGACCATAAATTCGGGTATTAAATAAAGGCAGTTTACAAAACTACCTCCACGCCCCTAGGTAAATTTCAGAGAAGAATCTAATGAGGCCTTTGACCACACGATTAGAGGATGGTTACTGTAGTATTACTGTAGCAAATTATGGATTAATTATGCTCATTAGATTCGTCGCGCAAAGTTGCACTCATCTGTAAAAAGGTTTTACAAATAGACTTCATTTAGTATTCCATGCATGTGAGATTCTCTGCATTTAATGCTGGGTGAAAAATTTTTCGTCGCCATCTAAACACGGCAGTGCTGATGTGCACATGGAAATGCTGCTGCCATTCTGGGGGTGTTCAATTCCACCAACTTTTTCACCAAAGGAATCTTAAATGCATGGAGCAGTAAACGTGTGTTAATGACAAAACCCATTCCATAACCCCCGGGTAACTTTGCGAGACGAATCTAATGAGCCTAAATAGGCCATAATTTGCAACAGTGATGCTACAGTAACCATCCGCTAAACATCCACTAATTATGGATTAATTACCGTCATTAGATTCGTCTGGCGATTTCCAGGCGAGATCTATAATTAGTTTTATTATTACTCTACATTTAGTACTCCTAAATGGTAAGATTCTCTTTGCAAAATTTTTCACCAAAACTTGTCACCGGAATTAAACAGGGAACATAGCACGCTTAATCATTTCTCCACACATTGTACCATCGTCTCACGTTATATTTACATTTATATGCCAGGGCTGTCAATTTTGCCACGCTCATTCATCTCAACATGAAGGTCTAACCTTCACATAAACACCTGCATATATTTACAGAAACAAAAGACACGCTTATGTAGCATCAGAGACTCAGAGTACAGAAACACCTGCATATATTTACAGAAACAAAAGACACGCTTATGTAGCATCAGAGACTCAGAGTACAGTTCACCCAACAGCACAGGCTCAAGCATGCACATGAATGACTTACAGGTTACTGCATGCATAATGTTAAAAAAGGGAATTTGAGAATGAGATGAGATCCATCATGCTAACTTTTGCAGCTGAAAGTCACTGTGTAATCATGAGCCTTAAGCCAAACCTTTTGTATTCTGAACAAGATCACTTATTCACAACTTAGGCACTATTTTATTTCCTTTTGGCATGTTTCCGAAGAAACTCTTTTTTAGGAAAAATAACAATTAAAATTTGGAAATATACATTTTCGTCTGAAAAACAGATTTCTGAGTTCTAGCATGGTAGCACCATATTAGCACCGTGTGTCAGCTGAATGTCAGAAGTCTTTTCTTTGAAAAAAAAAGGCAGTGCAATACAGAAATGTTGACGATATTGTTCCAAGCAAACAATAGAATTCTCTCAGCCAACTTTGAATCATAGGCACACTCTGTGCAGCAGTGCATTGCAACACCACTACACCAGGAGTCATGATGCAAATTACAGACATAATTAAGCTTCACTAGGAAAATAAAACCCATAGCTAAACTTACAATGGACTTGAAATGCACAGAGCATTATGCAGGAAAGCATTGCATCACCAAGAGTCATAATGGATCCAAAAATAAGTAAGCTTCACAAGAAAAAATAAAATCCATAGCTACACTTAAGAACAATTAGAAATGCACAGGGCACTATGAAGTTTTTTTCTTACAAATTGGCAAGGAAAATGTCTTGAAAACAGGGTAATAGTAGGATAAATTTAGACTGGTCAGACATAAGGTACACTAATAGGAGTAATATTTAATTTGTGTGCAAAATTGATGGGCAACATGAAGAACATGCCTCATAAATATCCCACTTATTCCAAACTTGCTAAATTAGTGAAAAGAACACCATTCCTGAAGCATTGCTTATATCAGCATAGAGTGTAGCCAGAAGACAAGATAAGCACTTACTATGAATTATCAGAATGTAGGATGTGTCAAATATATTGTGAAGACAGAAAAGAGCAAAGGAGAATAAATACAACAGAGGGGCTGATAAGGTCCGGCCAATCCAGTCACTCTGAAAAAGAGTTGCCACGATCTGATGAGCTATCACATTCCATGACACGAATGAGACACAAGAGATGACATCCAGTAAAAGGTACTAAAATCCCCACACCTAAACAACCATTATCCCAGCTATTAATTAGCCACTATCAGCAAGTAGTATCCTAATCAGACATCCATGTGTGAAAACAGATAAACAAAATCCCACAGGCAGACGACAAAGATTACTGAACAAAACCCTAGCAGGGATCTCCAAATCAAACCAGTCCCCCTCCTTTTTTTTTCTTCCTCAAACTAATCAAGTGTAGCAACTACACCACGTAATAATGATCACATCAAAATACTAGCTAGAAGTAATAGCAACTGCCACTTAACTAAGCAGGTGGGGAATTTATACATATTCCTTACTACGCCTCTCTCTCACTCTTACTCTGACCAATTTAATGAATCCCGCGGACAGCAGCAGAGCCGAAGCCTCAGAGGTTGCATCCGACGCAGTCGCAGGACTTGGGCGTGAAGGAGCAGTACCCGAAGGGGCGGTTGGGGATGTTGCAGTTGATGGCGTAGCAGCAGGGGGCGAGGACGCAGACGCCATGGGGCCCGCCGCAGCAGGTGCAGGGCGCGCAGAGCTGGAAGCTGCCCCCGAGCCGCCGCCGCGTGTCGTTGAGGCCGAGCGCCATCGCGCCCAGCTCCGCCTCCGCCGGGGCCACCGGCACCAGCCCCCGCCGAGAAGGCGCCCCGGACTCCGCTCCCTGCCCCTGCGCGCGGGGCAGCACAATGTGAGCGGAACTGCAGGAAATCCATGCTAGATTCGAGGCGGATAAGGCGATTGGAGAAGCTGACGTACCTGGGAGCTGCTGCTGGTGGCCGCGGCCGAGGACAAGAGCAGCAAGAGGAAGAGCGGGAGGAGCCTGGGCATGGCTGCTCCGCTAGGGTTTTGGCCTGGGCTGTGGCGGTGTGCGCGCGGCTGCAGCGGGGATTTGGAGAGAGGAGCGGGTGGGTGGATGGAGGAGGAAGGAAGGGAAGGAGAGAAGTTGAAGGAGGTGGCGGAAAGGGGTCGGAGGAGGGATCGGGAGAGGGAAACTGGGGGAGGAAGTGAAGTGAAGATGTAAAAAGAGGCGAGGGCGCCTCGGCTTCTTTTCGGAGAAAGCGAGGGGGGCCACACGGCTCGGGATGGGAGATTTGGATTTGGAAATGCACCTCAGCTCCCGTGCGCACACGCAACAGCTGGCGTCATGGACTCTTTTGGTCTCTTGAGCTGCGACGGTGCGTGCGTGCGATCAGAGGAATTACCGGAGGGCTGACCCCAAATGGTGGTCCGGATTAAAAAGGGCACCCGAGAACTCGATCGGTGTGTCTCCTGTTCAACGCTCAACGGGTTCATAGGTTTCAGCGTGACATTTTACGGGATGCAATGCGGGAGATTCCCAGTTCCAGCAGGGTATGACGGCAAATTGGTAGCAGCAGTTCCATCAGCTGGAGCAGCACTCGCCCACTCGGATGGGGTCCAAGTCCCCAGCGTTGGTAGACGCGTGTGCTTGATGGACGAATCTGTCGGGTCCTTCGCCGAGGCAAGATCCGGTGGCCGATCTTGGCAGTCTGCTCGATTTACCGGGCCACGGGGAGATCTTCTGCAAGGGTTCAGCAGGTTGGTGTGCGAATTCAGTGCCACGCCTCACTGTAAAACAAAAACCCGAACGTGGGACCACCACAGAAACAAAGAGAAATCACCAGACCTGTCACGAAACCACTGCAGTCGTGGCATGGGTTTCAGTCCCCAGCTTTCCAAACAAGCCCAGACTAGGGCCCTGTTTAGTTCACACACTATGCATAACGTTTTGCATAACGCACGTTTTTCAATGCACTTTTTTTCTCTGTAAACACTGTACATAACGCAAAAACACTATACATAACGCTGCATCTAAACACCCCTGTAACGGTCAGGAGAACGATGTATCGGGAAACCGCACATGACGTCTTCAAAGAAGTCAGTCGCTTTTTCCATCCACTTACCATAGTTCTGAGGCAAGTACATCAGCTCACCTGACCACAAGAAATGTGGTCGGACCAGGTTAGGCGCTTTCTCATGTCCACATAAATTTTTGTTGTTGGAGCCTTTGGAAAGATGAATCTCACCTCAGAGACATGTGTGCCAAATAATGGTGGCGACGCGACAGGGCAATCTCGGGTTCACTTTTGATCTCCCTTTTATCTTGTCTATGTGGTTTAAGATCTTGATGTTGAGGATGTGGATAGAATGCTTCAGGGTCTGCAGGGAACCACTTTTGACCCTCAGTCTTGCTGTAGGCTGTAGGGATAAACCGATGCAGTTAATAAACATTTGCAGCGAAAATAAATCCCAGTATCTGCATATTGGTACATCCCACACCACAAGAGTGCAGGTTTCAAATAAATCCATGCGAATTTGTATTGCAGAGGAATGATCACCTGCAGGCTTCAGCTACTTTTCTTCAGAGCATTTCCTGCCCCGCTTGGCTGGTGCTGATTTGTTGTGAGAAAAAAGTACTGCTGGCTGGCTGGTGGCTGATGCTGATTTGTTGTGAGAGAAAAGTACTGCTGGCTGGTGGCTGATAAGCCAAGCAAACCATAGCGTCAGCAAAGTCAAATAGTAGAGGGACATGAAAACTGGAATTTTTCATTGGGAGATTATTCTGATTGCAACAGGTACACCCAAAGATCTGGATTAACAAAAAAAGAGGCTGTACATCTCCTGTAGCAACTCAATTTACAGAACTCGATTCCGACGGGGAGTTAGGAGAAACATTCACAGCGCTTAAGACAGCGCGGTGGATTTTATACATCAAAGTTGGTCAACTGAAAAAAAAAGCGTCTAGGACGCGTATCCAGAACCAGATGGGGATCCCAGAAGGTGTCGACCCATAGGTACATTAGTTGAAGCGGATGCAGGAGAAGCTGAGGCTGAGAAACCGTAAGGGTAGACTCCCATTGGAGTAGCCATTGGATGGTCGAACTTACAGTTAGCTCCAAACTTGCAGATGCCATAGCGTGAATAGAATTTGCACAGTTCTTCACCCTGGAAAAATAAACGTAGGATAGTGGTTCTCAGCCTCTCAGGACAATAAATATGGCAGACCATTCAAGGAAATGCAGAAAATAACTAGTTAAGGCCTAATCATGACAGTCTCTATGTAAGAAGACATCAGTATATCCACAGTTCATTCAACAACTTGTATGCTACCAAATCAGTAAACACAGATACTTAACACATGCCCTAGCAAATTAGTAACTTTTAGCAATGCTCTAGTCAGTCCAGGCATAAATGGTGGCGCTTGTAACATGAACTTAGTGGCCAAGTCTTCAAAAGTTTTTTACCAAGCCCTAAAAAGTTTGTTTAATGATAAAACAGAGCTCAACCAGCACATATCAAGAATGGTCTGATGGTGGTATCTTGAATCTGCATTTTTAGCTTATTTAGTATGGCGTGCATCTATTGCTAGGAGAATAAATCAAACATCGTTAGCCTGCGAATTGATATAGATCAGGAAAAACATGTAAGAAACTTCTTTCTTATCTGCCACAAGTCAGATCTTTATACTCACACAGCACATTTAAAGTTCTCAGACCGCAGAACAACCGATCAGTTGAGCAGATGAATATTCTCAATGAGGATATGTTTCTGTGAGAACATGTGCTGGATCTCTCAAAAAGAGATGGGGTGGTACAGCAGTCAACAAATTCATATACAGGTGATAAAATGTCTAACGAAGGATAAAGACAGCAGAAACAGTGAAGAGTTGTAGTTAATGGCTTACTGGGCGTATTGGAAGACCCATTGGGCTTAAGACACAGTCTGGAGGAGGCAGTGATCTAACCCGGGGATGATGGAACTTGCACACTGCACCGAACTTACAATCTCCTGTCTTCATGTAATACTGGCATTCTGGTTGATCAGGTCTCTCAGGAAATACATTATCTCTCTGCAACGCATACTGAGACACAGGAAATGAACTGGATCTGTAAGGTGATAACATTCCCTGGTTTCCTGCACTAGCTTCGCCTTGTTGAGAGGTTCCATACGTTTGCTGAGCCCCAGGTGACTGCAGCTGACCCTGAGAAGATACAGATAGGATTTGACCCTTTAGAGGCAAGCAAAATCAGCAACGATGAACCCTAAATTTTAGCTCCAATAGTTTATGTAAGAACAGGTTTCATTGTCACAAATTATGAAACAGATTAGAGAAAAATCATTGCCTGATATGCAATTTGAAGATCAAATAAGTCGGAGAAACAAGATCAAATAGGTACAGACAATATACTTTTGCACTCCCTGTTCTTCTAGGGGAATCCCTCGAGACTCAATGTTCAATAAAGTTTTGAAGGAAATTAGCAGAGCCGATAAATGCAAAACTGAGAATGAACTTACAGGATATGAACTCCAGCTTGGCACTTGAACAAGACCCTGAGGTACAACCATTGGAGCATAATTTGAAGGACTTTGCCATCTAGGGCTTGGGATAAAAGAAGCTCTTGGAAAAGCCCAGCTTGCCATAGTTCCAGTATAGGATTGTGGACCAGCGCTTGCAGAGGAATGTACAGAAGGATAAATAGGAGAACCACGCGAAGAAGGCACCACATTGAAAAGCTCCGGATGGTGAAATTTACAAGTATTTGCATATTTACACTGTCCTGTTTTTAAATAATATGCACACTCCTTTTCGTTCTAGAAAAGTAGAATAGACTTCTTTTCAGTACAGAAACAGAGAATAATAGAAAAGGAAGGACATATAACAGCCAAGAAACAACGAACCGGGCGGAGTGGATATCCTAATGTGTTCAGCTGCACCCTCCCTGCAATTCCAGCCTTTTCCCTGGGATGGTGAAATTTGCATGTAGGACCAAACTTGCATGTTCCGGTCTTCAGATAATACTACAGGACAATGTTCAGTAATTTTAAGCTTCAAGGTTGCACAACATGACATACAACCTAAATCACTCATAGATTGTATGATAAAAAAAAAAGATATAGACGGGAAATGTCAAGACTAAAATAAATAGTCAAATGTACAAGCACAATCATAACCTAGATTATCATTTAGAAATCTGAAGGCGATATCCCACTAAGGGCCTAGAACCTTGATCTCTTGTCTAAAACTATATGAATTCATTAGCTACACTGATATTCTTGTCTATACTTCTTCCTTTTATTGAAAGTGTATGTGTCACGGCCTTGGTTAGGGGAGCTGTGCAACCCTAATGATCTAACCTAGTCGGCCCAGCCGACTAGCCATGACAGTACGAACCAGCTAAGCAATTTCTTACAAAAAAAGTGCTACAGCACTTTTATGACTAAATCATGTTTCTGAATGACAGAAGAGTCAGTTATCAGAATTACCTGACATTCTGGTTGTCCCACTCTCTCAGGATATTCTCCCTTCATTCTGGCAGAGGCAATCGCCTAAAATTAAACAGATTCAACCTAACTTGAGAACCGAAAAATGGGATATGTAGCAAAGAACAATGGTTAGTTCAAATTACAAGTAATAACTAGAACCAACCAATGTAAAGTATCACTGAAGAACACAGTGTCACAGCTGGTAGGAGTAACAAAAAGCAAACTACGTGAGAAATAGCTGCCTCTGTTCCATTAACTTTACTAAAATGGAATTGAGCTATTCTGGCAGATTGGGCAAGAGATGATAGCCACAGACAATAGCTCATTGACCATGCTTAAAAAATCATATCGCTACACAAACAGAAAATAGCAGGTCACATGGGATAAATAAGACCAAGTTCACCATAATATGAACATAAAGAAAGAAGGATAGAACACACACACACACAAAAACGTATTGACATCCTGAAAGCTAAAAAATACAGATTCTTCCCCATTATATTTACAAATTGTTTTATCTACAACAGACAACAGGACTAGAGCATTAAAAGAAACATCAAACCGCACATAAGACTGACAAGCAACTTAGACAAAACCTTTTCATCAGCGCCCTGGGACCGATATCTTTGTGTGTTTACCAATAGATAAGGGATTAAATATCAAACTGATCGTATACACATCATCTCAGCTCTGTTTTTCAAACATTGCTCATTTCATTCTGTAGTGCAACCAAAATACAATAGAGAAGGGCAACATTTCTAAATGTCTTTGGTCCAACGGCAAAATTTCTTCCACCCGCACTGCCGCACATGGTTCTTAACAATACTGCCGACGTACATAAGAACAAGGATGCTGGATAAGAGCAAAATATCGGGTGATTCAAAGCAATATGGCACATTAGGAGTTTGGAAAAGCAGATATTCACCAGATTCCTATCCGGTGGGTGATTGAACCTGCAGCTCATGCCAAATCTACACAATCCAGTTCTGAGGTAGTAAGTGCAGTCTGGTTCACCCGGCCGCTCAGGATATGGCCCAGGTTGCATAGTGGCACCGCTGTTCATGGCCATCTGTTGCCACATCCCCTCTGCAATCAACATTGCGCATACACTTACAACTTGACTAGAAACCAGTATAATTTGGAAATGTGAGATCAATAAGCGTGCAATGTAAAACTTTCACTTTAGGTCTCTATGAGCGATAAAACCATCCACATTATGCCATACCACTTTTTGTGTAAAAAATAAGCCCAGAAAATAACTAATCATCTATACCTTGCAGTAGTTCTGACAAAATTCTAACTAAAAATCCGTTAAATCCAGATAGTAGACATAGAGACTGGGGCAAAAATTAGAAATTTTATAAACTAGTAACCGCTGAGGGGAAAAACAATTGAACCCGTTCGGCAAAGCGAATATCACTCCGCCGTACTAAATAACAGCACTAGGCACCCTAAAATTACTGCAATCAGAAATCCATAGTTGACAAAGATTACTCCAGAAGCAAACTAGTAATTCCACAAAAAAAATATATGGAGAAACAGAGCACCTGAAATTAACCTACACGGGGAATTCAGCATCGAAACCACAATTCACCGACCCGCACCAGCTCTGGAGCGCGAGTGGAGAGATAAGATGAAACCCTAACCTCCATAGAGCGCCGAGGGGTCGGGGGAGGACGTGTCGGCGGCGGCGGCAGGTGGGAGGGCGGGGGAGGCGCGGGTGCGGCGGTGGCGGAGACCGTCACCGCCGCTTCAGCGGATGCCCTTCCGGCGTCGTCCATCGGCGGAGAGTGGCGGCGTCTGCGGCCATCACGCGATCGCGGCGGCGGGAGGAGCTGCTGCTGCCATCCCTGGGCTCCGGCGAGGGAGGGGAGCAGCGAGTGATCGGTGTCGAGAAGAGAAGAATGGAGCGGAGGGCCCTGTCCCTCGTATTTATTTCTCTCTCTCGCGCACACACCTCTCTCTCTTCCTTTCGGGGACGCGGTTTGCTACGTGCACTCGCGCGTGGCGTTGCGGTGCTAAACACGCGCCTCCTCCTTGGGGTGTACGGAAAGGCGACCAAATCTTTGATTTGATTTTAATATGAGATGGCAGTTAAAAATGTAGGCGGAAAATAAAATTACGCGGGAGGAGAAGACACCTAGACCAAACCAAAGATGAGCTTTGTTAAAAAATTCAAAGACTACCACGGTACTCTTCTCTTTTATAACACTGATGACATGCGTACCAACTAGGGTTGTCATTTATTCTTAAAAAACGTTGAATTTTTCATGCTTTTATACTACATGTTTTTAAATATGGCATCACATTATCAGGAACAAAAGCGAGAAGAAATTGACATTGGACCTCATTTTAGTGTTCATTAATCTCTTTTTTTGGCTATCATTGATGGTAACTGGGGTGGTGCTATCAGAAACATGTCTAGACCCTTTTCTTTTTACTTCACACTCCAAAATCAATCGAAGAGACAAAAAAACCACAACTTAAAGAGCAACAGACAAAAATGAAAATGTGCATGTAATCTTTGTCCAGCTGCTTACAAGGGTGGTGCACCTAACAATTTCGCGGTGCTCCTTTGTGTGCATCTCGCAGTGCAGGTGCTGCGGCTGCTCATTTCTCTTTCTTTTTCCCCCTTTTCCTCATGCTTGGCCCCGGCTTTTATGCGTTCGTTTCCTGGCCATCTTTTTGTTCGGGTGTGAATTGTGAGGAGAGGAGCAAAGAGCATGCGACCAGGGTGACCTGAGCCAGTCGTTCCGGCTTCCCTTTTTCCTTTCCCCCGCGCCCCGGCCCCCGGCCCCCGGCCGGCCCTCCCCTCTCTTTTATTTCCGCTCGGCTCCGATGCCTCGTATCTCCCCGCTTTCCAATTTTCTACACCTCTCCCTTTCGCTCGTGGTCACCGACCACTTGTGCGCGATTCGGCGGGCTTTGGCCTCCTTGCCCGGTCCCCTATTCCTACGGCTTGGAGGTGAAGTGAAGCGAGACCGAGCTTGCATGTACGCGACGCGGGCGCCGCGCGTCGTGCTGTGCGACGCGGTGGTCACCATGGGCCTGGTAGCTGATGGATTCGTCGTATCGCCTTGCCACCGCGCGGTGTATATGCTGTTTCAGTGAGGCCCTGTTTAGTTCCACCAAAACGCATAAAGTTTTTATCTAGAGAACCGTGTCAGTTCATTTCTTCTCTCCGTGCACACGACCCAATGCATAAACACTATGCATAATGAGTACATCTAAACAAGTGATCACTACTCGTGGCGGGCGGCCGTGGTGCTACGGTGCTGGATCAAACGGGGGCCGGACGCGTGGTGCCGAATGCAGGTCATATACGCGCGCGAGCGCCACTTCCGGAGAAAAAG
Organism: Alloteropsis semialata; assembly: GCA_004135705.1. NCBI lineage: Eukaryota > Viridiplantae > Streptophyta > Magnoliopsida > Poales > Poaceae > Alloteropsis > Alloteropsis semialata. Next base: position 4,821,105 of record CM014274.1, read on the forward strand.
CCCGCCGCCGCAGGCACGGAATCTCGTGGTGGATTTCTTCTTCCTGTGACTTTCGCATCCCCTTTGATCACAAGTTCATAAGTAACAGGCCAAAAAAAGGAGAGGGTTTCGTGGGCCTTCCCTAGATGATGCATTCCGATGCTTCTGGGGTTATCATTGGGATAGGGAAATTCTGGCTTTGACGAAAACTGGGTGCGGGCATTATGTCCTTTTGCGGAAGACTAGAGGAAGTGAAGAAGGAAGAGTAGACATGAAGTCTCCTTTTTAATTTTTGGAAGACCGAAGAAGATGGGCCAAACAATTCAACCATATTGTATTGCGGGAATCTGTTTTATTTTCAATTTTTCTTTTTTACGATTTTGCAAAAACGATGTCCGGATGACAGATTTTGCGAATCTGTCACCCAACCGCCGATTGAAACGGCGGTCGCCATATGACACGGCGGCAAGGGTCAAAATCGCTGTATCAAATGGCGGGCAGAAAAACCGCCGAATGAAACATCGGTAAGCTACAGTACCCGTGGTGCTACAGTATCACAAGGGTACCGTAGCACTTTATCGCCGATTCAAACGGCGGTTCCTCAATCCCGTGTCAAAAAAAATCATAACTTTTTCATATAAACTCGAATGGAGCTAAAATTTATACGAAAATGAGATCTACAACTTTATAGCTCAAACTTTTTTCATTTGAAATCATCTTCACGTTCAAATAATCCACACAATATTCATATCTAAAATTTGAATTTTAGATCTGAACATTGTCTCGATTATTTGAGCACCAAAATAATTCACAATGAAAAAAGTTTGAACAACAAAGTTGTAGATCTCATCAAGCTCTACAATTTTCGTATGAAGTTTATCTCCAACCGAATTCATGTGAAAAAGTTATAATTTTTTGAAAATGTGCTGTCCAGAGAAAGAAAATTCTTCTGGTTCATTAGATCTGAGCATTGCGTGGATTATTTGAACATAAAGATTATTTTAAATGAAAAAATTTTGAATTGTAAAGTTGTAGATCTCGTCAAGATGTACAATTTTCGTATAAATTTTAGCTCCATTTAAGTTTATATAAAAAAGTTATGATTTTTTTGACACAGGAGGGAGGAACCGCCGTTTGAATTGGCGGGTACTGTAGCTTACCGCCGTTTCATTCGGCGGTTTTTTCTATCCGCCGTTTGATACAGCGGTTATATGGCAATCACCGTTTCAATTGGCGGTTGGGTGACAGATTTGCAAAATCTGTCATCCGGACACCGTTTTTGCAAAATCGTAAAAAAGAAAAATAAAAATAAAAAAAATCCCTAGTTTCATGCGCGTGACCTAATGCAAAGCCCAACAGACCTTTTTGGCCCGAAACTGACATTATTTTCCCAGCCCAACAGACCTTTTTGGGCCGAACTGATATTATTCACCCCGTGTGACCGTGTCGTATTCCGTCATGTTCGGATAAAACCAGAATTTTGTATCTCCCAGAAGATTTGAGGCCATCTTCGATTGTTTTAACATCCATGCAACGTCCTCCCTCCAACCCGTTTTATTTGTCGTTGGTTAGTTCATTTTTGAATTAACCAACGTCAAACAAATCGATATAGAGGTAGTATCATCTAAACGTAACTTAGTTGGTTATGTTTCTTGTCACATTTTTCTAGATTTATTTTAGAATTTAATCGACCTATTTTTTCAGTGGTAGGTGACGAGCCCATCGATAATGAGACGCTTGTGGAGTCTCTCGGAGATACTCATAGAGGTAAGATTTACGTGCGTGTATTTATAGTGGTGAGTGTGCGTACGTGTCAGTGTCTGCGTCTGATCTTTCGAAAAAAAAATAAAGATCCATGCAACGCGTATGAACGATTGAGATTGACAGAGAGCAACAGGCGGGGTGTGCAGCTGCTTCGGTGGAGCAGGTTCGAGGGTAGATTTCGCATCGCGTGACGCGGTGAGGGTGGATGGGAAGAAGACACATTTGAAACTTCAAATTCTCTTTTCTTTTAAACCGTGCAACTAAACTGAAATCCGTTTGAACCCTAGTATCCATTGGAATATTGAGACAAAATGAGATCGGGTATGTATTTTAAATATTTTTATTTAAACATTCAACGTTTCAATATTTTTTTTATAAAGGGTCAGATTTCATTAAATTATAACCCCTTTTACAACTGAGAACTCGACATAAAATAAAATTACATTGAAGCACACCACTAGGTCTCTACACTTTGTCTTTCTTGCAACCAGCATCGTCCATTGCTTCGGGAAACTCCATCGCCGTGGAACAACACTAGATCTGAACTCGAGAACCGTAGTCCCCACCAACAGAAGACTCCACAGGCATGGAGGCCGCAAAAGAGGCATTGTATGCTTAACCGCTGCAGGGAGTAAAAGGCGTCGAAAGCACATCGACCATATCTTCTGAAAGTTGAACCCAACATAAGATCCGCCACCATTAGCCATCACCAACGGCGGCACAAAGAGCAGATCTGCCGCCACCAGTAGTAGCACCAGCTACCGGAAAGACGATTCCACCAGAGGGAAAAACAGATCCAATCCCTCCTTAAAGAGGATTAGGCCAACATACATCGATCCCTCAACAAAGAACGCAGTGCCTCCGAAGAAAACGACACATCCCCTAGAGGAGATCCAGTAAAAAAAAAGCCAGATCGAAAACATCGAAAAGACAAACCAAGACCTAACCTAATTACTATGGAAGAAAGGAGAATTATTGAAAATAATCTAACAAAATAGTAGATCTACTACTAGAGGATGGACCCCGTTCCTCTTGCCACCGGCTAGGAGGCCGGAGACGAGAGGAAACAGGGGCTAGAGGAGGAGGCGGCGGGGAGCACTCGAGGCGAGGAGGCGGTGGCGACAGACGCTTTTTTGATTAATACAGTCCGATTATGTTTCAATATACTTATTCAACATTCTCAATATATAACATTCAACATTTGTAATATTATATTTCAACATTTGAAAAATATTCAATTAGTTTTTTGAAATGTTGAATTCAGGATTTTAGAAAGCTGAATTAGTTTGATAAACATATTGAATCTGGCATTACAAAACACCATACATGTGCTGGTCCTCCTACATTGATGCCAGCAAGCACAATCTGCTTTCTTCAGAGAATCAAAGTGTTTGCTGTTATGGCCGAGCCCGAGTGCTACTAGGCTTCATGGGTTGTGTGATACCCAGACTCTCCATAACATGGAAGATATATAGGAGCCCCCCAACAAAACCATCTTAGATTCTTTTGGGTTGAGTGGGACGTACAATCGTTTTCGAAAGCTCCATGACCCGAAACAACTAGTTTTAGAGTCTAGAAAAAAATGAACTCACGGCATAGTTCATGAACTCACAGCGCTATTTTTCTCCTGTAAATCCAATAAACAATTTATGAACATTTCGCGTGCAAAGCTTTAGACAAACATAGAGACTACAAAATGGTGAAATAATATGAATCCACTCTTTTTGGCCATTACAGTTCTGCTGGTCGCACCATGACCTTCATATTAGTCATTGTCCGACGACATGTTTACTAGTTTAAAGTGCAGTTTTTTTTTGGTACAAAAGGCTATTGGTATTAAAATTTAAAATTCTTTCGCATTTTGAATTTGTTCACGGAAATTCAACTTTCAAGTCACTTAGGAAGCTCGCAATGTAGCACGGTAGTCTCAACTAGGGTTGAAAATAGACGGGAAATTTGTTGCCAATTTTCGTGTCCATATTTTATCACCGGAAAAACGAGATCAGGAGCGGGATAGCCAAAAACAAGAGCGGAACTTGGATATACGGGTTTACGGAAATGGGCGGTAACCGAAAACTTAGCGAGATACATTTTTATAATTTTAATTAATCACTACTCACCATGCACACTCACCATAGGCAAGAACTCTTATCAGTTTGCTCCACGTGTGCACTACAAGTTGTGCAGGCACCTATGCAACAATTTCAATTGGGCTAGTGGACGGATCGGCTCGGGGAACCAAAGCGAGTTGTTGATTGGTGGGCTTTTTTTATTTTACAAAAATACATGATAAATATGGGACTTTTTTGATAAATAAGGGATCATGTAAAAACGGTCAGGATACACATTCACCTATATCCTGTTCTATTTTTATATTTTTTAAAAATACAGAAACGGATGAAATAAATATAAAAATATGATATATATATATATGTATGTATATATATATATATATTCCATCTGTTTTCATTCCATAGTCTCAAAACCCCTCCGGTATGCGCTCTGCACTACTACTCCTTCCGTCCTAAAAAGAATGCAATTTTAGATAAGTGACACGTTTTATTATCTCAAGTTTGACCAATTATAGATTAAAAAATATAAATATTCATGAGATGAAATAAATATTATTAGATTATTATTTTTATAATAAATTTATTTAAAACCATAATTATAAATATAACTCGCTAGAATTTTGATCAAACGTGAACCACTTTAAGTGGCACGCAACACGTAGCTGCTTTTTTTTTTTTTGGACGGAAGAGGAGACACGAGCGTACGTCGAGCGAGCAACACGGGCCAGATTCTATTCGTTGGCACGACACGTCACGGCTCTGCCACTCGGCGCTCGCCCTGCGAGGCTGCGACCTTTCCCGTGATCGCGGTTGCAGATGGCCCCCACCGCGCAGCGGCTTTCGGCCTGGGCAACGCAACATGCGTATTCCACGTTGCCACGGGCCGTGCCCAGCTCAGCTGCCAGAGACGAGAGGAGAATCTCTCTCTCCCTCTCGCGGCCTCGCGGGCGTGTCCCAGCTCCCTTCCCTTCCGTCCCGCTCCGCTTCTGCAGCTGCAGGGCTGCAAGACTGCAAGCACCAAGCAAAGCCTGCCCACAGCTGCACTGCACTGCAGTACGGCGCGGCAGCAGATCTGACCGGCTGACCTGATCCCCCGTGGCCCCGTGCCTGGAGTCCGCTGTGGGGGCAAGGCACCGTGCACCAGCTTTTCGCCATAAAGAAAGAAGACTCTGCCGTCTCATCGGCGTCCCTGACCATGCATGAAGCTAGTCCAGTACGAAAAGGCCCCTCCCCCTGGTACCGTGCCAGGGACCAGGCGTCGGTCTCGTGGTTGTACACGCCCGCCAACCACTCCCATACACGGCAGAAATATCGTTTCATTTCCCGCACACTATTCCCCTTCAAATTATCCGTGCCGATCGTCTCCGGACCACACGCCCCCACCCCCCTCCCGGGTCAGGCAGCCGATCACGGGCATGGCGCATCTCGCTCGCGTGCAGCGCGACCACACCGATGCAAATGCAAGGCCAACCCGTGCGCACCGCCGCCGTTGGCTTGGCAACTTTTCGAGCTCGCCTGCGTCCGCCCGTGGCCGTCTCTGGTCTGGCCGTGTCGGATCGAGCGTGCGTTGCGAGCGTTGTGCACCCGGCCGAGCAAGGGCGAGTCGTTGACCATGCTCTGCCGCTGCGCCCAGGCCCAGAGGGCACACCCGACCCTGTTCGCCAGAGGCCACCAGAGCGCTGCCCGCTGCGTGCGCGGCGTGAATGCGTGATGGAGGGGCCAAGCGTTGAGTGGAACGGAGCACGCAAAGCTGTGGAGGACAAGGCAAAGGCATGCGTGATGCGTCCACCACCCCATTCCCTCTCCGGCTCTCCCTCCCTCGTAATCCTCGTCCTCTGCGTTTCTTTTCGTTTCATCGCCATGCCGGCCCCGTTTAGTTCGTGAACTTTGTTCATCGCCACAGTAAATTTGAATATTTGATATTAATTAGTAGTATTAAATGTGGATAACTAATAAAACCCATTTCATAACCCCGGGTGAAATTGTGAGACGAATCTGTTAAGCCTAATTAGACTATAATTAGACAATGCCGTGGTACAGTAAACAATCTCTAATGATGAATTAATTAGGCTTAATAGATTCGTCTCGCGATTTTCCGTCCACCTGTGTAATTA
>CM014274.1:4833672-4843787 GCA_004135705.1 Alloteropsis semialata
CTGGTTCTATTCCTGTTGAGATATGCAAGGGAAAATCGCTGCAGTCACTCATATTGCACAACAATAATCTGACTGGGAATATCATGGAGGCACTTAAAGGGTGCAAGAACCTTACGGAACTTAAACTGCAAGGAAACCATATTCAGGGTGAGATACCGCAGTATTTGTCTGAGCTACCACTAGTAAGTGTGGACCTGTCCCAAAATAACTTCTCAGGGAAGCTGCCTGAAAGTTTGTGGGAATCATCAACTATTCTGGAGATTGCACTCAGCTACAATCAGCTTACTGGCCCTATACCTGAAAGCATAGGTAGGCTCTCTAGTTTGCAGAGGCTACAGATTGACAGTAACTACTTGGAAGGACCCATCCCACGGTCAATCGGTGCTCTGAGGAATCTGACAACTCTCTCTTTACATGGAAATAGGCTATCTGGGAACATTCCACTAGAGCTCTTCAACTGCAAAAACCTTGTTACTCTGGACCTGAGCTCAAACAATCTGTCTGGCCACATCCCAAAGGCCATATCTGAGTTGACATTTCTCAACACCTTGGATTTGTCTAGTAACCAGCTATCCGGTGCTATACCTGCCGAGATCTGTGTTGGATTTGGGAATGCAGGTCACCCTGACTCGGAGTTTATTCAGCATCATGGCTTGCTTGATCTTTCATACAACCGATTGACCGGTCATATCCCAGCAGCGATCAAGAATTGTTCTATGGTTACAGTGCTAAACTTGCAAGGAAATATGCTGAGCGGCACCATTCCACCAGAGCTTGGTGAACTGGCAAATGTTACAGCCATCTATCTTTCTTATAACACATTAGTTGGCCCCATGCTTCCCTGGTCTACACCATTAGTACAACTGCAAGGCCTTTTTCTCTCTAATAACCACTTAGGTAGCTCCATTCCTGCTAATATTGACCAAATACTTCCTAAACTTGCTAAGCTAGACTTATCCAGCAATGCATTTACTGGGACTCTACCCGAGTCTTTACTGTGCATCAGTGACCTAACCTATCTGGATGTCAGTAATAACAGCCTCTCTGGACAAATCCCATTCTCTTGTCCTAAAGAAAAAGAATCCTCAAGCTCACTGATATTCTTCAATGGAAGCAGTAACCATTTCTCAGGGCACCTAGATGAGTCTATTTCAAACTTCACAAAACTGTCTTCTCTTGATATCCACAACAATAGCCTCACTGGAAGTTTGCCTTTTTCACTCTCCGATCTCAGTTATTTGAACTATCTTGACCTCTCAAGCAACAATTTCCATGGTACCATTCCTTGTGGTATCTGCAATATATTTGGTCTCACATTTGCCAATTTCTCTGGTAATCACATTGGCATGTACAGCTTAGCAGATTGTGTTACAGAAGGCTTTTGTACTGGAAATGGTTTTGATCATAAGATAATCCATTCATCTGGTCGAAGAGTCCCAAGAGCAGCAATCATTTGTGTCAGTATAATCATTGGCATCATTGTCTTAGTTCTTCTGGTGGCTCTTCTGAGGTGGAAGCTATTGAGAAACGAGTCATTGGCTCTTGTACCTGCCAGCAAGTCCAAGGCTACAGTTGAGCCAACCTCAAGTGATGAACTCTTAGGGAAGAAGTTTCGGGAACCCCTGAGTATCAACCTTGCAACATTCGAACATGCTCTTCTGAGGGTCACTGCAGATGACATTCTGAAAGCCACTGAGAATTTCAGTAAGGTGCACATCATAGGGGATGGTGGGTTTGGCACTGTCTACAGGGCAGCACTTCCTGAAGGCCGGAGAGTCGCAATCAAGAGGCTTCATGGTGGTCATCAGTTCCAAGGTGATCGTGAGTTCCTGGCTGAAATGGAGACAATTGGAAAGGTGAAACATCCTAATCTCGTTCCTCTACTTGGCTACTGTGTTTGTGGTGATGAACGGTTCCTGATATATGAGTACATGGAGAATGGGAGTCTTGAGATGTGGCTCAGGAACCGGGCTGATGCCATCGAAGCACTTGGATGGCAAGACCGCCTGAAGATCTGTCTCGGTTCTGCCCGTGGGCTTTCGTTCCTGCACCATGGCTTCGTGCCCCATATCATCCACCGGGACATGAAGTCAAGCAACATTCTATTAGATGAGAATTTTGAGCCAAGGGTCTCTGACTTTGGCCTCGCAAGGATAATCAGCGCATGCGAGACTCATGTCAGCACTGACATCGCTGGTACATTTGGCTACATACCTCCAGAGTATGGCCTGACAATGAAATCCTCTACAAAAGGCGATGTCTACAGCTTCGGCGTTGTCATGCTGGAGCTGCTCACTGGGCGCCCACCTACAGGGCAAGAGGAGGGGGAAGGGGGTGGAAACCTAGTTGGCTGGGTACGGTGGATGATGGCACATGGTAAGGAGAACGAGCTGTTTGATCCTTGCTTGCCAGTATCAAGCGTGTGGCGGGAACAGATGGTCTGTGTGCTTGCCATTGCCCGGGACTGCACTGCAGACGAGCCATGGAAGAGGCCAACCATGTTGGAGGTCGTGAAGGGGCTCAAGATGGCCCAGACAATGGAATGTGGACCTGTGGTGGTGACAGTCGTGTAATGACCTGTGATGGGGATAGTCATGTAATGCTGGCGTCGAATGTTGTTATTGCTATTGATGTAATAATGTAGGCTCCTTGTAGCTGTAGAGTGAGCTATCTGGTGACTAATGAGAGAAACTAATGCTGCTTCTGTTCATGCTGTAGTCATTGATGTAATATCTGAACCAAGCACTTGCTCATGTGGTATTCATATGTCGGCTAGCATCTAACAAGCTCAGAAGATGCTGTGACTGAAGTTTTTCGTTTTCCCAGTGTTGAATTACTTGATAGAATTGCCAGCACTAGATCCATCCATATTTCTGCTGTATCCAGCTCTAGTGGTTTTGCACTTTGTTGTCATTTGTGCTGCTGCTTTGACTGAAAGCACTTGTTATATACTTGAGTGCTTCGCAGGCACTGAGAGTCTGAGCCATGGTACTTTGCCCTTGCCCAGGTTCAGCTCATGCTATTTTGCCTGATTCATCGGGTATTGCTACTGCTGCTACGGATGTGTAGGAAATGGTGTGCCATTTTGCCGGGCAGAAGCAAACGAGTGGCGAAGTGGGGAAGGACCGAGATGAGAATGGCGAACCGAACCAGATGGACAGGTAGAGGCGTAGAGCACTGGCAGGCAGGTACTCTTTATCAGCAGCCCTCGTCGCCGGGTTCGATCTGGCTCGGCGTTGGGATTTCTACATTCCCCTGAATCATGCAGTCCACTGACAGCTTTGTAGTATTCCAGGTGAAGTGAAAGTGAATTCTCCAGGCTTCGGAAAGTCGACTTGGTTATGCAGAAATGGGTATTTTAGCATTCAGATGGCTGGAGGATCGATTGCCCGTAGTTGAGATTCAGGTGCCTCCAGTAGGTTCTGGCATTCCTTGTGGCAGATCTGGAGATGGAGTCCGACCTTGCAGGCATCTTATCTCTTCTTACCTGGCGAAATTCGTAGCAGTTTTTCCTTTCCCTTTTTTTAAGAAAGAGAGAGAAACGAAATTTTTGCAGCGGCTGATGCGTCCTAAAATCAAAATTGGCAGGGACGGCCCAAATTGGAGAAAAAGGCCGAATATTTGAGAAGCGCGACCCATCAGATTAGTGGGCTGGTTTCATCTTGGCCCAAGTAGGACCTACCGCTGATCCACTTGAGGTTGGAGCCTATTCCCTGTTACAAAAATAATGCATTCTACCACGGTGTCATGTACTAATCAAATATAAATAAACAATATTAATATTTATGATATTAAAAAATGAGCTGGGTTAACTAAAAAAAGTATAGCTGGCTGAGTTGCTGATGCTCTCTGTGCACATGATAGTACGATCCAACGAGTGCTAGTATTAAACTTGGACGAATAAAACAAGAGATGGGTCAACAGGCAAGTGATAAACTAAGGCGCAAGAGATAAACCCCGGATATTAATATATTATAGAGCAAAGCAAAGCGACTAATCCCGCAGGCGCCGCGCGCGCAAGCACACACACGGCTTCCAATTAAACAAGAGACGAGCAGCAGCTTTTGTATACATGTGCGCATTGCGGAAGCGGACGGCGGCATCAGCCTGAGGTGGCAGCAAGACCAAGCGGTAGCCAACAAACGCCCGTGCCGGGAACACAAATTTCTCAGAACAGGAACCGATGCGGCCCGGCTCCAACAACAGACAAAACCGTAGCTGCAAGTAGCCAAGTGGGTAGCAGCTGGGAGCGAGGCAGCGAGCCCGGGACTGATTGGAGAGTGGCTGCCACAGGAGGAGGCAGGCAGGTCACCAAACCCTGAAACGGTGAAACCCATTGCTCGGCCTGCTGCTGATTGCGGCCACTGCTCTGTTGGACCCACGGGCATCGTATCATGCGATTCGCCTCGGCAAACATGAACGATCGCCAAATCATGAACCCGATCCGGGCCATATGAAACGACCCCAACGACGAGCGCGATGCATGCATCTGCAGCGGCGGCGATGGACGGCTACAGTTCCGCTCCGTACGAACGGGGCCGGCGTAGCTGGATTTTAATTTAGGGTATGCCAAACTGATACTTCAAAATATAAACCGGTATATGAAGTAAAAAATTGTTAATCGACTATATAATTTATGGAGCAATTTTCTATATAGTATATATATGTAAAACTAACTAAAGTATTTGTAATATAATTAGAAGATCACAAAATACTTTAAGTGAGGATTTTATGTAAAAGTAACCAATGTAATGTAAAATATAATTAGAAGCTCGTACATTAGCTGGCTGGTTGCTTTGTAGTCATAGTCAGGGGCTCACTGCCCACAGCAATCCCGCCCCTGTGCTGAGACGGAATGGACTGGCTCACGCAATCACAAACATGCATAGATCATTCTTTGGCTTTCTTAATAATCAATGAAACATATCGTTAATGGGCCAAGCTTAGGGTATGCCGGGGCATACCGGGCATACCCCGTAGCTCCGCCTCTGCTACGCGCGTATGATCCTACACGTGACCGGTCGTAAACGCAACGCGGCTGGAGTCGGGTCACATGACGTTGGACGCATGCGGCGCGCGTGCCACCACCGGCTGCCCCATCGCCCGTTGCCTGCGCGAAACCCGCCCCGTCCCCGGATCGCGTAGCATCTGGAGCGTGTACTCCACACGAATCCGTCTGAATCATATCGGCCGGCCAAATTAATCGCCACGAAACCAACCCTCCTGAACCCCTGGGCCTGGTCGATCGGCACGAGAGAGACGGCGAGTTAAGAGCGGCCGTCGCGGGTCACGCAACGCCAGCGCGGACGACGACGGCTCGTCCGGCGATGGTTATTGCCGTCACGGACGTACCCTGCTCCAGGCCTCCACTCCACTGCCGCTACGGGCGCGCGATCTCCGTTGCGACCGGAATCCAGCAAGTACAGCAACGCCGTGGGACGGGACCATGAAATTGAACGGTGCCTGTCGCCCGGGCCCGCCCGCCAGTGACGGGTCCGTACCAGATTGGGGGAAACGCAGACAGAAATACACCGAGAACCGGAGGCACAAAATGAGGACAGAGGAAGAGGGCGAGCCCTAGCCGGCTAGCTAGTTAGATTAGTTGAGGCGTCCAGATCGGGGGTCACGTGAACCGGAAGCGTCCAAGCCAACCAGACCGAAGGGCGGTGGCATGGCACGGCTTGCATTCGGGCCTGTGAGCGCGACCTGCACGACGACGCCGCAGATGTCCGGGAGGAGCCAGCAGCAGGCCCAGCGCTCGTGGCAGGGGCAGACTGTTCCTATAATCCTATCCAGTTCCGCGTCAGATGCCAATCCACCCACGACCCACCCTAGGTTGTCGATCTCTGGCAGTTTGTGACCGGACCACGATGTGGTCTCTTGGGTTTGTGCTTGCAGTTGTAGCGGCGTGCACTGGCACTGGGAACGTGAGCTTCGGCATGATCCTACACGCATGGCCAGTGAGGTCACGGGAATAGACTTCAGATGCTGCTGCAGGATGGGATGGGTACAAGGCATAGAATTGGAGGGGTAAAACTCAGCTGAAGATGAATGGACACTAGTCGGTGTACCGCATGGACCTGTGTATGTTAGTTTTGCTAATTAGACATAAGAAGCACATGAACAGATCTTTGCATAACCTAACACATGTTCAATCATTCTAATACGGAAACATTAATGGTATGATCTTATATATACCAGCAGTTGTAGTGGATGCCATTGCCTTAGCTCCAGCCGTAGAAGAAGTAGTCGTTCTTGACGATGTAGTAGTAGCAGATTCGATGCAGAGGGCCGAATCAAGAACAAGTGATGTTTTTGATCGGCTCAGACTTGATCTCATCAGAAATCGACGACCTTCAGGATGCCACCGTCACTGATCAAGACGTGGGAGGAATCTTGGACTTCTCAACTCTTCTAGCTCTCTTAGCAATCGATGTTTAGAGTTTGGATCTCGAAACTGAGTTGTTGGCGTGAGAAAATAGATACCAAACTTTTTCTTTATATAGTCTAAAGCTGTGGATAGATGGCAAGTCCTATAAAAATACGTTAGTAGTCCTTGCCGATTATAGGACAGAGTTCTTGTCCTTCATGAGATGGAAAACATGAGGCACAAGTTCTATCACAAAACTAACTATGTAGATCATATAAAACTAAAATCCAACAGTGTACGAGCTGACAAATCGCCATGGGATTCTTTCTTCTAGCATATGTATATATAGAAGCAAAAAGGAAGAAGGAATATTTCCTAAATCCAACAGTGTACGAGCTGACAAATCGCCATGGGATTCTTTCTTCTAGCATATGTATAGAAGCGAAAAGGAAGAAGGAATATTTCCTACTCTGTCTGGAAGATTCAAAGTTTGAAGCTATAGTTTGGCTTGAGCCATGAGCCTGGAGATGTCACCCCTCGAGATCAGATTCAACGCCGCAAGCCGAAGCAGGCACTCGCACCCATAAACGGCACGCACGCATGGATGCAGGCGCCCACTCCCTCAATCCCCCCAAGGATAAACAACGCTGCTGCTCGTCTCGGCGGCCACATGAGCCGATGCCGAGCAGACCACCACGACGAGACCAACCCACACCTGGTACATCCCCTGATCCCTGGCTGGCCGGCTCCGGCTGGCCCCGTTACCGCGGAACAGTGGCCGTGCACGCGCGCATTCACGCCCGCTCACATGGACGCGCCCGAGCGAAAGGGGCCCGTGCGAGGGAGGGGAGGCCAGGCCGGCAGGCGGCAGCGCATCGCATGGCCGGCGCCGTGGACGCGCGCCAAGGCTGCCACGCGCGCGGGCAGCGCAACGGCACGAGATCACGGGACGGGGCACACGCAAACTGCCGAGACGCGCGCGGCCGCGGGATGATCACATGCGCGCGGCGCCCGCGGACACCGGTCGGCTCGGCTCGGCACGGCAGGGCAGCCTAGCCCAACCAAACCCAACCACCGAGGCGACGGCGCGGCAACACCAGAGCGAGAGGCAATCGGACAAACAAAAAGATGCTGATGCAGTGATGCTCATGCTGACGACGAGAGGAGGCGCCATTAAAACCCATGGAGTACCGTGTAAAGCGAGCAAATTTAAGATTTCGTAATGGCGGTAAGGAACAGGAGAAGGCAACAAGTAGCAAGCCAACAAGAAATCCCCGGGGTGAAAAATGGGCTACGTACAGCGCACCGCAGCAATGGCCAAAGCACAAGCAAACGAAGCAGCGGCACCAACTCCGACGACACGGCGACGACCAGGACGGAGACGAACGGGAGGAGGAGCCGAAGCGGCCAGGCACCGGCCACCAGACGGCTCGCTCGCGCCCGTCCCCACCCTGCTCCACATGGGGGCGGAGGTGGACGGCAGAAACGGACGACGGCCTGTGACGAGTGACGAACGAAGGGCCGTACCAACTCCTGGCTTGACGCTAGCTGTGACGCCGGTGGGGGGTGCTGGTGCCGGCGCCGGCGGCGGCGGCCTGGGCGGCCATGGCGAGCTCGAACTGCCGCATGTCGAGCGCAGGCAGGGGCAGCGGGTACTGCTCCTGCGGCTGGCACTCGTGCTGGGGCTGGGGCGCGGCGGCGGAGGTGGACGCGGACGCGGAGGAGGATGCCTGTGGCGGTGCAGGCGGCGCGGCGCGGTTCCAGGAGCGGACGTTGGTGGTGGTGCTGGTGCTGCCGTCCCAGCCGATGTGCGCCACGTGCTTGACGTCCGTGGGGAGCCCGATCACCATCTCCCGCTCCTCCTCCTCCTCGTCGTCCTCGTCGTACACAGCGAAGATCTGGGACAGGTTCTTGAACCCGCGGAGGAGCCGCGCCACCAGCGACTCCCCCTTGCCCGCCGCCGCCGCCGCCGGCCTCGCCGACGGGCCGCCTGGCACCACCCCGAATTCAATCCCTGCCGCCACAGCAAACAAATCGAGAAACTTCAGTACGTTGCACGCAATACGCATGGCCGCCGGGCGGCACAGGATAGAATCAAAACTGATTGTATGTGTCGACCGGCACGCACCTTGCGGGTGGGGCTTCTTGCCGGCGTGGCGCGCGGTGTCGACGACGTCGACGCTGGAGTGGGAGCGGCAGCCGGAGGAGAAGGGGATGGCGATGAACCGCCGCGGCGGCTGCTCCCTGCTCATGGCGCCTGCTGGTCTGGATCACTGGCGCTTGCCCAGCCGAGCCCGAACCCAACCGGCGCTGCCTCTTGACTTTGCTGTTGGAGCAAGCAGAGCAGATAGCCGGGCAGGTGGCGAGCCTTTACTCCAGCGAAAAGGGCGCGTTAGGTCCGCACGCGCGCGCGGCAGCAGCGGTACGCACGGCTCTGCCCCCCCGGCCGGCCACTTGGTCGCTCCTCGCCCGCCCGCCAAGTTCGTTGCGGCGCAGCGCAGGGGGGAGAGAGGGAGGCGAGCCGGAAGCGCGGCAGAAGCAGCTGTTGCGAGGGGGCCGAATACTATAGGCGTAGAAGTGGTGGCGCCACTACCATGGCATACAGCTAGTGCGTACTACTATATTGACATGGATGCTCTCTGCTCTGTGGACTGTGGGGGTAGGAAAGGGACGGGGCGGAGTGGTTTGCGGATGGGTCTGGGTTGAGTTGGTTGGTGTTGGGTTCGGTACCCTCGCCACCCGAACCCCAATGCCTTTCGGCACGGCGCCGGGTGCGGATGCCACATCAAGTCGCGGCAGACATGCGCACGGATGGACGGATGGCTCATGGTCATGGCTGGGGTTCATGGGTTGGGCGTGTGCGCGCGCGCTGCGGCCGAAGCGGGGGACGGTGTGTCGTTCGTGCGCGCCTGGACCAGCGCGAGTGCCCGCCCAACTGCTCATCCTCGCCGACGCCGCTCTCCTCTCTGCCAGCAGCCGCCGCTCCGTGCCGTGGACACTGGATAGGCATCGGCCGGGCCGGGCTCCCCATGTCCTGAACCTGGAGGGCACCAATGCGGCGACGTGTACGCTTCTGGCGCCGTGGTCCCTGTGTCTGTGTGTGCTGTAACTTGCAGACTGTGTTCATGTCCCGTTCCGCGATGCTGTGAGCTTGGAAACTGCCGTCGGCATTAGCGTGGATTTCCCGTCTCAGCTACCTTTGCTAGTCGACCTGCTCCCCTTTGTACCCATGCACAGCGGTACTCCGCGCAGAAACTCAAACCCTGAAATGAACTTTTTTCTCCGATTTTCAGACAAGTTCAGGTATGATTCGAGTTCCTTCAATAGATATACGAGCTTAGTGTATTGCAGTGTTTCATTGTACCATGGGAAATGTACCCTGTAGCTGTAGGCGTGTACAATCCTGCTTAGGGAAAGTGGAATACTGGTCCAAAAAAAGAAACAGGAATACTGCCTCAGAATTTTCCTTGGCAAGAAAAAAAAAAGTGAAGAAAATAACACGGGCTACAATGATCTGCATCACGGGCTTGACCACCGCGAGACAATGGGCTAACGTTCTTGGGCCTAATTATAATCCTGGTCGCCAATTTAGGGTAATGGCCCATTTGTTCCTCCATGTCTCTTGTTGGACTCTGCAGTCTGCCAGCTGGAGTGCTGGATCCGTGGACCATGAACTATGCTTTGCCATCATCAGAGATGATGATTGATACTTTGATAGGAACAACTTTTAGGCCTTGTTTAGTTG